>VUYV01000251.1:3898-24632 GCA_008711295.1 Anarhynchus alexandrinus
GGCTCGGCTCGGCTCGGCACAGCGCAGCCCGCCGGCCCCTCGCTCGGCACAGCCGGGCAGCGCCCGCCGGGCCCAAGCGAGGGGGAACGGTGCAACCTGTTGGCTGAGGCGGGCAACTGCAGCCTGCGCTCGGGCGCGGAGGGGCCGCCTCGCCTCTCACAGGCGGCCCTCGACCCCCCTTCCCCGACGGACCCGGCTTTCCCCCCCTTCCCCTTCCCGCTGCCTGCGGTGCCGCCGAGGGGCAGCGCGGCGCTGAGGGCCCGCCGGCGGGCGCCAGCCCGGGGTGACCGCGCCGAGGAAGCCGCCAGGCCGCCCCGCTTCTTTCCTCTTTCACTTCCTCAACTTCCTACCGAGGGGGGAAGCGCCCCGGGCGGCAGCTCTGAGGCGGCCGAGCCGCCCGCCCCCGGCCCCCTCCACCGTGCCTCAGGGGCCGCCCGGCGAGGGCTGAGGCGGGAGGGGGGCAGCGCTGGAGAGAGGCAGAAAGCGATGGAAAAGGCACCCCGGAGCTTGCTGGACAGCTCTAGAGGCGGGTGTCAGCTGGGATGGACGGTCTGGGGGAAAATCCATGAAAACAGGCAAAAAAATCTCCTCAGAATATCTGAGGGAAGGAGCAGAGACACGGAGGGGGCAGGGAGAGAGACACACGTTTGTCCCCTGGGCAAGCGCTGGAAGTCTAGGTGTTTTCATTGAGAAATATGAATAAACTCCACAAATATGGTAGCAGTTCACTGAGAAGTTAACAGATTTGGGCTTTTTTTTTTTAAAAATAAATAAAGCAACTGGGTCGTGCGCTGGTCTGAAGTTGGATTTAGACCGCAGGGGCACGGAAGATCGAAGCGCTGGTGGTGGGACATGGCCGGCACCGGGGCTGGATCCTGGGACAGCCCTGCTCCCCTGAGGCTCCCACCCGACGCCTTTTTGGGCAGGAAAAGAGCAGAAATTGTCAGTATGGAAGCAGACCAGGAGTTAAAAAAAACAATGAAGTAAACCAGCAAAATAGAAAATTCTCCTCCTGCCTTGGGGAAACGGGGAAAGAGCGGAGGGGGAAGAGGTTGCGCTTCCAGTGTAGGACAAGTGATCCTCTTGGGTTTGGCGCTCCCTGGAACCGGCGGAAATTCGGGTGAGGGTGGGAAGAGAAACAGCGATCGTCCGCTTATGAAGCTATCCTTCCTTCTGATTTGGGACAATTAAATGAGCTTGGAGATAATGACCAGATAATGCTCGCGCTGGGACTCTGTTGACAAGCGGTTAGTATCTAGAAATGGTTATTACGGCATCCAATAAATTACTTTACATCATACAGGTTATATCCATGAAATATGTTTTTGTCTTTCCAGCTGCTTAAATGCAGATTTGGGGGTTCCTCTGCAAGGAAGGGAAAGAAAAGGCCGAGCGAAAGCACAGATTTGAAAGCACAATTAATTTGCCCTTATTTTTCTTTTTTAAGTAATAAGTTTTTTACATGCTGCAATATCTTTTGGAAGATATTGATTTCCATTTAAAAATGCAAAATAAATGCATGCAATGTTAGCTTAATATTCATTTGTTTCACAAATTATGAAAAATGGTTCTAAAAATTCTAGGTCCTCCTCTGCAATCTCCCTTAATCTAATGCGGTTTTGAAAGATGTATTTAAAATAGCACTCAGAACCGTCTTCTGGTGCTTTTTGAATGATGCAACGAATTTACAGCTAACAGGAAACGCTTCTTCCCATACAAAGGAAATAAAATAGCAGAAGTCAGAATATTCACAAATACTACGAAATCTTTGTTACCGGGAACAGGAATGTTGTAGAGGTCCTCCGTATTAAATAAAGGCAAGAATGTCTCTCGAAGCACGAAATCCTAATGTGCTTCTGGGACTATACGTGGAAAATTTACTCCAGTTTACTGCTCTGTGAATATTCTACCACAGAAACTGTCTTGCGTTTGGAGACCCCCTCCTGCCACTGAAATTGGGTGAACTCAGATGCAGGGTACGTGTGGGAGGACACCAGCCTGCGGAGGAGAGCCGTGGCACCGCTGGATGTTAGCTTCGCTTAGCTTTCTCTAGTCTGAGGGAGCTCGTATAACAAAGCTGTTTATTTCTGAGACATTTAGATTAGAACATCTGTTTATAAACACACACTCAGATGCTTAATTACAGCTGGTTTTGCACAGTAATGGGTAGGACATTCCTTCTCTAATGAATAATTCCATATCTTAATATCATCTTTTATCCCAAAGGACCCGATTTGAGATTGCTGCGCGGAATTTATTCACCAGCCCCAGCCAGGGACACGGTGGGACAGTGCGAAGCAGCGGGCAGAGGACATCTCACAGGCTTTTCATGCCGGGAACCCCGAGGCAGGCCGGAGCGCGGTGTGTGCAGGAGTGGGGTCTCGCCAGGGCAGAAGGATGCAGGTTCTCACGCTCCTGAAGGACGTTTTTCACTTGTTGCTAAGTGCAGCAGCATTCATTGCAAGGTCGTTGTTGGTAAAACTCACAATTTGTCGGTAAACTGTGCGGCCCCAGTCATGTTCAAACACAAAGTTAGATTTGTTCATTGTCTTCAAGTTCACATGAATTCTGCCTCTTAGATGTATCCCCTTTTAAATGGTTTGTATTGAATTGAGTAGATGAAAAACCTCAGATACTTCCTAGTATATAAAGCAGTAGTAAAGCTGGGAAAAGAATATTACTGATTCTCACTTCTCTTAGTCACAAGTGCTGCTGAAACAGAACGAGCGCAAAGCCCGCAGAGCGCGCATGGCAGTGACAGAGGAGCAATTCTGCAATCTTTGTGGCCTCATGCGCGTTATCCTATGGGACTGAACAACCCGAACGCCCCATCTCCCTTTGTTCTCCTTCAGACAGAAATGTTCCCTAGGGCACTCCTACATTGTAAAAATAAATGTAATGTAAAAACTTGGTAAGCTTGTGTGTTTTGGCTAACATTTTACAATAGTAACATGCTACCCTGCACATAACAACTTAAAATGTGTTATATGATGAAGGGCAGAGGTAAATAAAGCCCATCTTTGCTAGTTTATAAAAATGTATCAAATAAGTTAGGCTTTAAAAGGCTTGTGATTTTTGTTCCTGTTCAATTAATGCATAGAAGATGATGAAGGTGACTGGCTGAAAGTCTGTGGCTTGTGTTATGCTGCTGATTATTTTTGTCCCTTCCCTAAAAATCTCTGAATTTCTTAAACAACTGGCATTGACAGCTCTTCTTGGAACATAATCAGCCTTCAAAATATTTTAATTACCAAGTGCGAGTTTTCTGTTTCTTGAATTCAACCTGTTTTATTTTATATTCACATTTAAAATACATAAATTCTTATGATCAGATGAAAACGAAGGCGTTGTTGGGTTTTAGAAGCGAGTACGCTTTTGTGACAAGCAGTGTCATCAGAATCCTCTGTTGATAAATTTCCCAGCCCTGTTATCAAGCTACGTTGACCCTGATCAGAAAGCGCAGCTCATCCCTCCCCCGCGTCCAGCCGGCAGTAGCACGGCTGCTCTGTCTCTTGCCACAGGAACCCCACTAGTCCCCGGAAGGAAAAATATTAAGAATATTCTTACTGCAAAAATTCTTACTTAAGTGGTTCGTCTTATCCTGTGTCAGTCCAGCACAGGATTTCTCCATCCTGCTGAAAGTGTCAACATAGGTAACAAATTTTGTTTGGGGCAACAGTTTTTATGACTTTGACTCCTGTTTGATATGAATCTTAAGAAGATCACGTCTTCCACAAAATGTCAGCATTGTTCAGTTATTTTCCACTAACCTGAGCAGAATGGTAATTTGGTAAAATTTGTACATCCTTTCTTAAAATTTAGAGGTGAAGGTTTGGGTTTTGGTTTGTGGTTTGTTTTTTTTTTATTCCAAATTCCACTAGTTCTCTTCTTCTAAATACACAAGTTGTGCACGATAACAATCATAAAAATACTGTGGGCGTTTTGCAGACGAATAGCTAATTAACTAAAGACTTCAACTACAGGAGTTTTTTGTCCATCTTAAAGCATCTACAAATGGCATACATATTAATATTCTGTGTAAAGAATAAAATATATTTGGACAATAGCGTGAAGAACTATTTCCACAAGCTGGGAAATTTGAATTTGAGGAAGAACTAATAAATATGCTGGAAAAAAAAAGGATGAAGAGAAGGACTGAACTACAGTTTCAGCTACCGCACTGTATTGACAATGAAAGTGCTGGCTGCAGATCAATGCCTAATTTCGAAAGCGAATTTCAGCAAGTGGGGCTGCAGGTCTGGGGAGGCTCCAGCTCACCCAGTAGGTCTGCGGAGCCACAGGCAGAGGAGAGCGGTATGAATCGTCATGTAATAGGCCCAAAAAATACATAAATGACTGCACGTTCCTATGCCCCAATGTAATAATATTGCAAAGATAATGACCCTCAACCTTAATAAACACTAAATACAGACATTAACATATATATCTAAGTGGACACCATTATTAAACCGTTAAAATATAATTATGACACTCATATAGGGGGGATCAGGCAATTCATGGAAACCGAGAACCGACTTCAGATTTGCGTACAGCGTTCCAGCCCTAATGTCAGAAAGAAACATCTGAAGCACCGAAGGGAGCTCTCGTGGCTGCCAGATGCAGACATAAATCTGCCCGTCTGGGGGTTAGCGTGGACAACGCGGAGAGCCCGAAGATAAGCAGATCGTGGCACACAGGGCTTTGAAGTGAGCGTGCCTAACGTAACCCACAGGAAGCATCTAGGTATAAAAATGGTCTGGAGTCACACTGGGGGAAAAAAATTAACCCCCCTCTAGACTCAAGGAAACAAATAACTGTAAAATGATCATACACAAGTACGTTTGCAATATGGGGAAATGTCTTTGGTTACGAACTGCTGACAGGCCCAGTAAGAACAGAACTGACACGTGGGTCCCTGTTGGCGAACATATATAGGCCACTGTGGGTCTGTACTAAATCATTTTTAGTGCTAGGAGCAGGCTAGGAAAAAAAAATGATTGAAGTTCTTCCAGATGAAGTGATGTGCTCATGAAATAGAATAGCAACAACTTTCTCTGTAACCTTCAAGAAATTAGTGTATGAAATGGTGCTAGCAATTAACGGAGATCACATTCAGTTGGTTGGGTCTACTTTACCTTGGTAGGACAGAGAAGTTTGCAGGCTAAGGGACTGATTTACCAGTATTTCACTCAAAGGACTGAAATGGACACAAATGATGTCTTTGATCTCTGAAGCAATTAAAAAAGATAAGCTAAAGGGAAAAAAGCAGATGCTGGAGAACAAAAGCTACATATCAAAGACAATGGGGAATGGAAAGAATTTAGTCAGACCAAGGACATGGTAGCACCAGTGACCAAAACTCACGTCAATGAAATAAAATCTTACTAAATAAAGGTTGGCAGAGGTATCAGCAATTGGAAGATGATTGTTCAGAATTATACAGAACAAAGAATTTGCACTTTTGGAATAAATACTATATGAAGCCCACAAATAACAAATCATAAAGACCTTAAGCCCACTTGGAAGTTGCGTTGTCTTTTCCTATGAAATGCTAATTCTGTAGCTGTGCATCAAAGAGAGCTCATGTGAAGCTACAATTTTATGGGAAGAACTCTTCCTCCCTTTGCAATCTGTAGTCTCTCTACAAAAAGGCAGTGACATGCCCTGTGTCTAATGCTCTTCACAAACCCAAATCTTTTAAGATCTTGGTTGTCTTGTAAGGAGGTCAGTTTTGTTTCCTATCAGCTTATAAGTAATTCAGTTTAATTCTTGAACATACATCAAAGTCCTTCAGGCAGTGACTGGAGCCTCTTAATAGTTTTCCAGCTAAGCCGGAATGGAAGAACAGTGTTCCCCAGCTGCTGTTTCCACAGGCGCAGGAGCACGCTTCCTTACGAATGTGCCATGAGCGGCATCCTCATCACTGCACATTTACTTGTTGGAGGGGACTCCTGGGTCCCAACGCAATCTAAGCGTGCTTTTGCTGTTAACTTCAGTAGGTCATAGACCGAGGCACAGAGACTGTGCCATGCCCGCCTTCATCCTCCTTAGGTTAATAACTCTCCGTATTTTTTCTACTTCCTTCGTGGGTTTTCCTGTCTTTATTTCCTGCCCTCGTCCTTCTGTTCTTCTCTACTGATACATTTTATACTTAATTTCCCATCAGGTCCTTCACTTCTACTTGGACCACTGGTTTAGTTCTCCCACTGTGCCATTCTCCTTCTGGATCCTTCCTTTTTACATGTATTGACCTGCTTCATCATGAATCCCTTTATTTCTTCCCCTTCTCTCCTGAAGTATTGATTCTCCACGTAGCACTTAGAGAGCAGAATATATCCCCCCTGTCGTCCTTCTGCTTCCCTCTCCCGGAGCCGGAGCCCAGCACATCCTTCCCCAGACCACGGCCATCTTCCACCTTCACTGCCTTTAACGGAGATGTCCCGGGGCACCGGGCTCTGCCAGCTTCTCAAGGCATGCATTAGCTTACGTGAGCTGTGATTAGGTTGAGGTTAGCAAACGTGTTAGCCTGCTAATTAGGAAGAGTGAACAGGGAAAGACTGCATGGGCGTTGCTAATTGGAGTATAGCGGTATTAAGCACTTAACGTGGAGAAGTGCAGAACTGTACCCAGGGCAGGTGGAGTCTGTTGGCCCTTCTCAGGCTCGTGCCCGAACAGAGCAAAACCTTATAAAATAAAAGTACAGAGGGAAACTTTGTGGCATGGAACAATACAATGAAATTGAAGTCGTGGCAAACACCTGAATAGAACGCATCCCCAAACTTCATTGTACGCTGGAAAAAACTGAAGCCTGTGTCCAACTGATAAAGCCCCACATGGGGTTAAATCTCTTTCTGGCGTGGTGTGATATCAACTCCTTCTGGTTCCATCAGTGGCGAGTTTGGCCCTCGGTGTTTATTGAAGCCATAAGAACAATTGTGAGCGCTGAATCCGCCCGGCTCTGGGTCTATATTGACAAAACATGGAGGGCTGCTTTCTTCTGCAGCTGTTTTGTGTAAAAAAGAAATCACAACTGCAACTGGAAATTAATCAGAGGAGGCTATGGTCCTATTGAGCCTTTCTGAACACTAGGGCAGAGATCTGTAACAAAGGGCTGAAATTCTAAAATGCTGTGAGAAACAGACAATGGAAATGCGCTGTTCAGAAATGGGGGGAGAATTAATTGGGTTAATTGAGGTGGAGGAGGAGCACTTTGAGACAGGCATTGGGGTGAAGTCATATGTAAGTACACACAAATAACTTTGTTGTTTTTAAGTTTTGCAGAAACATCTGGCAACAACATGCAAGGAAGAGGAAACTTTTGTTTTATGCATCAAGACCTCTCTATGAAGAAAAGAAAACTTTAGCTAATTACAGGATGCCTGCAAGAAAAGAACCACCTTTGATTTCACCAGTATTTTTTCCTGCAACACAATGCCTAATAAAAATCGGTAGCCAGTGACACGCGGATTCTGGTGCGGTCGGGGACGTGAGGCATAACCGGCGCATCTCCCCCGCCGGCCGGGAAGGCTGCACGAAGGCCGACTGCAGCTCCGCGGGGCAGGAGCAGGGTCTGCGCGCAGAGGTTCGCACCCCTCTGCCTGCGCATCATCCCGCGCGGCAAAACCCCCGAGAGGAGCAGCAGGGAACGCGGCGCCAGGAGCATCGCCCCGCCGCTGCTGCGGGCGCGGGGCAGGCAGTGCCGGGGCTGCACCTCCAGTACCCGTGTGCGGCGAAGCGATGGGTGTGGGGGCTCCCTGCGCTGCTGCCGAGTCCTCTTGGCTCCGCTGGCCTTTGGTAGAGGTAGAAATTACCCAGGCAGGTAAATCTCACCGCGGGATGAAGGCCTAAGCTGGCTTACCAGGGAGAGGTCCACGAACTGCCACGTGTTAAGAGCTAGTCAAGTAGAAATGGTAAAAAAAAAATAGGATTTGCTGTTCCTTTGTTTGCTCTGGAGTGCTCTGGTGGTAATGGTGCTGCAAAGGGGTAAATTCCACACTTCCAAGGCGGCCGCAGCACCAGCACGCTGGGAGCCTGCGTGAACGGAGTGGGGATGACCGTGGAATTCTGACACGGCAGATGCATTTCGGGAGCACAGAGCGCAGCAGGCTTGTACTTATTTTGTTTTAAAGCAAGTCATACCTTCCCATGTTAGTGATTTCAAATCACGTTCTATAAATTTAGGGCTTGTCAGCAATAAAACAGAATTATATGCAACTGGGTTCACTAATGAAAAGGAATTCAGGATTTGACACTGTGCAAGTTTTAAGCTCAGACTCATGAGTAAAATGTATAAGTAAAGGTATAAGCAAAAGAGAAATGTTACCACTAAAAACGTGTTTTATGAAATGTCATATACCTTTTAAAACATCTGTCTTTACTGCAAGAGATATGACACCTCTTTAAATTGAAAACATAATTCCAAACTCTGCCACGTTTAGTACCGCAGACGGGTCCTAATTTAGAGTCTGAGCCAAAGGGAAGAATTCTTTGAGTTGCAGTAGGGGCTACATAGGCAGAAAGGATTTTTTAAATCTTTTCTTAAATATCACACACCTGAAATGGAAGAATTCATAGGCAGTTAAGTAAGGAGCTGGGACATGAAAATTAAAATGCTTTTTCTTGGAACAAGAAGAGAACACGGTGTAAATGAATTTGATGCAAGGTCTCGATCTTTTAAGTTTTCATGGAAAAAGCATTTGTAGACGATTGTCCCTATGCTTTGTGTTCCATCTTACTCCTTGTGTTTTATTGTCACAGTATTTACATGACTACAACTTTTAAAGGACTCCAGTTTTAAACAGGCTTCTTCTGTGATTTTAGTTGGGAGATCTAATAAAAAACCTGAAGACTTAAAAAGGTATTTCCTTCACAGAAATTGGCGCTGAAATTGCAGTGCCAAAAAGAAAGACAAATAAAAAGAAAATCATATTGTCTCATATGTAGCAGTAAGAGAAGTTTGAAGACAGCCTAAACATTATGGTAACCCTTGGTAAGCCCTTTAGAACTGATGTTTATTTTGCCACCTGAGAGTTTCTGCATTGCTGGGAGCTCCGAGAGCCAGGCTGGTAAGTGATCCCAAACACTTCGGCATAATAAACAGTCAACTCTGTCAGAAACAGTTTCACTTATGATATTTTAAAGAGCGGTGCCTCTCCTACTTTTTGTTCAAGAATAGCCTGAAACCAGCCACCTTCGGCTCATCTTTTTCTCCTCCAAACACGTGGCCGTGGCGGGGTGGGGGATGTAATACCAACGCCTTGGCTTGCAGCTTGTGGTTTACGACGCGCTACACATCTGTGCCTCGGCTCAGCACGGGCATCTGGCTTTAAGTTTTATCAAAGAATGTGGGAACAATGGCAGCCTTGCAGGCGCGCTCTCACCTGTGTGGGCATTACGTCGTGCAACGCGTCACAAAGTTCACCTGAGGCCGTAGAAGGGACCCTCATCCGTACTTCCCGCTCCAGGGAACACCAAATCCCACAGGAATGTAGTGGCTAAACTGGACCAGACCCAGTGTCGGCCGAGGCTCAAAGCCGATCCCTGAAAGCCGCCAGCGGCAGCAGCAGATGCCCACAGAGGGAGCGGGAGGCGGGCAGCACTTCAGGTGGCCGCGGGGAGCAGTCCTCATCCCGGCTCTGTCCCCTCCGGGCAGGTCAGACGCCTGTTTTCAGCCCGGCGGTCACCCAAGCAGCTGCCCTGGCACAAGGGGAAAGTCGGGAGAGGGAACGAGGAGACAAAACTAGTGGGCAGCCGGGCCGTTTCTTCGTGTTGGCAAAGGCAGAGGCCGGCAGGCACGGTGGCTTCCAGGGCAGCGTCGCCGCGGCGGCGGCAGGGCTTCTGGATGGGTGGCCCGGCGTGGGAACCGCTGACGGGTTTTTCTGTCTTCAATTTCTCTTTCTAAAACTTTTTGTACTTTGTTGTCTACTACATCTTGCAGCAATAGTTTAATTGCACACAGTTTAATTGTACACTGGGTGAAAAAAAGTGCTTCCTTTTGCTTGCTTATGCTGCAAATGATAACGCTACTGACTCTGGCCGTGCATTGGAAGGAGCAGATGAGTGTTCCCTATCCTCCCAACAGATCTCTCTCAGAGGTCTCTTATCTTACAGACCTCCCACTGTCACCCCTTTTCTCCTCTGAGGCTTCCCTTCCTTTCAGACTTGCAGAAACCGTTCTTTTGTTTTAATTATCCTTCTTGACCTTTTCTACACCTTTTTTAGTTCGAGCGTATACTCACTGAGATGGACGACCAGAAGTACGTACAATACACAAGATGTGGTACACAATGGTGTTCTCTGTTTGTTCTCTCTTCCTTCCCTCATAATTCCTCACATTCCAGTTGATTTTTCTGACAGCCAGCAGTGAGTTTATATTTCCATAGAACTACAGATCTCCAGTATCGCTTTCCTTGGTGGTGATACCTAATTTACAGCTTGTCATTGCACACATTCATGCACGTGGTGCATTTTGCTTTTCCTTGTGCGTATTATAATTTGCTGGCAGTCAGTTCAGCCCGGTGTTTTGACACCTGGTCACGCAGCACGGTGAGACACTTCTGCAACTTTTCACACTTAGATTTTGTTTTTATTACTTTGAGTAATTTATTTTCAGCAGCCAACTTTGCCACCTCCCGCCACCTCCTCCCCTTTCCCAAGTCATTTATGAATGTTGGAATGGCACGAGGTCCCTGTACAGATCCTTGTGGGACTGCACTAATAATATCCTTTTGCTCTGAAATGAGCTATTTCTTCCTACCTTTTGCTTCCACATTTTAACCACTTTTTGACACTTTAAAGAATCTTCTCGCTTTCCCTAGATAGCTCAATTCATCTTACATGAATGCTGTCTTGAAGTAGCAAGAAATAGAAAGTAGAGGAACGAATCTGACCTTTTATTTAAAAACCAGCAAAGACAGGATAGGCCCAGTTCTGCTGTGTGGAGTGTCAGTGTGAAGCTGGAGTAACGTCAAGGAAATCACCAGATTCATGCTGAGATGAACAAGAGCCTGACTTACTCCTGCAGACAGATGACAGCAATTCTCAGCTCCAGCTAATTAGGATGAATTGGATGTTTTCCCCAAGCACGGACTCGCTCGCAGGATTTAAACTCCTGAATTCGCAAACTTCTGCCCGAGAGTACGTTAGTGAGGTTAATTGGGTTAGAAACACTAACAAAGCTGTAGACTTTGACTCTCCTGGGTCAGTGCAAAACTTTTTTTTAAAAAAAGTTTCTCCTACGAAACCAGTTACCTCTGTTTTTCCAGGTCTGGTGTGAAACTACTCGTCAATTGGCAGGTACCCGCCACGCGCACCCGGGCTGCCCCAACAGGAGAGGTTACGTGATGGTGGGAGTCCCGCCAGCGCGATGATTTAGGGGGCTTACCACGGGCGAAGGGGAGCCGAGGCTTATTGCTGGCTGTGAGTCCTTACAAACGTTTCTGGCAGGGGGCTGGTGAGGCTGCAGGGGCTGCCCACGGCACAGCTCCCAGCCAGCCCGCGGAGGAGACGCGCCCCGGACCCCGGCAGCTCCGGCTCTGCGCCTCCTTTCTTTCAGAAAGCAGCTACTTCTCTTAGGAGCTGAAGCCCACTGTGTGCTTTGCACAGTCAAATATTAAGCCTCGCTACATCATTTGTCTACAAGAGATGATCTAATGCCAAACAAATGTTAACATCACTCGTTTTTGCGGTTAATTAGTCAGCAGCCCTGCTACATCACCTGCATCCATGGGCACAGTCTCTTCAAGCATTCCGAGTGCTCGCAGCGTGTGCTTGGCTCATCTGGGAAAGCCAAGGGAAACATTAACTGCCTTATGGTTCTGATCAAGGCCATTTGGGATGTGACAAATTTCTGGAGCGCAAAGTAAAACAAACCAGAGAGCGAATAACAACAGAGAAAAAGAAAAAAACAACCCCAAACCAGAAAATCAAAATGGATACAATCGACCGTGTTTCCAAATGAGAGCTCCCAGGGGAGTGCAGGACAGCAGGATCAAAGTACGGCGTAACTATCAAACTGTTCCCCTAAACCTAACCACGCTCGGCCCCATAGGCACACTGTTATTAGAGGCAGACGACTGTGCGTGCGTGAGTGTGCGCAGGAGGAGCCTCGGCTCTGCCGCGGGATTCCACAGCGACTTTGTGCAGTCGGCCGCAGGGCCGCGCTCCTCCGGCCGCAGGGTGTAGCGGGGCTTGGGGCCGTCCTCCTCGAGACCGGCTCACCGAGAGCAGTGGTGTCATACGAGATAAAGGGCTACAGAGAAGTGGAAAAGGGAAAGTGAAAACGAGCAGTTTAAGAGGATGATACCAAGTGAGCGCGTGTGACTGAGAAATGCTAAATCCCTTCTCTCCCAAAGCATTCCTTTCGGAAACGCGGAGAGGAGCGTGGGAACAGCAGGCGGCCGAGCACGCCTCGCTGCAAAGCGGTACCGCTGCCCGGGAACCCGCGGGGCCATCCCAGAGGTACCGCTGGGGCAACCACAGCCAGTACGTCTGCCCAGAGAGAAAAACGTGTCCATGGCTAACATGATGCAGGAAAGGATATGGTGAGAAAGTTACCCACTGCCTTCTCACTTCGGATTTACACTTCAGATTCACACCCCGGAATCGCCGTGTTGGTCACATCTCTTCGTCACAGAATTTAAACATGGGCAGAATACATCGAATGACTGCGGCTTGGTGCCTCAGCTCTCCCTTCCAGAAGCTGGCATTGCTTCACAAGACTGATGTAAGATTTATAATAGTTTATCATTGCGAAGCTTGTTGTGATCCACAGAAAGCAGAGACTAGAGAAACAGTTATTAATAAAACAATAAATAATCATTTTAGAGTAACTTTTAGTCACCCTCAAAGAGGAAGGAAGGAGCAGATTATGAACTGTAAGTTATATACAGACTTCTGTAGAGACTACGGGACTCATCAGAGGTTAATGTATTGCCCCAAAAGGCTCTTTTGTGCTTATACAAAAGGTCAGTATTTGACTTCTTCCATTACTGCATAACAAGGCACAAGGCTTGAAACAATTGCAAAAGGGGGAAAAAAAAAGGCATTACAGTTCAATCTCCTTGCCAAACCGCTGTTACGCCTGTAGCCCTCAAAGAGCTGAGATAAAGAGACAAGAAAATTAGAGGCCGGATGACAGCAAATGCCATCATCGCCCCGATCAGCCTGACTCAGAGCTGACGCGGGGCTCGGGGGCTTTCTGCCTCCCGGCCGCCCCCGCCGCAGCCGTGCCCCGGCTCCTGCGGGACAGCCCATCGGAGCGCTACATCAACTAATACAGGAGTTTTCGGTGGCTTTAATAAGACATATCTACAAAGTGATGCTGTGTCTGCGAGCACCTACCCCTCTCATCACCCCTGAAGGAAAATGAAGCCGGACGGGTTATTTGTGCCCTCCGTGGGAAGCCAGCAGCGGGACGAGTGGCCCTGCCGTGCCTCGGTGCAGGGGACATGCAGCCCTGCCGTGCCTCGGTGCAGGGGACGCGCAGCCCTGCTGTGCCTCGGTGCAGGGGACATGCAGCCCTGCCGTGCCTCAGTGCAGGGGACGCGCAGCCCCGCTGTGCCTCGGTGCAGGGGACATGCAGCCCTGCCGTGCCTCGGTGCAGGGGACATGCAGCCCTGCCTCGGTGCAGGGGACGCGCAGCCCTGCCGTGCCTCGGTGCAGGGGACACGCAGCCCTGCCGTGCCTCGGTGCAGGGGACATGCGGCCCTGCCGTGCCTCGGTGCAGGGGACGTGCAGCCCTGCCGTGCCTCGGTGCAGGGGACGCGCAGCCCCGCTGTGCCTCGGTGCAGGGGACGCGCAGCCCCAGCCCTGCGGCGATGCGGGCGCCGGCGCATGGCAGCGGCGTTCTCTCTGGGATGCTGCGCTGCGTGAGAAGGCATCTCCCCGGTGGGACCGGTGACTATTTTTGCTGTGAGACCTTTCTAAATAACTGACACAGAGCACAGGAAACCACAGCGCTGCGGAGCGGAGCCCGGCGCGTTCCCATGCCTCTGCTCCTGCTAGACCCTGTCGTGCGGCCACGGCGACCCGAGGCAATGGCCACTAACGGGGATGCTCACGAGGAGATGAAGTAAATGGATTAAATTGCTTTATCTTTTTACCGCTACTGCCACTGGCCGGGTGGGATGTTCCCTCAAAATTCATGACACCCGTCCAGGACAGTCCTCCCGAGTTACCATTTCAGGTACCAATCCCAGTAAGTCATAAAGAAATGGCCTCGCTGGAGCTGCCCGGCGAGGGAGAGCTGGAGCAGACGCACGGCAAATTGCCTGGGCAAGGGACGGGAACGATGGGCTGGATTCGCCGGAGGAGCAATTTGCTGTCAGTGCCTTCACAGTGCATTGTATCCCCTTGGCATTTCATAAACAGTTAATAATAACTGGTCAGGAGAACAGTAACACAAATCAATGTACAAATTCAATTAGGAAGAGAAAATAAAAATATGATGTGAATTACTAAGCGAACCTGATACATTTTAGCCTTGAGTTCAGAATTTGTTTGGCTTAGATGAGAAGTTCTAATCAGATTTAAAGGAGGCTTCAAAAAATTAATAACAGATGTGAATGAAATAGATAATGATTTTCGTTCCTGATTATGTGACCAAGGTTATAGATAGAGGGAGGGAGTTTGATGAAAATAATTTGGCTAGCGTGCTTATGGCTTTTCTGATAAAGATTAACACTTTACAGCTTTCTCTCATTTAGCAAGGCCAAGAGTGATCAATCCCCAGTTGATCTAAACACAGATAGAAAAATTGACAGCCTGAATTTCCTACTGCTTTCCTCAAAATTTAATCAGTATCCGAATGATGTGATTTCGTTCTGGTGAAGGACAAAATACCTTCCCTAGAGGGAAGCAATATCAGGGTTATCCTTCAATATGAGAGGATGCTATATCTTCAAACCCATACACGAAGACCTGCACGTTGCTTAGACGGCCAGTAAAGCAACGCAGTGCTGCGTAAAAGGCAAAATAAAGGGAGAAAATATGGGCCAGATCCTTAAAAAGGGTTAACCATTGCGTTTTCCTGACATGGATCTGCACACATGGAGCATATGACGTTTTCAGCTCAGAGGCTCAGGGAGCACATGCGCACACGGCGGCGGGACCTGCTCTCCGCAGCCAAAGCGTTCTCGCTGAAAATACCTGTTGTTATTCCAGAAAAGAAAACTTAAAGAAATCATATGTAAAACCACGTACAGCGGAATGCACGAAGCCCTGAGGGGATGTGGGAACTGTCACTTCGGAATGGAGGCCCAGAGATAACTGAATTTCTGAAACGATTTCATTCTGCAGCGGAAGAAGAGAATTTGTGGATTGTTGCATTTTACTGATGAGCACAACTCATAGAGGGACCAGTGGGGCCCACTGGTGAGGCACCAGCACGTATTTCCTGGCATTCCCCCCCAAGCCAAAAGAGCAAAAAAGTGATGGTACAAAGTCTTCACCAGCCCGTGAAATGGCTGAGGAGTCCTGACGAAGGAGAGCGGTGAAACGCAGAGGACGCCAGCATCGTTCCTCAACACCTGTGGAGTCCTTAGCGAGCAGCATCGGATTATTGTGGTTTAAATAATTAACTTGGAACAGGACTGCTACTTCTTATCCTCTCCTGAAAAAGCCTCTAGTGATCCACTTAGACACAGGCGTGGGTGGGAGCTCAGGAGCCCCCTATGGCTCCGGCGACGCCACGTCAGGAAAGGCAGCCTGGCACCGGGGAGAACAAGACTGACCCCAGCATTTGCAGGCCACGTCCTATTATTTTACCAACTGCATTTGTCAGATCCTCTGTAATTGTTTGAATGCTCAAGACTACAGGAGAAATTTTGGTAAATAATTCACATCGACTCTTTAGAACATGACCAAGTTAATAGACTGAGGGGAAAGTGATTTTAACCTTCTCTGCCTCTACCATTTTGCATTTACTTAGTTGTGTTTAGGATCTTGAAGCATCGGAGTGAAGAGAGAATACAGAGACAAATATGTTGTTTGTTTTCCCAGTGCCAGATGGATGGATTCAATTTTCAGATTCCTTAAACTGCCAACACTGAAAAGTTGTAAAAAAAAAAAAAAAGAAAAAAAGAAAAAAGCATTTGTTTTAAAGATCTGTCATGGTTTCTATAAAATGCATAGGATTTTTTGGCATTTATGACAAAACTGATGTCACGTACATTCTATCATTCGCATTTGATGATGTTATATTAGCGAGAAGTTTAAGGTAAAAAACAGGTGAATATAGCGCTTATTTTTTACTACCACCTTTGCTTTAGCCATGGGGACAACTCTATCCAGGACCTTTGGGTTATTTAAAGAAGCCCCTTTACATTCAGTTTATCGATATTCTGGAGGCCCGGAGGACCCGGGTCACGACACTGATGTTCTCGGGCCGCACACTTCAGGACACGCTCGTTTCATTGACAGCCTTTTTGGCGAGCGCGTTCCCAAGCTGCTCCCCAGCACCGACGCCGCAATAAGAGCAATTCCCGTCCCCGGCGCGCGGGCGGGGGCACCGCGTCCCCCGGGGCCGGCTGACCCCCACGGGCGCTGCCTACCCCCCGCCTTCAGCCTCCCGGGGGATTTTGTCTCTCCTGCAGAGATTTCCCCTTCGCCGTCCCCCGCACCCGTCCCGCACGGAGCCGCGGTGGGACAGCCCCCGCAGCCGCCCGTCCTTCCCTGCCCGCCATCGCCAGGGCGGGCTGGAGCCAGCGGAGCCGCCACGGGCACCGCTCAGGGGGCAGAAACCAAGCTGGAAGGTGTTTAGCAGCCAAGAGAATAAATTTTATGATGTATCTGACTGAAGCGACGTTGCTTTCTGAGTGAAGCCCCTTGCCCTCATCCCAGTCTGCCCCTTACACTAGCCGGCGCGGTTGGACAAGTGCAACGGGAACAGAGGACGCAGCTGCGCAATCGCACATCGCCTCTAAAAAGAGGTAATTCTTTCCCCTCAGCACGGAACGCTTTTCCCAGCCGTGGGCTGTGGAGAGAGGCGACCTGGGAGAGAGCCCGGGGGAGCACGCAGAAAAGAGAGGTCGTTACCGCAAAGCTCTTTACTTCCCACCTTTAAATTTGTATTAATTTAGATGAAGATTTTTAAACAAAACTTCCAGTCATTGAGAATTGGATGAAGTTCCTCTGCTTCCCTGGCAACTCTGCACCTTAGACGGGGAGAAACCCCGACTTCTTTATTTTCAAAGTTAATTTCAGATGGTATTTTTCTTATTACGCGAGTTCTGCAAACCCCTGATCTCCTTCTGGGTCCGAAGAGGGGTCGGGCTGTGAGCAGGGACATCGCTGAGCAGGGACATCCTGAGCAGGGACATCCTGAGCAGGATGGTGCCCAGGACGGCTGGCGAGGCGGTGCTTCCCACGGGACAGGGACAGACTCCCGAGAGCCGGGCTTCACTAAAAGGACCGGTTCAACTTAAGGGCTGACTGTCGATAGGAATGAATGTTAATAAGAATGCTAAAATTAGCTCACAGTGCAATATATGTGCTAAGGGGATAATTTACCGAGGGTACAGGGAACAATTAGGGTTATGCAACTCATTGACTGTAGAGCCACTTGTGATCATTCAAAACGGTCACCAAAAGACGAAAGGCAATGCAACCAATTTCTTTATTGAGGTGTGTGTGTATCACACACACAATAACAACATACCTATATGTAAAAACATCTCATTTTAAGTTCATTTATATTCAGTGGCAGAGACCTCTGCACAGGCGTTTTAGCGTCTGCTGGGGCAGCTTCCTCCAAAATTAAAACTATTGGCGCGTCTCGCTCAGAATCAGTCTCACTCTCCCTTCGAGGCATTGGGTCTCATTGCAGCTTTGGTTTCAAGACAGAAGGCCGTCAGTTTAACGATCTGACGGTAAATCCACGTACGGCTGCAAGGGCTGCACGTTTCGTTGTGAATAATGCAGATGGAACCACACGGAAGGAACAGTGCGAGTTCTGGAATGAGTTTGATGCATTTAAAGTGGTGGTTGATGCATTAAACCTGCTCGTGCCGCGGGAGGCCTGGGGTGCATTGGTGACCTGAGCGTTGCCATACCCTCATGGGGAATCCTTCAAAATGCATCAGCCGAGTCCCTCCGCTCTCGGCGCCGCTCTCGGGACACGTCAGTGCCCAGAGCAGCGGCGCACTCGAGGAGCGGTGGGGTGGACTGTTGATAAAAGTTTGCCTCGTCTCTTGCTATTTGTTAGGAAATAGAGATAACCAGGTGCAAGCTTGACCCATTACTTCAACATCAAGAAGTCACATTAGAGAAGATTGAGTACCAATAAAAAAAAGAGCTAAACCCCCAGTTTTCAATCCGGTTTTGAAGAACCAGACTACTTTAGTCTTTCCAAACTGAAGGTGAATACATTTTTCATTCTTTCTCTTGCTGTGAAGTCACAACATCAATTTTCCATTCTGCCTTTAATCTTAACTCACAAGGACTTAAACAAAAGAGTTTCTTATGCGCTCGGTAATTTTTTTTACAAAAGAGTATTTGAGAAAATCTAACGAGACAGAGCAAACCCTATCGGCTTCCTCTGGCACACATCTGACTCTGCTTGAGTTTGGTTTCCTTAAAGGAAACAGACTCATTCTGCTTAGAGACCTTTCATTCCTCCTGGGTGTACATGCCACCGAAAGGTAATTAATATGTAATCACAGACTAATTAAATATGTTCCTTTATGTTTTGCATTTATGAGTCATGCCTGAACTCCCAGGTCAGTGGACATCTTTATCCACTAGTGCTGTCATATTTTCTGTATTCCTGTCATAGTCGTATGCTTTAGATGCTGTACTTTATACGTTTTTACAGTACTATGCTATGCGTTTCCGATAGTTAGACAATGGCACTTATTGATCTGTGCAACTCTTCCAACAGAAGAAGTGGAAAAAGTGGGACCAAATACAGGACACATCTTCCTTGGTTGGTACCTGGTGATCCTGCAGCATAAGCATTGGCATAAGGCTGGACGTGTCCTTGGGCAACCTGGGCTGGTGGGAGGTGTCCCTGCCCATGGCAGGGGGGTTGGAACTCGATGATCTTCAAGGTCCTTTCCAACCTAAACCATTCTATGATTCTATGATTCTATAAGCGCCTCTAAATCCACTTGCTCGACCAGCAGAATCCCTTATTAAATATTATATCAGATGATGATAGACGGTAACCTACCTCAGCCTAACTCCCTCTTTTTTAAGCATAATTTTGTTCTTCCTCATCGCGAACACTTGGGGCAAATTTCCTTTTCCCCTGCCTAGAGGGTGTGAAGGCAGACCTGGGAATGACGCACCCGGCTGGAAAGCACAGGGCCTCGCAGCCTGCGAGAAATGGGACTCCGTTGTCTTTCTGCCTAGATCACAAGCTTTTTTAAAATACTGTCCAGGGGTTTTTTCTTTCTTTTTTTTTTTTTTTGGGGTTTTTTTTTTTTTTTGGGGTTTTTTTTTTTTTTTGGGGTTTTTTTTTTTTTTTGGGGTTTTTTTTTTTTTTTGGGGTTTTTTTTTTTTTTTGGGGTTTTTTTTTTTTTTTGGGGTTTTTTTTTTTTTTTGGGGTTTTTTTTTTTTTTTGGGGTTTTTTTTTTTTTTTGGGGTTTTTTTTTTTTTTTGGGGTTTTTTTTTTTTTTTGGGGTTTTTTTTTTTTTTTGGGGTTTTTTTTTTTTTTTGTTTTTTTTGTGTTGTTTGTTTTTTTTTTCAGAAGGATGTTGCAGCTACAGAGCAGTAGGTAGAACCCTTCCCGCCCTGCCGTGGGTGTCGCAGCGTAGCTGTGCTGTCAGGCGGTGCCCCGGGCTGTCCACAACCCCCCCCCCGACACACACCTCGGTCCCCGCTCCCGCGTTCCCGCGCCCCCTGCACGCCTGCGGAGCGCGGGCGGCCCCGGCCCAGCCGTGCCCAGCCGTGCCCAGCCGTGCCCAGCCAGGAGCCTCCATTCGCCTGCTCAGAGTCCTCTGGAAGCACAGAGCTACTGCACGGAAGACTTATTTCCAAACGCGACTGCTTTATTCACAAATGTGCTTTGTAACCCGCAGTGCATTTAAGAAAGAAGCTCTCGCTACCAGTCTACTAAAGTCTTGTGTGAATCACTAAACTATCACAACAATCTGGAATAATTGGCAGTTTTCCACTCGAAAAACCTATTTTACTTCGCTTGTGTCTGCTGGGTCTGAAAAGAGCGGTTTTTGTACAACATCCAGAATTCCAGGAAAACCTGCAGTTCCCATTACACAGCCATTTCTCCCTTTCCAGAAACAATCTGCCACTGACACGATAAGAAACTTTCTAATAATTCTGCTGGGCTGTCACTTTTGCCTTCTAACCGGGCAATGTTTGGAACAGCTGAGGCGTTCGCCCTTCCCTTTATCATGAAGCTACTTAACGAGGTCAAATGCCTCCTCTTAACCTCGCAGACCTCAAACCAGTTCCCCTCCAGATCACCCGCGTCCTTTAGATCTCCGTCCCGGTCGTGAGCAGCGCTCGGTACTTCCATGCGGGGGAGGGTTAAAGCAGCGCTTCTGGCCCTGCCGCCTCCGTGGTTCCCCTTCCCGGTTCCCCCTGGACACCATCCCCGATCGCAGGCGCCCGCTCGAGCCCCCCCGCGGGAGCCCTGCCCTCGCACCGCGGCCTCACCAGGACTCCCGGTGGCACTTGGAAAAGGGAAAAAACCAAAAAGGCTTAAAAAGATCAAATATAGTTTTGAAGTGAAGAACAGAATAGAGACGAGGGCAAAGGCGTTGCCACCTTCCAT
>VUYV01000251.1:25232-36337 GCA_008711295.1 Anarhynchus alexandrinus
TTCAAAGCAAGCTCATGTATTATTTCAAGACATTCTGTACCAGATATGGTGCTCAATTCTCTGTTAAGTGGGATTTATTTGGGTCTTGTCTAGATGAAGTCTCCTGCCTTAAAAAAAGATAAGAAAGCATTTTACCTTCTCTTATCTTCCTTTTTCCTTTTGCCATTTAACCCACTTCGTATTAGACAGAACATCGCTAATGAAGATAAAGTTGGGCTTTAGTCAGCAATGTGTCTGCCAAGGGCTGTGCTCATGACACTGCTTTATCTAACGGCGCACGCATGCGGGTCTGCGCGAGGGTCGGCTCCATCACGCCGGAGTTTGGGCAGAATTAAGCGTCTCTCTGACAGCCCGGGGCGTTCCTGCTCTACGCCTGCAGGTTCAGCGTCTGGAGGTGCCCTTGAGCCATCGCCCAGAGCCACGGGCAGGGAGGGCTCCGGGACCTCCCCGGCCAGAGGCAGCAGAAGGCTCCTAGACCGGGTTTGCTCCCGTGCATGTCGGAGCACTTTGGGGCAAAGGGGTGGCCGAAGCCTGCGACATCCATCCGAGCGTGCCTGCCGGGCGCAGTGGGAGGCAGCCGGGTGGCACCAGCCCCGGCCCCATGGCAGGGATGCAGGAGGAACCTCAGGGATGCAGGGGGAACCGTGGGGATGCAGGAGGAACCGTGGGGATGCACAGGGAGCCCGGACGGGGCAGGGACACTCCTCTTTTAGCTGCAGGAGTGTGAAAGCAGCCTGAGATGAGCATTGGGGCTCGGAGAGTCCAGGGTAGGACAGGCAGAGCCCGAGCGCTGCAGGAGACCCTGGTGTGAGGCTGGAGAATAAGATGGGGAGAGGGGCTGAGTGGACCCTGGGAGACCTCATCTTGGTTTTATCTGGGTAAAGCGCTCAGGAGGGATGTGACAAGACAAGGGGATCACGAAGCAGCCTCCGGGGTTAAGATGGGGACACAATCTGGATTTTTCAGATTCCAGACTTTTTCCTCTGTCCAGAGAACACACACTCCTGGGTGTGTAGGTTTGCAGGACCAGGCCCTTCTCAACATGGATTAGGTCAAGCAAAGGAAGCAGAACTGAACCTCTTCCCCCAGTGCAATTTTCAGGGCAGTGTTTCTCCGCAGAAGCCGTCGGGACGCGGTGCCCGGTGCCATACCGCCCAGAGCCCACCGAGAACCGGGCTCTTACAACCTGGTGATGGGTGCCTCTGGCTGGAAGTGGCGGTCTGCTGGTGCCTCGGCGGTGGTGCAAGGACTTTGCAGGGCAAGTGATTTCAAAGCAGAGCTCCGTCATTTAACGCAGAAGGTGACTGAGGGTCCCCTCCAGTCCTACGAGACCGTTAGACCAGAGAAGGACACGCCGAGGGCAGGAACAGCCGCCAGAGAAACCTGAGCTCTCTCCTCTGTCCCCATCTCGCTGTGTGACCTTGGCCCGGGCTCCGCGCCGCAGCACCCGCGTGCGAAGTCCAACAGCAGACACCCAACGGCACAGCCACAGGAATTAGGGACTGCTCCGGGTCTGCGGTGAAGGTGCGAACAGCAGTGCCTTCTCCCGCCCGTGCAGCACCTCTCGGCGCCCGGGGTACCCACCGAGCAGAGAGACGAGTTAACGAAGGGAAAGTACACGAAGGTCACCGGGAAGGAACAGTTGGACTCCAGCAATTTCATTTATGGGAGTTTAAATAGTTGCTGAATGACACTGTGGACTAGTAAGTTAATTGCCTAAGTGACCTTTGGGAAAATGTGTAAACCGCTTAGGGAAGGAGCAACCACAGACTAAGCAACGCGCATGCACACATCTATGGGTTTGTCCACATCAGGTGGCGGCAGCCAGCGACAGCAGCGGGCGATGCGATGCAGCCAGCGACAGCAGCGGGCGATGCAGCCAGCGACAGCAGCGGGCGATGCGATGCCGCCAGCGACAGCAGCGGGCGATGCGGCTGCCCCGTGCCACCCAGCCNGCGACAGGAGGATGCAGCCAGCGACAGCAGCGGGCGATGCGATGCCGCCAGCGACAGCAGCGGGCGATACGGCCAGCGACAGCAGTGGGCGATGCAGCCAGTGACAGCAGCGGGCGATGCGATGCAGCCAGCAACAGCAGTGGGCGATACGGCCAGTGACAGCAGCGGGCGATGCGATGTGGCCAGCGACAGCAGCGGGCGATGCGATGTGGCCAGTGACAGCAGCGGGCGATGCGATGTGGCCAGTGACAGCAGCGGGCGATGCGGCTGCCCCGTGCCACCCAGCCCCCAGTTCCCCCGTGGCACTGGGGGCTGTCCCAGGCTGGCAGCTCTGCCCCGGCACCTCGGCAATCCGTGCTCCTCTCTCAGCGTTGCTTGTTTCCCCCCCAAAGCAGGTGAAAAACGTCCCCTGCGAGCCGTTTGTCAGAAGGAGCCGTATTTCCACATGAAATTTCAGTGTTTTGAAAAAGTTGAAAATTTCCACCAAATAAGTCTTTTCTTGTCCCGCTTTGTTTATCAAAACTTTCTTCGCTTTACCAATTGTAGACTGAAAATCTACCAACTTAAGACCAGATCGTGTTTTTCTCCTTGTGGAGGAGGGTCTCAGACCACTCCGTCACTAAGATAAGGCCAAAATCATTTTACTTTCAGTGATTCTGTGAGCGGTTCTGCCCCGGGACTTCATGAACTCAGAGTTACACATCAGCACAGCTACAGTGAAAAAAGGGAGTGCGGAGACAGAGTCGGAAATTAAGTTTCATTTACAGTTTGCACTAAAAATGGAACATCTTCTATAACTGGAACATTCTGAATGAAATAAACCTCCCAGATTTTAGGTAAAAAACCGAGGATACTTCCAACTAGATGCAACCGCGAGTTCAAAGAGTTAAGTCAGATTTTGAAGTAGGTCTGCAAGGGCTCAGAGAGAGAGCGTAAATTGCTGGCAAAACAATTCACTGCTGTTCAAGTAGAATTATATAAGCAGATTTATGTGTATATAATCAGATAATAGTGCCAAATGTAAGGTGCTCTCAGGCTATTTGTATATACAATGTGGATTTTTTTTTCCCCCCTGTGAAGAGAAGTAGAATGACACAACAGACCTGTTGGTGCTAATGGCTGCGCGTACTCTGCGGAGCCACACGGGAAGCTTCAGGGGTTTGGGTGTTTTGGACAGTAATTGGGCATTTCTAAATCTGCAAGGCAAAGGAAGCAAAGCTGGATCTTTTTAAACTTTTTAAACGTAACAGTTAGCCTAATACATTTTTTAATTTTTTTTAAACTAAAAAAGCTTTGACCCTGTGTTGGTAGAGAAGGGTTACTACTGCCTTGAGCAGCACTAACTTGTGAATCAGGCTTCCATGGTTTATTCACTTATTTTCTGTGATTACATAAAAAAATGCATATTTGCCATGGCAACCTCTTCGTTACATGTCAGGATACCAATTCAAATATAAAGAGCTTCTCTTCCAAAGCCCCTCTAAGGTCACTGCTGCACTAAAACCTTTCAGGGACAGAATGTACACAATTCACTGAGAGAGGGACTTTTTGATATATTTTAAAAGCAATATGGTCTCTCGCTGCAGAAATAATATACTAAAATTCTTCCTTTGGTAGAATATTTTTCTTTTTTTTTTTTTTCCCCAAAAGCAGTAGGAGAATATTTGAAAAAGCTCTTGTCTGGCTAAAATATAGATTAAAGAAAAAAAAGGAAAACTATGTGTGTATGTATATGTACATATATTTATGCACCAAATACATATTTGTATGCATTCCAAGGGTTTAGAGAGAGATTAATTAGTGCTGGGAAAAAAGAAGAAAAGAACAGGTCAGTTACATTCATACCTCAACGACCTTAATTTATGGTGGGGATATTTGATAGAATCTAGATCTTTGATCCAGGGGTCGGATTTGTTTTTCCTTTAAGGAGCTACAATAATTGAAATTCATCTTTGCCAAACCAGGCGGTTGTCAGCAAATGACCCGCGAGCAGTGGGCCTGAACCCGGCTTGGTGCACGGCTCCTGCTTCTGCAAAGGTCTTTTCCAAGAAATGAAGTTGTGGTGAATCACGGCAATAGTCAATGGGCAACAGCCCAACACGATAAGCGAGAGGAGACTTAACTCTGCAACTGAAATAGCTCTTCTGCGCGGCATATTTAGTTGCTATGCAATTAGGTAGTTTTAGAATATGGACAGCAAGAAAAAAATGAGTTTTCCCCTAACCTAGAGAAGTGGAGCTCACGGAGACGGGTGCTGCAGGGGTCAGGAGGAGGTCCAGTGAAGGGCTGGGCGAGTTAGGAGCTGACAGGTCTACCCGTGGCTATGAAACATGGTGTTTTGGCAGCCACGTCTGACTCTGGTGGGCCACAGTCAGGAGCTGGAGCTCGGGGAGGGGGGTTGGCGTGGGGTCCTGCCGTGTTTGTGCTGCCCCTCCTGCTCCCGGCCTCGGCTGGGCATTGGTTCGCACAACCCAGGTGTGGGTCCACGGCCTCACGCTGCCGTTTAACACAAAGGGAGTCAGGTCACGGAGCAGCAGCGTGCAGGGTCCATCCCAAAGCTGTGCAGAGCAGCTTTGGATTGCACAAAACCACCGACAGTGCCGGCCAAAGCTGCACCCGCTGGTGCGAGGGCTGAGCCGTGCGTTGGTCTGCATGACTCATGTGTGACCACCGATACAAAGAAGATGACTCCTCTCATGCAACCACCACATTTCTGGGCACTGCTGAGCTTTGCTGCTTGAGAAGAGCTGGGCTTTTTTTGTGAAATGTCCTTGCTGCAGGGTGCAGGAGCAGAGCTGGGGGGAGGCACGCTGGGGGCACCGTCAGTGCATATCCACTGCAGTGAACAGCGGCGAGTTTGCCTGTTAAGAAGCCTGGGAAGGCCATAACTGATGGTGGTGCTGGCCAACAGGGGGATAAGCACAGCCCCACGCTCTCCGGGTCAAGGCTGGGATGGGCACGGTGTTTTCCAGTGGAAAAGGTCTGTGTTGGAAACAAAAAAGACGCTCACTGTGGCTGCCCCGGGGTGTAGCCTGGTTCCCTCACCGCAGCCCGGCAGGCAGAGCCGTGAAGTGCTGGCGCGTCCCACCCAACCGTCCTGCGGTCACACAGCTTCTCCCGCGGGACTCCGGCCGCCGCGGCCTTTGGCGAGGCAGCGGTGCTGCGCCGGGGCGTTCCCTGGGTGCTGCCTCTATCTCTGCACCGGCACAGGCAAACCCAGCGAGAGCTCTCCTCACAGTGAGAGCCTCTGTGGCTTTGGTCCTCAGAAGGTCTGGCCACCAGAAGAGTCCATATTAAGTCCGTATACACTGAAACGTCGCGCCTGCTGGGTTGTTAAATATTATAAATAGAGGGACACAGGAACACTGAAATGGCGCACACACCAACAACACAATTTTGTCACTTAGTTTTACTGACCACTGTGGTGACCAGGAGCGGTGTTGGGTATCCATTTGGCAAGGCCAGGTTGGACAGGGCTTGGAGCAACCTGGGCTGGTGGGAGGTGTCCCTGCCCAGGGCAGGGGGTGACACTGGATGGTCTTCAAGGTCCCTTCCAACCCAAACCATTCTATGGTTCTATGAAGACAGTATCTTCCCGACGAAGCGGCATTAGCCGGGTATCACAGCTCGCCACCGTACTGCGGTTGCCGACGCACGCTCCTCTCGCCGGGCAGTGCTCCGGAAAGGCGACGGGGCGACACGCAGCCCCTCTGGTTTCTCCTTATGTGCCCCGTCTGTTTCGACCATCTGTTTTCCTCAGGTAAAAGCTCGCCCACAGCCGAGCCCAAACGGCACCGCGGCAAGCGACAGCCACGTCCCGGCCAGCGCGGGCACAGGCAGAGAGCGCGGGGCGAGCGCGGGGCTGCGGCCCGGGGCACACGGAGCCGCCGGGCAGCCCCTGCCCTGAGGAACGCACCCCCTCAGCCCGCGACTGCTGCCTCCTGCGAATTTTCTGACGGCTGTTAATGTCACGAACGAGCGAGCGAATTACCCGCCTGAGCGACCGCAGGAGCTCTCCTAACAGCTCGGCACCCGGAATTTTCTAGATTCCAGATTTTACAGTTTACAATAAAGCACAGGCTGGAAACTAACGCTGTCTTCCTCACTGCCCCGTGCCCGGCACAGGCGTTCTCCAGTTCTCCCCCCGGTTTTCTGTTACGGCCCCATCCCGTTTTCCATGGGAAGGAAACACAGTGA
Organism: Anarhynchus alexandrinus; assembly: GCA_008711295.1. NCBI lineage: Eukaryota > Metazoa > Chordata > Aves > Charadriiformes > Charadriidae > Anarhynchus > Anarhynchus alexandrinus. The sequence continues at coordinate 31,385 of VUYV01000251.1, forward strand.
AGTCTGAGGCAGCAAACGCCTGAAGAACAAGCCTGGCTTCGTGTCATTCGCTTTGTCTTTGCAATAACTCCCATTCGAACTTCCCCAAGCCAAAACCCAAGTGAAAACAACCTACGACACTCACGAAATTTTGCAGAAGTTAAAACGCTTTGTAGATCAAGCAGGAACAAACGTGCGATGAAAGGCTGAGCAAGTTAAAAGAAAGGTGGTTTTGCTCAACAAGATTATGCATTTAATAAGAACCTTCTAAGGAAACTGCTCTTTTCATCTCTAAAAAAAGAATCCGCGTGTCAGCGTGATCACACGCTGCCGCCGCGGAGAGCTCTGCACGGGACGGGAGAGCGCGCGGGGGCCGAGGGGCTGAGGCAGGGCCGCGCTGGAGGATGCTGTCGATCCGAAAACGATATTACTGGGTAATGAAAAGAGTAAACGTGATTATGACAGGTGCCAGTGCTTAAGAAGAAGTTCCAGGGGTGGAAATACCAACGGAGCGTCGTTTAAGTAATGTTTTTTTCTGTGAGACGTTCCGCAGCATTCCGGTGCCGGAGGTACGGGGCTTTCCTGCACCAACCTCCCGTCTGGTCAACGTCAGCGAGAATCTTGCCGGAGTGTGGAATTGTGCATTAGAGCTGTATTTGGGATTTCAGATGACATCTAACCTGAACCAAAGGAAAAGTAACTTCTTGCCCAGGTATGAGATCAATCGACCGGAGTCATCTGCCTTCGAAAGAGAGCGGGTTTGAGCGCGGGCGCTGGCGGTGCTGCTGCGGCGCCCCAGCGAGGGGGGATGCACAGCAAAGGGCCGCCCTTCTCTCGGTGGGGGCTGCAGAGCGCGCTCCATAAACATTTGCTTTGACAGGTATACGTACCACTGAAAAATCAAAAAAAAAATCAGAAATGCGTCCATAAGAGTTAAGCTGAGAAAATTTTTCGCAGCCGCCAGACTGCTTTGTTGGAGGTGTCACCTGGAGGTGACCCAGAGCACCCAGAGGGGCGCTCCTGGCACCCCTCCGGTCCCACCGCGGCGGCTCTGCCCGGCCTTTCCCGCGGCGCGGCCAGAGAGGGGGGCTGCGGATGGACGGGGGTCACAGGACAGCGAGAAACCTGAAGGGAAAACGCGAGCCAGCCTCCCGCCGAACACAAAAGGAAGAGGAGCCCTCTGGCAGGCAACGCGGCCGGGAGGGTTTCTCGCACGCTCTTAGAGACCTCGATCTGTTTTTTAATATTTAAAGTGTGGCGTGTTTCCTTTCACCCCCCCGGGCTCCTTCAGCTGTTAAAGCTGAACCTATTTTGTATTTCTGTTTCTTTTTGCGCTCACAGATTAGCTTGTAATTATGGAATTGCACTTAAGGGAACCAGGAAACTGGCCCAGAACATGTCTTTAGTATTTTTTTTACAGGGACTCTGGGAGAAAACATCTTTTAAATCTAGAGTATCTACAATTGGGTCTTCAGAAAACAAACCCGAGTGTTTTTAAATAACATCTGTCGCTGGCCTTAGAATAACATTAATTCTAGTATATTGAAAAAAAATATTTTAAAATGAAACCTGACTCCACGTTGCAAACTCACTCCTCTGTTCAGAGCCACTTTGATGTTTTTTAAAAAAAAAATAAAAATCAGTGATAGAGCACACTCACTGCTCCTGACTTTGTTCCCTGAGCCCACACAATTACGAGGATTCATTTTTCCCAGCACAGAGCAGAAACCGAAGGGCCGAGGCAGGGAGCACTCGGGGCCGCGGCTCCGGGGGGCCGGACTGCCGCTCGCCCTCCCGCCCGGAGCTGCACACCAGGCGCCGCCGCCGCGAGGGGACGAGCTCCCGCCTTTCGCCGGAGTGGCTGTACCACAAGAACGACGCTCTTGGCATTTGCTGGTGACTCTCAAACGAGCGATGGTCAGGGAAATAACTCTCCTCACCACTACTTAGGGTGGAAATAACTCCGAGAACATTTTGTGCATCGGCTCCAGAACAGACAAATACAAACTACGCGGGTTTGATCTTTTTTTTGCTCCTCTCTGAAGTTGCTGAGAATAGAGGCAACTAACTGCAAACAGGCTGGTTTGTCCTTGCGTGGGTCCTTCTAACGCATCACATGCCTTCTGGACAGAGCAGCGACCGGTGGCGCCGATGCCGTGCCCCGGCGGGACGTCGGCGCGGGGCAGTCGGTGCGACGAGGACAGGTACGACCCAGGCTGCAACTGGTTTGTCCCACTCGGGGTCCAGCGCTTGGGGCACGTGAGCAGAGGGGTGGGACTCTGCTCTCCCACAGGGAACTGCAAAATGGCAAAACTCCCCGGGGATGGGCTCCGGGTGCCTCAGCCGTTGGCACAATTGCAGAAGAAGAAGGTGGGGGAGAACTGGGGCGCTAGCTTGGGCATGTCACCAGCACCTCCTCAGCCTGTCCATTTAGTCCTAGGCATAGTCAGGGCCACGAGCCAAGCCTGGGCTCCTCATCAGTCAGGATCATCTCTCTCTGCCTCCGAATATTTGTTTATACAAGCGTAATGGCTCCAGAAGACAGAGAGATGCTTTAACTCGAATGGCCAAAAGCCCAGTTAGAGGAGCACTTGTTTACTCTGAGGCGTGCGGTAAAGGCTCAGGCATTTACCCGGCGCTCTCTCCCTCCGCATCTGTTGTGGCGAGGAGCAGTTTATACGGTGGTGGCAGAGCCCGTGAACGCCCCGAGCCCCACGGCGCAGCTCCGGACGCAGCACCCCGCCACCCTCGGGTCCCCCGCGCTGGGTACCGCCGCGTACAACACGGTTTCGCGAAGGATGACGTGAGTGTTTTCCTGAACGTCTTGGTTCCTCCCCCAGATTTACTACATAAACCCACCCATGAGTCCTTCCTATTCTAAAAAAAAGATTCTTTGATGTGATATCCCCATGGTGTGACCCTCCTGCAGTGCCAGGGGACGGAGGTGCCCACCCGTGCTCGCATCCCCGTGCGCCTCCCCAGTGCGGAGCTGGAGGGACTGGTCCGGGTCCTGCCGGGGCGATGGGGACAACGCGGTGCAGTCCGATGTTGACCACCAAAATTGTATTTTAACATTTGTTTCTGGAATAATTAATCTCTGGCACATTAGGAAGTCACTAAATGGAACTGTGCTAGAGAGAAATAATTGCCTTCCCATCAAAATGAATACAGATGTATGATTAAGAAGACATGGTATTTATATAATATTCTCATATCATATAAATAGAGCCGCTGTGTAGAGACAGAGCCTGTGAATCATTCATTTGGTTTATGAGACTGAATAAGCTTTGGCTCTATCAGTATTATCAGCACTGAAGAAACGAGACTGATACCGGGAGAAGCTATTTACCACAGATTCATTTACCAGGATTATTCAACTTAGACATAAACCGAAATACATTGTTTCAAATTACGTCCAAATATAAATACTTTTAGGTTAAACATAACAGATTCTTCCAAACAGTGATGTTCCGAGCAACCTCTTACATTCCTTAGGAAGGCTTTACCTGTGTCTGAAGTCAGCGCGACTCTGAATTAGGTGGAGTTAGTCATTTAAACAAAAATATTATGTCTGAAGCGACCCGCCACTGTTTTTCAGTGAATGCCATCTCTGGAGTAATGCTGCAGAGAGTGCCACCTCTCAGGGTCCCCGCGCTCCGCCAGCCACGCAGCAGGCGCAGCCCACGCTGCCTGGAGCTGCAAGAAGCAGGCTCCAAAAAAAGGCAAAAAAGAAAAAAAAAAATAATAAAGAAAAGCTGTACACAGGGGCCTCGAGATGTATTTGGGTTTTGGCTTTATAAATAACCGCACTAAGATTTGAGTGCAAACAACCCTCCCATAGAATTACCTTCCGTAAACTCCCAGAGGTAAAAACCCACAGGAGGGTCGGAAGTCTGAAATACATTTTATTTACTCGCTCGGCATAAGGGCATCAGCTGCGACGAGGGGAAGACTCCGGCTCAGCAGTCGGCGCGGTTCCTGCGGTCCCCCAGCACCCAGCACAGCTAACGCCCCAAATACATCCGTGCAGCCACTGCCCCCCGGGCCCGGGAATTCGCTTTCCGTCCCTACAGCCAGAGGATCGCGCCGACAGGACCGGCGGGAGAAATCCGAGCAGACTGTGTACGAAAATAAACCCCGACAGAAGGCACTTCTATAAATGTAGCTTAACTGGGGTCACCCGAACAGAACGCGCCCGCGTGAGAACTGCCGCTCGCCCACCGAAGGGGGGTCCCTCCGGGGGAGGGGGCGAGCGTAGCATCCCCGGCTGGGCTCGGGCTGGACCCCCGCGGGACCCCGCTCCGGCCGCGCACGGCCCCTCTGTCCTGCCCCCGGCCCCTCTGTCCTGCCCCCGGCACGGCTCGCTCGCCCTGCGCTTGGCACGGCAATTTTGGGGGAAGCTGTGCGGGAATTCAGGTCTGGCTTTGACCCCGGGGCTGGCGGCCACCCTCCCTCCCTCCCTCCCTCCCAGAAACCTCCTCCTGTCATTTCCCTGTCACAGCAGCCTGCTGTCAAGCGGGAAGCGATCCGAGCCCTAAAAACCCAGCCTGGGTGTGGGGGTTTGCTTAGGATTGCCAATTATCATGGAATCACGGAATTTTCAGAGTTGGAAGGGACCTCTAGAGCTCACCCAGCCCCACTCCCCTGCCAAAGCAGGACTGCCCAGAGCACAGCACTCAGGACTGCATCCAGGCGGGGCTTGAAAACCTCCAGAGAAGGGCACTCCCCCACCCCCCTGGGCAGCCTGTGCCACTGCTCTGCCACCACAACCTAAAAGAAGATTTTCCGTGTATTTGAATGGAACTTCCCATGTTCCAACTTGTGCCCATTGCCCCTCGTCCTGTCACTGGGAACCACTGGAAAGAGTCTGGCTCCATCCTCCTTCAGCCCACCCTTTAGACACTTGTACGCAGTAAGAAGGTCTCCCCTCAGCCTTCTCTTCTCCAGGCTAAAGAGTCGCAGCGCTCTCAGCCT
>VUYV01000251.1:38565-84841 GCA_008711295.1 Anarhynchus alexandrinus
TTTGGTTTGTTTGTTTTGGTTTTTGGTTTTTTTTTTTTTTTTATCAGGGTAGGTTAACAGTTGGACTTGATGATCTTAAAGGTCCCTTCCAACCTCAGTGAGTCTACTTCTCAGCTGAGGGTCGGGTCGGGCACGAGGGCTGAGGGACAACGCTGGCACACGCTTCCTCGGCAGAGCCTCGCCGCGGGAAAAGACAGGTCATGGCAGCCACCGAAGCGGAGGGCTGACGCATCGGGCAGCGCCGGGTGGGCGAGATGCCGCCGGGGCCCCGAGGAGCTGCGGGAGGCAGCGTGCCGGGCAGGCGCAGCCGCTGCCCCGGGGGAGAATCGGGATGCGGCAAACCGCTGATGCAGGGGTAAGGTGGTGAGGGGGAGATGCTCTGCTCAGCAGGTGTTATCTTTGCTGCTCCAAGTACTTCTTAAGAACATATTGGGATCCCGTATGAATCATGCAATGAGGCACTCATCATGTAAAAAAAAAAAAGTGAAATTACTCTACAGTGCAAAAATGACAATTAATAATGTGGGAGTTTTTGTTTGTTTGGGGGTTTTGGTGCATGGTTAGGGTTTTTCTTAAGTAATTAAGGCCTTTCCCTAAATTAATATTGACAACCAGTTAATGCAGATAGGAGTGCTCCAACCACACAAGGCATTTTCCACGGAAAAGCTGTGTGCAGGGAGGCGTTTGGCCGTCCTGGCCATCCCAGGCTGCTTTTTACTACTTTTACGTCTCCTCCAGCCACCGGTGCATATTTGCTGTTTCTTCCTCTGAGTATCGGTAACAGCCAAGCGCAACTCAGCGCCATCTCCTTTTGCACCCTTGTCTCTCGCCATGGTCTGGCCAAGGCTCCCAGGAACCCCTTACAGGGATTTTACTTGTTCCTAAATTGACCTGTTTCTGTTGCCTTCCAATGAAGGAAATGTCAGTTCCCAGGAGCCGCTTGCTAGAATTAGGGAGGACAGCTTCTTGATGTGGAATTCCACAGGACAAGAACACAGTCTCTGAGCACAAAGGGCTGTGCAGTATCTAAACGCTGAGTCGCAGTTCGGAGTTTTAACTGAAGTAGAACTTTTTCTTAATTCAAGAGAACTTTTCTACTCAATTAGTGAATGGGTTATTGCTTCTGTACAAACAAAACTAGAAATTCAGTTTTTGATGAATAAGTTGAAAGTACCTCTCATAGCAAAAAGGGTTCTCATAAAAGGAAAAGCATGAAATTTTTTAAACATTAAAAAAAATTGATGAAGAGTTATTGACTGGCCTTGTTTCCAAAGCTTATAACTGGCCAAGGGGGGGTAAACATTTTATTGTCCTAAATCTCTCACATATGGCATGCCATTTCCTATTTTTCTCAAGCGAAGCCTGAACCCCGTGGCAGAAGCGCCCACGCCGCGGTTCAGAGACGCGGGGCGCGACTGAGCGAGCTGAGCCTCTGGGGCTGCACGGTTGTGTGATCCTCTCCAGCACCGCAGCGCCACGGGACGCCTCGAGCAGCGCCAGCGCGGGCGGTCCTTCGATTGCACGAGCTTCCTCGAGCCGGGGCAGCTGAAGAAGAGTGTGAATTCCCTTCCAGGGGAAACGCGAGCGACGCCGGGACTCGGGGCTCCAGCGGGATGGGGGGTTTGTGTCCCAGGCACCAGGTGTCATCCTGCCCGCGCCGCGGGTCCTGCCTCCTCCGGACCACCAAGGGGCTGGTTGAGTTGGGTACCACCTGGGTGTCATTTCAGGATTTCCTGAAGCATTCCTCATTTGGGAGTCTAAAAGCAGTTTTGCCAAGTTGCAAAAATTACAGCCCGGCTCCAGCGGTTTGCAGCCGCTGCACACCCAGCTCTGCCCCAGCGCTCCTCAATAAGAGCCGGGAGTTCTCTGGATGATCCCCCACCTGCCTTGCGCTACCTCTGTAAAGCCTCTCCCCTTACCAAACCTGCCGCTTGCACTTCTTCTGCCTGGGGTGTCTGCTCATCAGAGCAGAAAAAATAAACATCAGAGTAGAAAAAATAAACATCAGAGTAGTAGGAATGAACTTTATACAGGTGAAGAGACTCATCTCCTTTAAAATTATCTTACTTCTACCTTCCAACAGTGAAATGAATCAGCTTTGCTCTCTTCTAGGATTTTTATGTATCTAAATGCACATATATATAAAAATATATATGAAAAAATATTATAAATAAATATATTCCCAAACGTAGTTGCACTTGTGGCTGATCCTACCAGGTTTGAGAAGAGAATCATAGAATCATAGAATGGTTTAAGCGGGAAAGGACCTTGAAGATCATCGAGTTCCAACCCCCCTGCCATAGGCAGGGACACCTCCCACCAGACCAGGTTGCCCAAGGCCACGTCCAGCCTGGCCTTGAACACCTCCAGGGATGGGGCCTCAACAACCTCTCTGGGCAACCTGTGCCAGGGACTCACCACCCTCACAGGGAAAAACTTCTTCCTGATGTTCAATCTGAACCTGCCCTCTTCCAGTCTGAAGCCATTCCCCCTCGTCCCATCACTCCATGCCCCAGTAAAAAGTCCTTCCCCAGCTCTCCTGGAGCCCCTTTAGGGACTGGAAGGCCGCAAGAAGATCTCCCCGGAGCCTTCTCTTCTCCAGGCTGAACAGCCCCAACTCTTTCAGCCTCTCCTCACAGGAGAGGTGCTCCAGCCCTCGAGAACAGAAGCCGTGGGCTGAGCCCTGGGACCAGCCCTGGCAGCACAAGGCCCTTTCTGGAGGGGTCTACTCGTCGATCCTCTCCCTGGCGGCGTGTGCAGGCGGCCCGGGTTTGTAGGACCAGGCACCGGGCAGCCCCGCTGGCTCCTTTACCAGCCCGGTCAGATCAGAACCCAACACACTCGTCCCTACTGCTCTGCCACCCATCGCTCCCGGGAACGAGCCGGTTCCTCCCGGCAGTTGGGTAACTGCTCCGGTTTACAGAGCACAAGCTGTTCTGGCAAATAATGAAAAGAGTGTAGTACAGCACTTCAGGTGTCCGAGTGTTCCTGCAGATAAAGAGCTATACCGACTTACGGGCAGGCGCAGTCCCCGACAAAAGGGGTTTCCTTCTGGCATTGCCCCTTTCCCCGAGTGCGAGCGTGCAGTCCTGCCTGGGGGTTTTACAGGGGAATGACGGAATCACAGAATGGTTTAGGTTGAAGGGACCTCGAAGATCATCAAGTTCCAACCCCCAATTCTGTTGGAATAAACCGAGCTTTCAAAAGAGAAGCAAAACCCCCCCGAACCAGAGCTCCCCCAACCCAGGCACTGGGGCGCGCGTGGGTATGTATGTACGGGTCCTGGGAAGCAGCGCGGTGGTTTCTGACTCGGCCCCGTCTCTCCCAGATCAGCTCTGACCGCACATCGGGCAGCTCAGGGCTCACGACCCACTTCAGCATCGTTTGCTCGAGCTCCGGCCAAGCTGCGAGGTCAGCCCCCCCCCAGCTCTGCAGCCGCTTCTCCGTCGCGTTTCCCAAGGACGGAGGGCAGGAGCGTCAGCTCAGCCCCAGGACAGACACTGCTGCTCACGGCCAGAACACGGGATCCCCGTGCTGCGGAGATGCAGCACAGCCCCGCGATGCTCTGTTATTTGGGATGTGTATGCACATCCATGAGTCACATTTTTCATATCTTTTTTTTTTTAAAAAAAAAGCACTCTCTTGTGTTCAATGCGCATTGAAAACAAATTTCAAAGTCTTAAAATTATCCAGAAAATGACATTCTTGTGTTCTAGCCAGCCCCACTCGATTCCAGCAAATACAGTATTTTGATAACATGGTTAGGGCTTCGCATGGCTGGATGAGTAATAAATTGGCCAAGAAATGAAACTGATTTTAAAAATCACCCTTTCAGAAGAGACACCCTTTGAAGAAACTCTTTATGTTCTTCTCAAACTCGAAGAAATTACTTGAATTTCTTATCACTTTTATAACTTTAGACAAGCAGAGCAAAGACTAGTCTTCTATGAAGGCAGAGATGATTACCTTGCTGGAATTGCATGCCAAAAAGCGCATTCATTAACCTTCTCACGGGAGGGGGGAGCAGAGGCTTTGCAGCGCCTCGCCCAGGCTCCCCCATCTGCCTCTGCGCAACACAAACTTAACTGGAGATAATAGGAAAAACATTTAATTGACAGAAGTCGCCTGTGCTTTGCTCAGCACAGCTCTCAAAATTTCCACCTCGAAATTGGTGACAGACACCAGATATAATTACTGGTAACAAGGTCACCCCCTAGAGCCACGCTGTGAACGCCCCAGAGCCGGTGTGGCAAGAAGGAAAAATTAAAACGGGGGGAGGAACGGACCTGAAGGAAGATTCAGGGTAAGAGTTCTCAGATACAGAAGTGGAAGATACACCTTTAAACAGTAAGAGAGGGTTACTGAGTGACATTGATTTATTGCCTACCGCGTGGGGAGAGATCCCCTGCAAGTGATTATGTGCCTTGAATTTGAAGGGGCACATACTTTCCCTTTCCCCTTCAGCGTATGCCAACGTACACAGCGCTCTCATGGGAGCTGGCAGATGCTGCCGAGACAGACACTTGCCCAGAAGGCAAACTCCAACAAGTTAATGTAGAGAAAACCCCATGCGAGGTTTGGAAGGCCACATCAGTGTGAATAACTCCACGTAGTGCCCTGATAACAACATCGAATCATAGAATCGCTGAGGTTGGAAGGGATCTTTAAGGTCATCAAGTCCAACCATAACCTAACCTGACAAAACCGCTTCTAAACCATGTCCCCAAGTACCACATCTACCCTTTTTTTAAACACCTCCAGGGATGGTGAATCCACCCCCTCCCTGGGCAGCCTATCCCAATGTTTAATAACCCTTTCAGTGAAATCTTTTTTCCTAATATCCAATCTGAACCTCCCCGGACATAACTTGAACCCGTTGAACCCTGTCGCCTATCAACATACACCACAAACTGGAGTCAGGTCTGCTTCCAGCCGTAGTTGTCTGGAATACGAGATGAGTTATACAAAGCTATCAAATCTAATTGCTTTATGGTCCCCAAAAATCAGTGATGCTCAGTTCCCGCTTCCTCCCGTTTGACTATACATGGTTTGGATTAGAGGTGACGCAGACCCGGGCAGAGAGCGGGATTAAGATAGGAAGAGAGATTTTACAGCCGAACGAAGGGCGGTTGGCGTCCGTGACACACTCCAGACTCCCCCGTGCCCGGCGCTGCTGCCGTCGGCGTGCCGGCAAAGCTCGCGGCATCTCTGGGGGCTGCCCAGCACGCGGCTCCCAGCACGGCGCAGCAGAATCTGCCTGGAAGATGTACAGTATACGCGCTCGCGTCTGCCAAAGGGTGAGGTCATTTTGGAAGGAATTTTATTTATTCAGGAAATATTTCTGGAAATATTTACATGTCAAGATTACATGTTTAAATTCCTTGACAAAGCAAGCTCTGGGCCACATGCAAAATTTCTGAAGAGCTCTGCAAGTATACCTTCAGGTTTTCCTGCACACAAAAGGCTTTTACTGGGGGCAGCAACAGATCCTTTCTCTGAAATAAGGAGGTGGAGCGCTGTGTTGAAGACTCCGGTTCTCAGCCGCGCAGGAGGCTGCGATTTCTTTCCAGAGCGAATGCAAGGAAAGGGAGCAGCTTCATGCACTCAGGCTCAGAATGATGTATGCAACCAGATCCTCCTTATCAGTGCCGAGATGTAAACTCCGTGCAGTTCCTCCGCAGGAGAAGGCGCCCAGACCCGCCGGGGTCGGCGCGTCCAAGCCGAGGAGCCCGGGGAATCTCCCCTCGCCCAGGCACGGCCAATGCTCAGTGACTAACGAGCTCTGCCAAGCGTTTTAGATTTTGACTTGCTGACAGAACCCAGGCAGTAGTATGGGGGATAAAATCCTATCCTCTTTAAATATCTATTTTTAATAAAGTAGTTCGCAACTCTGCAAGACTATTACCCAGCACTACGAACAGGCACTTGAAGGAAACACTCCCGCTCTGGAAAAAGACATAATCAGCTCCTGCATGGTGCTTTCTGTCCATGGGAGTAGCTTAGCGTTTTACTTGATCACTACAGGAGAGAAGAAAGAGATGAGCAAAAGTATGAAATAGCTTCTGTATAGGAACGACGAGATAGACTGTGACTGCAGGCTGCAAGAGAGACTGCCGGGTGAGGAGCGGGGGACATGGCAGCAGCCAGTAAAATTGTAAGCGGGAAAGAGAAGACTAATTGGGAACGAGTTCATCACTGTGTCTCACAGTCTGAGAGCCAAAGGCATCGGATGAAGTCATCGCGCGGTGGTTCCCACACGAACAGGAGGACGCACCTCTGCGCACATCACAGGCTGTGGAACGCTGCCACAGGCGCTACCAGGAGGTCATATTTGCTCAAAGGCTCTTTCACAGGTTTTTAGAAGGAGGAGAAAAGAAATAATTAAAAAAAAAAAAGTCCTTCTAGAGTCACTAAGCCTGGAACCAGCACCCTGGTTTAGGAGGACCCAAAGCTGCAAGTCAGCAACCAGCAGGGGAGGGAAGCGCCAGCTCCCGCCTGCCCTGCTCCTCCCAGGCACCCACTGCCGGCAGCGTCCTGCGGGGACAGTCCCTTATTTGTGCTAAATCATAAGTAGTAAATTATTTTAAGCCAGAAAATGAAGATAGCGTGAACTGACAGTAGTACGCGTTGGCTCTAATTTTCCCCACATGCCGTGACGTCTACTCTACTCTTCCTCAATTATTGCCAAACTCGTGATGGGGATGGGAAATTCCCAGAAGTACAGAGGAACTCTGGAACAGCACAGTCTTTTACCAGATTCGACAGTGTTATTCCTGGAATTACATATAATATTTCTAAAGTGATATCCAGATCTAAGTCTCTATACTCTGCCTGAAGGGAAAAAAAATTAGCCTAATTAAATACCAGAACATAAAATGACTGCACAGTAAGAGTGAGATTATTCAGAGAGCTTAAGGCAAAGCCACTTTATCTGGTTAATCACAAAGCACAGTCGTTGGCATGAGAAAGAAACGCACAAACACTTCTTCAGGCTTCAAAGCTTTGGACTCAACCTCTATTCAAGGCTCAGCTTCACCAAGCACAAACTCACCTTGAGCAGACTCAAACGTATGTACAAAGTATTCATGGACACCTCCCCCTTTTTTTTTTTAAAAAAAAAAAAAACAAAACACTAAAACCAAACAAACCAACCACGAAACCACAAAACCAAACCACAACAAACACAACACCAAAGTAACTCCATGTTTTCTAACACTAGGATGGTTCCGTTTTGCCCAATTATTCACAGTGAGGTACGAAAAACATTTCCACCTGAGGAGCTACAGTTCAGCGAGGATTTTCCACTTGAGCTATCAACTGGGAGATCGCAATAAGCATCACGCATTTCCTCTCCCCGAGGCCCTTGAGAGAGGCAAAGTCATCTCTGCGTGCTTTTGTTCACCTGCCTCGGCCCTGGGACTCCCTCAGGACATATGGCTGCCGGCAGCCCCTTCCAAGGCATACGCACCACCAGCCCGCGAGAACACCAGCAACAGCTCTGCTTTGCGCTACGCTTGCCCTAAGCAATGGCACTTGCACAGAAATTGTCTGAAAGCTCATGCGCACACACACTTTTTCCTTTTTGGTGCCTCTTACCTGCTAGTTGGGTGCCGTTCCAGGCCTTGGGCTTTCCACCTGGAGAGGTGCCGCTATCAGCGCAGTGTATTGGCTGGCACTGACGATAGCGTTATCTCCTTCATATCTTGCAAATCTGAAAGAGACATTTGGAAAACACACTAGAAAGGCATTCATTCCTAGAAAATAGTTTTTGCACATTTGACAATGAAAACTGTTTGCTGTCCACACTCTCAGGAGTGTGCAACCGAGAGAGGTTGTGACTAAGCAGTCTCAGGTTTATCAAAAGAAGACGACGTTTAAACGAGACTCTCAGCAAAAAAAGAGACTTCGCACAGCCTCACACAACGTCATCACTCTTGTGCCAGCAGTCTCTCAACCAGCATGTTATACCAGCTTTGGCAGCAAGAGGCAGGAGGAGAGGGGCAGAGAGGTCCTGTCCACATGGCCACCAGCATTCCCCCAACAGCCCCTCCTCATTTCATCAAGCGCCGGTAGAGCTGTGAGGCTTTGGAAGATGATTTCCCCACACTCGCCCAGCACAGCAACACAGCGACCTTGTTGTTCCCCCTGTAAAGCCCCTGTCTGGATCCTTCAGAACTGGGGATGCCCTTCCTAAATCATCTTATAGAAAACTAAAATAAGCTTACATGGGGGGCAGCTCTAGGACCGGAGCTTTCTACTGCTAAGTACACAAATATTTTACCTTGTTTTCCAATTAGTTGTTGCATCCAGTTCTTCAGGGCCCTGCCTGCAAGCCCTTTTTATGTTTGAGTTCTTCCCAGAGCCCTTTTCCTCACTCTCCTCCCATACCCTCTGCAGAAGGACACTACCCCCCCTCCAAACCACATCCCACCCACAATCCTTTTCCACCCCAGCCTAATGCCTAATTGGTATCAGCTGACCTTCCCAGGCCTATCATCACTCCTTGATTACCTTCACTTCTGCCTTAACAGCTGTGTTTTCCTTCCTCAGGACAGTTAACTCGCATTGCTCATAGAGAGGAATTTGCATCGGCTCCTGAGGTGGAACATCTATGTAATTTTTTTTCTTATAGGATTTTTTTTTCTTATAGGCAAAACATGTGCTTACAATCAGAATTTGCTTTCAACATCGATGGAAACAACGAAAATTAAAAGAAAGGAAGTCTACATGAAGAAATAGAGCACTGGTTTCCTTCGCAATAGCCTGCCCCGATTTGACTGTCGGGTGCCCACGTGTACCGCATGCAGCTCTTCACACCTCCCTGAAAACTTACTCTAACTATTGCTCGGGTGCTCATCAGCATTATTTATGGGATACATATGAAGATAAACACAACAATATATGCTTGGAAGAATATAATTCTGATGAGATTGGGGAGACGCTAAAATATAGGAGCCCTGGGATTAACAGCCTGAACTAATACTGCAATTGTCATCACATCGAGGGGATCTCGGGAGACTGCAATATTGATACAACTATGGTGTGAAATCAAAATCGTGTCATTTATAAAGGAAAAAAGAGATGTTCCTGGCATGCAGACAGCTAGTTATGCATGAGTGTAGCACATGCAAACCACAATGTTAGAAAAGCCCCAAGAGATGCTATAATTCCGCAAATATAACTATTTAGTATATTCAAATGAAAAAAAATTCATCTTTACCACACTCCTCAATCAGTTATTTACATACTTTTAGGGCCCTGTTATTCTATCTATTTTTCCTTTGATATTCCTTATTTCTTATCATCACACATTTGTGATAATTGAGCTGCATGAAAGACCTTAATAAAAGCTAAAAAACATCGTCTACTTGACTGCGAGGGACGGTAAACAGCAGTCGTTTGCTACCGCAAACAGCTTCATTATAATTATCCTTTAGCGAAGAGTGGAATTGTGAACGTTTTCATTTCTCCTAAAAAAGAAACATTGAGTTTTGCCTGCACAACCAATTCCTCAGGCAGTCCACTAAGCGACGTTAGCAAAGCCGCTGCGCCCAAAAACTCATTTTAACACCGTTTCACCAGCTCGTAATTTCTAAAGAAATGACCCAACCAGGGAAACGAGCCGCTTCTCGTTCCCCGGTGATTTTGGGTGCAGGCAGCTGCCCGTGCGCTCGTCGAGCTCCCGCGAGCGCGGGCCAGAGCGGCTGCGCTGCAGCTCACGCCTGTGATGGGGATGGTTTGTGCCCCGGAGCCCGGGAAGGCGCCGGCCGGCTCATTGCGTCCGACGCGCAAGGTTTAATACGCGTGATGGAGCGCGTGCATCCCAACGGGAGTGTGACCCCGTCCCCCGCGGAGCTAACGGCCGAGGACACGCGTGCCCGCAGGGGGTACGCGCGTGGGCTTCGGACCCGATGCTCTCTCTGCGGCGCCTTTCTCTGCCCGTACGCAGCGACTGCGAGAACTCACACCAACCGCGCTCCTAAAGCAGGCGCGGTGGGAGGTCACAGTTCTCCTGCCACGTCCAGTCCAACCGAGAGAAAAAATGCACTTTTTTGTCTGGCGTCTCACTCCACGGTCATCTCCTGTAGACGCACGGTGACCCAGGAGGAGGGGTAAAGGCATCTTTAGAAACGCCCGTGTCAGTGGTCCCTTTCTCCGGCTGAGAGCTGTCAGGATTACTCAGTGGGTAAAACACCAAAACCCACTTTCCATTTAGCAAGAAAACATTTGGTCGCTGACTGGATGAGCTCCCGGTTTGCGATAACAATTGCATTCTTCTTGTTCCCACCCCCAACCCCAAACCTGGATTGTGGTCACCCATGTAAAGAGTGCTCGCCGCTCCCCGAGCGCCCCAGCCCGGCCTGGGGGGCTGCCACCCCCCCGACCCCCGGTCCCCCGGCCCTCTGCCGCCGCGGGCACCGCCGCTGTGCAGGTAACAGTGGAGAAACGCTAACGCCGGCGCGATGTGCGACGCGGGCAGAAGGGGAATGTGCCCGTGCACATCCGTATGGGGAACTGGGTTTTGTGATGAAGCTTGGGGGGGAGGGGTCATCACAATGTCGCCACCCCCATTTTCTCTTCTTTCATAAAGAACAGAGCACAACATGACCTATTAGGGTGGTTTTTGTGCTTTAGCTAACTCGGCTTCCGTGGCCTGTGGACGGCAGAAGGCTCACTGCCTTTTACCTGTCGTTACAAGGGAGGCAGGAAAATGCAGTGACTTGGAGAGTCCTGAAAATGCCCCTTCTGAATAACTGAAAATACCAGTAATTTGAATAGCGATGCTAAATGGCACCTGTACCCTTTACGTTTTTCCTGTCTTAATTATAATACAGGCACGAAATCTGGATACTTATCTTAGAAACTGCGCATCTATAATGAATAGAGCTGACAAGTAAATGAAGAAAGTAAAGTAAGTGCTCGTTCCTTCATGACTTGGAGGTAAAATGAGCAAATAGATATTTCACCTGCTAATATTTCATGCAACCTGAAGCCTAATTATTCTGGTTGCCAACATCCTGAGTGAAATTACTGTTATATTAGCTATTTTATTTGTATTGTCTCGTCTTGGAAAGGAAAACTGATTTTGGAACCCTCTGATTTTTCCATAAGGAAGGCCCAGTGGCGCTGGGAAATGCCAAGGTCTATGGATGGAATGAAGTACTCCAGCTATTCTAGCGCTCTCTCTTAGAAACACATCGTTGTAAGTGGAAATGCAAATACCGTATGCTCTTATTGAGGTTGTAATTAATGTATTTGGGAAAGGAACCAATGTAAATGATTTTCTATAACAGTGAGCCTTTATATAAAGCTGGACTATTTAAAAGCATGCCCACTATGCGAAGGCAGAGAGGGAAGTGTCAGGCCGTATTTATGAACAGTCAAGGTTGAGTTGATTTTCATAAAACTCTTCAGTAATGGTTTTTAATTCTGATGCTCCGCTTAAGGGCTCAGGAGCTCAGGTCTTCTCAATAGCCAATAAAGCATCTTTAAAATTCAGATGTGAAATATGCTCTGCCCCTTGGGGGTGGGTCACCTGACCCATGGCCAGACCCGAAGACGCTGGAGAGATTGGTAAAAGTTTTAGCAGAGCTAGTATTTGCAATAGCACATATATACAGAAGGTTTCCAGTGCCTAAAGGGGCTCCAGGAGAGCTGGGGGGGGGACTCTGGATCAGGGAGGGGAGTGATGGGACGAGGGGGAATGGTTTGACACTGAAAGAGGGGAGATTGAGATGAGATATGAGGAAGAAATTTTTGCCTGTGCGGGTGGTGAGGTGAGNAGGTGTTCAAGGCCAGGTTGGACGGGGCTTGGAGCAACCTGGGCTGGTGGGAGGTGTCCCTGCCCAGGGCAGGGGGTGGCAGTGGATGGTCTTTAAGGTCCCTTCCAACCCAAACCATTCTGTGATTCTATCATTCCATCATTCTATGATTCTATTGAGTGCTGCTACCCAGTTCCCAGCACACAGTGGCCATCCTGCAGATAGGGGATCCTCTCGGCATGTCCCCCAGGACTTGTTGCCCATCAGCTCATGGGAGAGCACCAGTCCCGGAGCCCACCCTCTGCTTTATCTTCTTTTTAATGGCAACTGTGTGTGCTGGGGCAGCTCCACGCCGGGTACCGGAGCAGGGAAGGTGGGGATGGGTGGGAGACGTGGACACGGAGCCACCCACTGTCCTGGTGTCAACGCTGTCCAGCTGTGCCCATCCCCAGGACGCCGGGATGCTGCCCCGCATCCCCCTCGCTCCGGCACCTGAGCCCCGTGTGGCAGTGGGACACCGCGACCGTCAGCGTCGCCTTGGGAGAGGCCACCCAGAGATGGGAATCAAAGGAGCGGATGATGCTTGGTGGTACTCTTCATGTTGAACTATGTAATTAATATTAATAGAGTTATAATTTGATAAAATGTGTTTTTTGTCAGAAGGATTAAGTGTACCCTTATTCCATTGGCTCGTTGCGACACAGCGAGGTTTAAAATTCTTCCCTTTGCAGGCAAAGGACAGTTCTCGCGCCTCTGTCCCTGCGGGAGGAGGCGGCGAAGGCTGAGGGAGAGGAGAGGCAGCCTGAGCCGGTGGCAGCTCCTCCTGCCCACCGCCTGTACGGCAGCACGCAGCCACGGCTCTCCAGGACTCAGGCATGTACTTCCCAGGAGAGGAGAAATTAGTATTAAAAATTTCATGCATCAGAAGGAGATGATTAATTTTCTTCCAACTAATTACTAAAATGAGATAATTTTCCACCTACTGATCCAGAGTCCAGCAACATCAGCAAAAAGACTGGTATTGACTTTGGGGGATTTTGCACCAGTGTCGGTTTATGGTTCACTTCAGCAGAATGATACATTTATAGTGGGAAAGGGAGGCTATAGGATTTGCTAGGAAGGAGATCATTTTTCAGAAAGAAGGATGTTTACCTGCATTTTCTCTGCTGCTAAGGCAACTGAAAGAGAGCATTGTTGTTTTGTTTTTAATTAAAGTTTTTAACATTCATCTCAGCCACCGTATTGACTTTTTAATATATGAATAAATATTAAAAAGCACATATATTTTATACTCCCTGCTCTGCATTTATTCACTGCAACTTACAGGATTCTTTCCAGCAAACTGAGTTATACATTTTCAGCAGCATCCTGCCACATCTTAAAAAAAAAAAAAAAAAAAAAAGTAGGGCAGAAAAACCACCACTTTAACCCACTGTGTCCTGAAATGAGTGTGTGCTCCGTTCAGAACAGACTTCATCATTAATAGGTTTCGTGCCTATTTATAGCGAGGAGGCTACAGCATTTCCGAAACATCCTGTAAACATTAATCCTCTGCATACGCCCGTAACGTAGCCAGATATCATTTTCCTACTTTCAGAACAGAGGGATTGACTCCCAGACGTAAATATCAGCACTCGGATACCACAGTGACGGGCTCCGAGTCAAAACCGCCTTCGCCGTTGACAGAGCTCAGAGCAGAGCTCAGCGATGCCCAGCGCCGCGGGCTGGGGGTCTTCAGGGAAAAAAAAAAAGGTTTTGTCCAAAAATGCCATTTGATCAAACCCCAAACAGTGTGCAGAAACACGCTGGTTTTGAGACGCTTTCCACAAATTTGTCAGCAATTTGCCCTCTCTCCTGCCCCGTCCCCTGAGCTGCCGCGGCAGCGGGGTCCGACCCAGCCCTCCCAAAGCCGCTCCGGGCGTTGAGGTGCACCGGGGCACCCAGAACCCCTTTTGAGTCTTCAGCCTGCGATACCTCACCGTTTTCCGAGCTGACCCCTTATGCCTCTGAATGATTAGGCGCAGATGAATAAATGGCGCAACGGTTTCAATTTCCTAAGAAATGGGTTTTCTCTGAAAACAGCACGCTTGGTGCCGGGCGAGGGCCAGAAGGTCCAGCTCTTGCTCCTCTGAGGGTGGTGCCTGACGCCACGCCGCGGGAGAGCGGGCACGGGGGGTGATATCTCCTCTCATGGCGCTGTGGACGTGGGCAGGTCTGCTGGAGCCCTGCGTTAGCGCTCTGCCGAGCCGGGGCGGCGCCGCTGCCTTTCAAAGGTGTGGAGAGGACAGATAGTGCATAAAGAAAGTGACTTGTATTAATAAGGTGATAAGCTGCCAAACACAACGCTGGATGGTCTTTGTGCTGAAAGGTTAATTAAACCAGCCAAGCTTACGTGCGCACAGCAGAATTGCTACGGCTCTTTTCCCTTTAAATATTTTGCATACTAAATTAAACTTTAGTCCCCTCCCTGCACACACACAAATAAATAAATAAACGTAGCGAACCAAGTCAACCATAATTCCAATTAGTCCCAGCTGTTATTTCACCATCCTTTAAGGCCCTGTCTGCAGGGCTCAGAAATAGGTTGCACATGGCCTCATGCAAGGAGACATGAAATAATTGCTTCAATCTGAATGAAGAGTAACTAATTTTGTTCGTGTATTATTCAGAATGACAGGGACATTACTGTAATAATTCCTAACTTGTTCAATATTCTCAAGAATGGTGGAGAAAAAAATGCATTTGCAGCCACACGAAGTGGTATGAACTGCGGCTCCGGGCTGAACCTCTGCCTGCTTCCCTATTTATTTTTAACAACATTTCCAAATCATGCTACTTTTCACAGCTAAGATTCATTTTGACTGGAAGTATAAGGAGAGCTCTTCTTGAGCCAATGTGACCTGTTACTGATTTAGCAAAAATAGATGATGTCACTGGAAATAAATGACTCTTCAGTATTTCTTCTCTCACTGTTTTTCTCCTAAAGAAAGAAAGAACGACTTTGGTAAGCCGGTTAGCAATAAAATTAGTAAACGACTCTAAGGAAATCTGTTTGGAGAGAACTCCTTTAGATGCTAATAAACAAATTTATTTCTTATCTATTTATGGCCGTGCACACTGTAGCCTGACTTTAAAAAATTTGCATTAGGATTTAATGAACCGGCAACGGGTTTAAAAAAAAGATGTTGTAAATTGTCATTATTTAATGAAGAGGAGAAAGAATAAAAGCAGGGATAAAAATAAAATGAAAATCAAAAGAGGGACAAGACATGAAAGATTACAGTGGGTGGGCTTAGACACACGTCTGTATGTCAGCTTTTTAATGGAAAGAAAAATGATAAAAATCTTAAATAAGTTTCTTTGTGTAACAGAATCACACAGAATCACAGAATGGTCAGGGTTGGAAGGGACCTTCAGAGATCATCTAGTCCAACCCCGCTTAAGCTTCAAAAGTTGTACCGGTTTGAAATCGTTAGGAGATTGATCAAATGTTGGGGTTTTTTCCTTTCGTTTCCCCCCCCGTGTATAAATTAACAGGGGTGAGGAGCAAAGACTGCAGCGTAGGAAAGGCTACCATTGCAGGTTTGGTTACAACAGTCATGTTAAAAGAAGTATCTGCAAACAGCCTATTTGTGATGAGAAATTCGAACTCAAATGGACTGGAACGCCCACGTATACACACAGGGGCACACAACACCGCAGCGCGCAGACACAGTGGCGCAATTGCTTTTTCCTGCCGTGATTCCGGCAGTGCCGGGACCGGGTCGAACCCCGTCGGGCGGTGCAGAAGGATCCGGTACCGAAGCGATTGCGTCCGACGCTCAGAGAGAGCCGACAAAGGGGTGACGGGAGCGGAAGGACGCGCGTGGCTTCCAGTGCTGTCATGTGCGCGGGTTAGGGAAGGGCAGAGCTGCCAAAATCCTGTGCTCCTTGGTCATGGATGTCGACACGAGAAACCGAAGGCATTCAGGCCCGGCTGGGTTCCCCGGCTGTCGGCTCCCAGTTCGCGAAGTTGAGTATGTGCAGATAGAGCGCGCTGAGCTGATGACAAAGAGCGCGACAGAACAAGTTTCTAGCTAATTGATTTGAATATTTACTAATTAGTTGATACCCGGGGACCATGAAAGCGGTCAGCACGTGGCAGGCAGTCTGGGCAACGCTAACCAACAGAAAATCCATAAACAGCTGGGCAAAACCAGAAAGATAAAATCAGTTCCCTAAATATCAGCGTTATGCAAAAGTTTAGAAGGCATCAGGAATCAGTTGAAAAACAGCACACTTTTTTGTTTAAAAAAGCACACGCGGGCGGGTTGGCAGATGTGTGTCAGCGCCTGCACACATGTCGTGTCAGGTGCCAGTTTCCAGCGGTTCTCAGTGACTAATTACAGCCTTTGCAATTACCGCAGTACTGTTACGATCCTTTAAAACAATAACATTTTGTTCACTGAACGCTGCAAACTCAATTGACTTATCACATCGCTTTCAATAGCGAAACAGTAAGGAGACAGAGGGTGACCCACTTTTTTTCCTCTAAGCAGTCAGACGGTCCTTCAACGGAGAGTGGTCAAGAAACTCCGCTGTAGGAAGCCCCATGGTTTATAAGATCTCATTCCCACCGACGGAGCTTGCTCGCACCAGCTCAGTATTAGCTGAGTGCTAAACGTTCGCCAAAAGTTCTCTATGGGAAACGTGCAAGCTGCAGGACGGCAAACTCCGCGGGGTCAGACGGTGCCTTACGCGCAGACCACCCAGCTGTGAAAACTTTCCCCAATTTCTTTTCTGAGGCATTTCCCGGTCACAAGTATTTTGCTGCAATTTAAGGGCTGAAGTAATATGTTAAAACAACATACTGTGTTAAAACAGCATACTCGATTAAAACTGAAAGAAATTCCCCTATCACATGAGTCTTGGAAATGCAGCTAAGGAAAACACTACTGTGAAATTCACGATGAAATCTCCCAATTGGGCCATCCTGAGACTGCATGTGGGTCAGTATGAAGTTAGAAAACAGAGGTGCGCCTTCCTGACAGACCCTTTGCAAGCGGGATGCGTTGTCACTGTTCTCACCCCCGTTCCCAGCACAAAGCGCTCCTCTTGATGCTGCCTTCTACCGCAGTGCAGACCCAGTCTCTGCACATACCGAGATTTCTCTTTCCTCCTTGAATGCTGGGGAAGGACTTTTTACTGGGGCATGGAGTGATAGGACGAGGGGGAATGGCTTCAAACTGGAAGAGGGCAGGTTTAGATTGAACATGAGGAAGAAGTTTTTCACTGTGAGGGTGGTGAGGCACTGGCACAGGTTGCCCAGAGAGGCTGTTGAGGCCCCATCCCTGGAGGTGTTCAAGGCCAGGCTGGACGTGGCCTTGGGCAACCTGGGCTGGTGGGAGGTGTCCCTGCCTATGGCAGGGGGGTTGGAACTCGATGATCTTCAAGGTCCTTTCCAACCTAAACCATTCTATGATTCTATGATTCTATGATACCGTAGGAAATGAAACCATGTTGTCAAGTCACCTTCTTCTATTTATGCAATTTCTATCCCTTTAATTTCCAGAGATACCCAGTGATTTTAAGGGTTTTTGTACTGGAGTAGTTAGTGCCGGGTCTCACAGGGTCTCACAGACCACTCGGTGACCCGGACCCCCCCGATCCCCCGGCACCGCGGGGCGGCTGCTGCTCACACCTGACCATGGCATGGGGATTTCCGCCGTTTGTACCTCCCGGAGCCGGTCCATACTGCCTGTAATTTGGGATGACTGCGCAGTCCCAAACCTAACCCTTATGTAAGCCAGTACACACCGGTTGGCCCCAAGGCGAAAGGCGAGCTCGCGCTGGGTACGGGTCCCGCCGTGCGTGATGGGCTGTGCAGCCCACCCAGCACCGAAGGCGGTTTGGCCGTAGCGCTCACTGAAAACCAGCCAGACGTTCTTCACAAACGAACACATGATTATCCCCGTGTTCCCCGGCCTCATGTGAACCTCCCCCGTGCCCGCGGGGAGAGGGGCCTCCCAGCACGGCAGCCAGCCCCCCAGAAGGGGATGGGGTCCCGCTGCCCTGCCCGGGCACGGGGGTGCCCTTCGTCCCCCCCGCAGCGTTCGGCTCGGGCTGCAGGGAGCGAGACAGGGGTGGGCAAAGGAATGAGGTTTTTTTTTTCCCCCAAAAAAAGTACAAAAGGAGTCTCTTTTCTCATGATCACCATCAACTGCTGCATAAATTGTCCCCGGGGTTGGTTAAATTTCGGCGGCAGTGCTCAAGCGCACACCCCGGTACGGCTCTGTACCGTCACCTCTTCCGTGATTGCGCTCGTCAGCGCTCCGTTCGCTGGATTTAGGAATATTAAGTTACTGTTTTGATCCAGGTACTGTCGCTGCTCATCTCGCCCGGTTTCCTCTTGCAGCTGCTGAGAACATTCTTACAGATTTGTCAGGTAAGGCTTTACCCCTTTAAAAAATAAATTAGAAAAAGCATCTGGACTATTTTTTTTTAAAGCCAGCTCGAACTCCTCCAGCTGTTGTGTGACCTCATCCTTTATTAATTTCTGTAGACTCGTATTTACCATTGAGATCAACCCTACAAGTGTATAATTTCCTGATTTCTCTCCAGCTACTTTATTAAAGATTGGGGTTAGAGATTCGCTCCCCCTGAGTCCCTTGATAACCCTCCTTCTCTCACAGGAGTTGTTAAGGAGCAGATGATGCATCACAGGTTCCTTTATAGCAACAATAATTGTTCTGCTTCGGAAGCAACTGTGGCTTATAAACTGCAGTTTTTCTGAAATTGCTTTTCTTCTTTCCCTTATTGCTAAGGAAGATATTGGCACCGAAATGTGATTTGAGAGCTCGTGTTCTCTTATTTTCTCCCCTACCTGAAGCCAGTGCAGATGCTACGTTTGCGATGCCACCGCTGACATCTGTGTAACCAAATCCAGCCTCGTAAACAGGAAGCAGAAGTGACAGCAGCAATTTCAATAGGTGCTTTTCTTCTGCTGAAACCATTATTTCAGACAGGATATATAAATCACACCGACTCCGAAGTGCCCAGTTCCAAGTCTCCGGCCGTCCTCAGCTACCTGGATGTGCCCCAGCCCTTCGCCTCGCTGACAGCTCGGCTGCTTTCCCCGAGGCGCTGGGCGACAGCAGCTCCTCATTTTGGGGGAGGAAAAGGGAGGATGATCGTCATTACAAAAGACCGTAAGATGATTTTCGTGTCTGTGAGCCAGGGCCGTCTGTTTCAGCAGAAGCAGCTCTTCGTACGCAGCCCCAGTGCGGGTACGGGCTCAGTACCCAAAGCCCAAACTGCTTTCCCTGCCCCAGACGTCCCACTGCGTGCTGGGGATGTGCCTCCCGCCCCAGGCCACCAGCCCGGCCGTCCTTCAGGGACCCTCATCTATTCGGTGCTTACTCTGTTTAATGAAGGCCACCGACCCCCCATCTCTGATCTCACAGCTGGTGTTTTCGGCTGTGGATGTCAGACCTCAGCGCTCGAAAGCCGTGGGCAAACGGGACCCTCCACCCGCTCCACGGTCCCGGGCTGTAGCCACCACCGCCCTGGGAAGCAAAGGTAAACTGGGAGCGTGGTCTCCGTCCCCCTCCTCGTCTGCCAGAGCGGCGCGGTGCCGGCGCGCTCCCCCGACCCAACTGCGCGGCCAACGGCCCCATGGCTGAATGGCGCTGGCTGGCGCAGAGACAGGGGCCGCTGCCCGCGTGGCCGGGGGAGGCTGATAGCTAAAAAAGGCAGAAATGGGCAGGAATAAAGAAAAAAACATGTGTGATACATATAGAGTCCAAATCGGGGTGAGAAATCTTACTGTTTGTATTATGTGGGATTTATAGTCCGCATATGATCAAATGTCTTATCCCGATTTATAATTCCCCATCTTTTCTGCACTAGTGGCAGTGACCACTCAGGGCAGAGCGTAAAATGGCACTATAGTGACATGATATGTCAGGTGTATAACTTATATTTATTAAATTTTGCTTTATGTAAATACAATTGATATTCACATGGGTCCTCAAATAACCGCCCAAATGGTAATACATTAGAAATGACAACATTTCATTACCTCTGGCTTGCGGAGGAGGGAGGGGAAAAGCTGCCTCGTCCAGGAAAGCCCCACAACAGCCCAGGAGGAGAAATCATTGCAACTGCGGCCAAAAGGGGCTGGAGGGTTGTGCAGAGGGAGGGGGAGGACGGTATTAGTGAAATGGGAAGTTGGTAAATGAGTTTGTTTTCACTGCATTTCAACACCCAGAGCTTTGAAGGGATTTTTTTTTTTATTTTTTTGGTTCCTTTTTCCCAGTGCATCACTAGAAGTTGAAGGAAGAGGACATCTTCGTCCCCCGCGGGGAAGGCAGAGGGCTCCAGCCCACGTCTCCAGCCAGGAACCGCAGAGCCCGAGGGAGAGGGGCACACGGGCTGTGGGAAAGCATCACGAATCCCAGACAGCCCCACGGGAGAAGCGGGTACGGACGGCCCCGCCACCGGCTGAGCTCCCAGGAGGGGCGTCTGAGCGCCCTGGGCTGAGAGCCCGGCGCTGGGTGCCCCCTCCACCCCGCCGGGGAGCGGGACGTAACGGGTAGCGTTTGTTCGAGCTTTATTGGAAACATAGAGATTGCGTTTATCACAGAATCATAGAATCACAGAATTAGTGAGGTTGGAAGGGATCATATCAACGGGCATAAAGTAAATGGGTGATTTATAAATATTTGCATCCTGTAATTGTCTTTAGGAAAGATCAGCTGGGTTAAATCGCACCGGGGCCATTTTTCTGTGAGGAACAGCAGAATAGTTAACAAGTTTCATTTCCACCACTCAAGCAGATAATGTGCGATCTCTCAGTCTGGTCACACTTCTGCTTCAAAATGGCACTTGGCGAGGGAGCACCTCGAATCGGACATGTTCTTTCAACAGTTTGTATGGGAAATGACTTCCCAGACCATCTGAGGGCTGCTGGGATGACTGCCACTGTCAGGAGATGGTTCTCCTGAGTGACGGGAGGCAGTACACGGCTCTGCACGGGGGCGACAGAGCAAACAGCTGGAGACGAATGTGGGCTCGGCTGCTAATCTGCAGACTCTCTCCGGGAACAGTGAAGGCAGCTGAACGGGTCTGGGTCAGACCTTTTTAGGTCTTAGTGGTTTTCAATACCATAATACACGATAAAACTACAGGTTGCCCAGAGAGGCTGTTGAGGCCCCATCCCTGGAGGTGTTCAAGGCCAGGCTGGACGTGGCCTTGGGCAACCTGGGGTGGTGGGAGGTGTCCCTGCCTATGGCAGGGGGTTGGAACTTAATGATCTTCAAGGTCCTTTCCAGCCTAAACCATTCCATGATTCTATGACCTTGACCTGTGTTTAAGGGTTGATTCTGAGTTTTATGAATCAATTCCAAACAGATACTGAGACCAGTCTAGGGCAGGAGCCAGTGAAAGTAGCACAGCCTTACACTGCATTTCTCCTGGCTGTGGAGATATGCGCCTATGAGACTTTCTTGAAGACATAAAGTTAGTGACTTATGGACATGATCAAATATTTAAATCTTCTTCTGTATCTCTCCTCTTTCTGCTAGGAGGTACTTTTTCAACATTTCAACTACATAGCAACGTTTGGAGAAATGTCTTACTAAGAAGACTTAGCCAGTGTAATGGAAGGTTGTGAGACCCCACCTGGAGTACTGCATCCAGCTCTGGAGCACCCAACAGAGGAAAGACATGGACCTGTTGGAGTGGGGCCAGAGGAGGCCACAAAGATGACCAGAGGGTTAGAGCACCTCTCCTACGAAGACAGGCTGAGAGTTGGGGTGTTCAGCCTGGAGAAGAGAAGGCTCCGGGGAGACCTTAGAGCCCCTTCCAGTACCTAAAGGGGCTCCAGGAGATCTGGGGAGGGACTTTTTGCAAGGGCATGGAGTGATAGGATGAGGGGTGATGGCTTCAAACTGGAAGAGGATAGGTTTGGATTAGATATTAGGAAGAAATTCTTGGCTGTGAGGGTGGTGAGCCCCTGGCGCAGGTTGCCCTGAGAAGCTGTGGCTGCCCCATCCCTGGAGGTGTTCAAGGCCAGGTTGGACAGGGCTTGGAGCAACCTGGGCTGGTGGGAGGTGTCCCTGCTTATTGCGGGGGGTTGGATTGGATGGCCTTTAAATGTCCCTTCCAACCCAAACCATTCTGTGATTCTATAATTTTAATAATGCCTATTTTTATATCTGCTAGATGCCAACCATCTGAGCTAATAGAATATAATTGGAAGACTAGATTTAGTCATTTTCTTTATTATTAGGTCTTGATGTACTTCTCTCAACTCCAAAATACTCATTACATGTAATTAGGAAGAAGATTAGAGTGCTGTTAAGATGCAGAATAATGATGCAGCTCAACAAGGGCCAGTGGAAAAAACAACCCACTTAGGAAAATGTCTCAAAAGTGCTGAGCAGAAGAGGGCATTTAAAAAAAATGATAAAGATGAGAGCTGGTGCTAAATAATAAAGATGAGACTTTGAAGTGGGAAAGAGTTGATATGCAGAATCAAAGCATTTGATGACTATACCTCCCTCTAAAATGAATCCCTTGTGTTTATTTAGATGGCTGAAGTAACATTAGTGAGATAATTCCCTAAGAACCACCCTCTGTGTCTTTTTCATAAACTCCCACCCCAAATAGCATAATTAATTTCACAGTTGTATAGAAGAATAATAAGGAAAAAAATCCCCCCTTTGGGAGGTAGGTGGTAATTTCTCTCTGATAGAAATTGTGATTAGACACAGCGTATAAAACTTTCTGATAATTCACTCACCAGAAATTGCCATATTATACCTATCAGAGGGCTGGTGATATGAAACTTAACAAGCTGATATTTCACTCTGATTTCCTTGAGCATGGTCCAATTTATTAAATCAAAATTCTAAATTAGCTTTAATATGAAATAAGATTTTTAAATTTCAGAGTAATGTATGTCAGAAGGCATGAAACAGATAATGGGACAGCTTAGAGAAATGAAGTCGCGTGCAGTGCTGAAAGACAGGTTAAGAGGAAAAGGAAGACAATTTCTGAGATTCCTGTGGAACGAGGGGATAAAAGACAAGACAAGGGCGCAAGGCTGCGTCTGTAGCACTGCACAAAGCAGCACACCACAAGGCATTACCAACATGGGAACCTATTTCTGGTGCTATCACCAACTCCCCATATGACATCAGATGAATTATTTCAGGACCGAATCGCTTTTCCCATAGACACGTAGTAAATAGCAAACGGAGCTGTTCCAGTGCAGTTTCCCATCTCGCCCCGGCCGATGCCTCGCGGGACGTGGTACCCCACCGTCGCGGCACAGCATCCCCCGCGTCGGCGCCGACGGCTGTCCCCGACGGAGGGCTGCCCCCGGCGCGCTCCCCGCAGGCTCTGCGTAGGTCTTGTGTTTGTTTTGTTATTGCTTCTTTTTGCTTTGTTTGTTAGTGCGGGTAATTTTGCGAGGCCGCCGGCTTTGCTCGCTCCCCTGGGTAGGGCTGGAGCGGGGGTGGCAGGAGGGGAGGGGGCGGCTGGAGCAGCCTGTGCCGCGCAGGGGACGCATCTCCCATGGGTGGGAGGGGGGTTCCCCTCCCAGCCCGGTGCCGTGGGTGCTGGGGGTGGCCAGCGGGCAGGGTGCTGCCTGACTCCCACCCGGGGGCTTGCATTTTCAGAGGTGGGGGTGGGAAGGCTGCCGGGAGCTCGGAGCCGTCTCAAACCATCCCCTAAAAATAAAGGGCACGTGTAAAGGACTGCTAAGCTGTGTGGGGAGCCGGGGGCTTGGGAGACAACAGGGAGACGAGGCTTCCTCAGGACACCCCCCTTCCAAAATGTTCCTGCCCCACGGCTGCCAGGGCCACGGGGGGAGAAGCATCAACAGCCCCACTGAGCTTCTTCCAGCCTCGCTGCTCCCCACGCGGCTGAGCGAGCAGACGGGACAGGTTTGGGGCAAAATCCTCTCTCCTAGCAGAGACACGGCGTAACAGCCAAGGGACCGTAAATGTCCTTTTTTTTCCCCCTTCCTCAAATTTGCGGACCAGCAGTCGCTCTCTGGTTCCCTGCCTACAGCCGGACAGGCAGAACGCCGCGGGGCTCGCGGTGCCTGCGCGGGGGAAGCAGAGTGTGACGGCATCGATGCCGATCACCGCGTCAGGGCTGGGAATGGACCAAAATGCAGGCGACTAGCCCCAAAATGGCGCCGGTGGGGCAGCCGTTCCTTCAAGCCGGGGCGGTGGTGCACGCCAGCGGCGCAGCCCGCTCCCCGAGCCCCAACGCGCTGCCCCAACGCGCTGCCCGCCCGGGGCACGGTGCCGTGGTCGGGGACCCGGCGGTGTGCGGGTGGTTACTGCTGCAGCCCAATCAATCTCCTCTCCTTGTTTATAAGTATCTGTGACTCACAGACGTTTTTCCTGCTCCTTAATTGCCAGTTTCCTGAGAAACCGTTGCAGCCAGCCAATCGGCTGCAGAATTATGACTTGGTGACTAGATACAATTGGGAAAAATAAATACAGCATTATTGGTAAATTGAACAGCACTTTTCTAAGTACATCACGTATTTATAAACAACACATACATCTGCAGAAACCGAGAACCCCCTTGCCTTGCTGAAGGAGGTCTCCGAAGGTCTCATTCTGAGAAGCGGCGCCCGCTGCCCTCTGCCTGACGGCCCGTCTGTGCGGCGCAGGATGCGTGCGGCGGGTGCGCCGGTGGCCTGTGCCCCGGGAGCCACGGCAGGGTGCACGGCGCCGGCGGCTCGCTTGGACCGGCACCACACCTCTATTGCCCCAGCGGAGCCTGGAGCAGGAAGGGGGTTTGACTGATGATCCCCTCTCCTGCCCAGGGCTGGCGTCCAGCCGGAGACGTTGCACAGAAGGGAGGGGACAGGGGGGAAAGGGGGACAGGGTTAGAGAAAAGGAGGATGGGGTTAGAGAAAAGGGGGATGGGGTTAGAGCAGCGACAGGTGCAGCAGGAGGGGTGCTGGGGGCTGTGGCTTCACACCAGCCACTGAATCTCTGTATTTTGATCTCTGCATCCATAAAATCATAGAATCACAGAATTGCTGAGGTTGGAAGGGACCTTTAAGATCAAGTCCAACCATAACCTACCCTGACAAAACCGCTTCTAAACCATGTCCCCAAGTACCACGACTACCCTTTTTTAAGCACCCCCAGGGATGGCGGATCCACCCCCTCCCTGGGCAGCCTGTTCCAATGTTTAATAACCCTTTCAGTGAAAAATATTTCCTGATATCCCATCTAAACCTTGCCTGGCACAACTCAAACCCATTTCCTCTCATCCTATGGGGGACCAATAGTGCAGGGATCTGCCAGAACTGGGCACGAGGCACTACCACCCTTCTGGCCTGGGTTTCACGTTGAACAACAGCCTGCGGAGGAGGGCAATGAGGCACCGAGCGCACTACGGCTCGCTGGAAGGAGAAACCCACAGCCACATCCCCGGGCAGAGCCCGCGGCTCGGGCGAATGCCGTAGCCAAGCACAGGCAGAAGAGGGTGACCGTCCCTCCTCGCCCCGGCTGCGCTCACTCCACTCCCCTGCCCCGCTCCCCGCTGCGCAGGGGGCATGGGGGGCAGTCCCGGGGGGTCCCCAGGACGGGAGCAGAGCTCCGTGCCCGGGCACGGCAGCAGGGAAGGGCAGCAGCAAGCTGTCCCATGGCTCAGCTCTCTCATCTGCCTCCCCCCTGTGTTTCTCAGCCCTGCTTTGGATCCCGCACCTCCTAAACCGTGCTGCCTTCCGAAGAGCCCTTATGGATTGGTACAGTAGTCTTAATAAACAAATCGGAATCCTTGGAGAAACCACAATACAGTATTATTATTATGATTTTTGTTATTCAGCATTGTTATAGAAGTGATGCACAAGATCCAAATAAGAGAGAAGACAATCTCTGCCTTCAGTATTAGTCACTGCTCAATTACAGCTTCATTCAAAGCCATTAATTGGTAGAAAGAAATAAGCCTGTGAAGTCACTCTAGCACAGCGTGTTATTTCCTTTATTCTTTTAATACATGATTATGTTTGGGAAGCTTGGAAGTTTTTTTTAGCAATCATTTGGTAAAGCCACTCTAATAGTTGTTAAAAGGCTAGGAAACACAATGTCGGTTAATTTTGGATGAGATCATAGGGAACTAGGGGAAAGGATATAAAAAATATAACGGCGTAACAGAAAATGATAAGTTGGAGGAGTGCAGCACCTCAACAGCGGCATGATCCGTTCGATGATTCAGCCGGGCAGGCACGGTAATTGGAGAGTTGTGTACTGATAAGTTTTCTCCAAAGAGCACTAGCAGGCAATGTACCTGCGGCCTCGCTGCCTCCCCGCAGCGGGATGTCAGCACTGCCTGTCTGCAGACCTCAGACTGCGAGTACCCTTGGTACTTCACCTATCGAACACGGTGACAGTGGGCAGCGTGAATCCTCTGCTCCTTCTTCCAGCGCTTGAATCAGACCCACGTGAAACCCTCCCATCCTCCTCCTGCTGCCGGCAGAGCGGGGAAACTGAGGCAGGGGGGCAAGGGACCGGCTCGAGGCCAGCCGTGCGGGGTTGGCATCGCTCCATGGCGAGCATCCTGCTGTTGATGTGGTCAGCGGAGACGGGTGCTCGTGGGGACTGGCCACCTCGGGTCATGCCGACAGTCCCTGCAAGTCTTGTGCTCGCAAAGCTCACGCCGGCTCCGACGGGCTGAAGGTGAGGAGCTGCGGCATCAGCCCTTCTGCCCCGGAGGTCCCTCTCTGTTTGGAGGATAACATTTATCTGTTGTCTAAAATTCACATATCTACTCCAAATGCTCTGAAAACCCATGTGTTTCAGCTGCATACGGAGCAGACCTAAAGTCCTGGACTTGGCACCATTTCATCTAGGGGTCTTTGAAACAAGGAGTTCAGTTCCTTTCTTCCCCCAAACCAAACACATCGTTTTTCTGCAGGATGACACTTAATCTTTGTCTTCGCCCTCAGACCTCGTGGTCAAGCTGTGGTTCTGACCAAGATCAAAATCATTTCAGCTGGCCAAGACTCACCGTTTGACATTCCACCTGTTTGAAGCAAAATTGGAAATGGTATTTATGATGAAGATTAGCTCATGGCCATTAAGTGGTCTGGGCTGAAGATGGATATTTGCTGTCAAAGTGGCGGTGGTGATTTATCTCAGCTGAATGTTTCCCCGGCTATATGAAGTTACTGCCACAGAGCTCTTCTGGCAGAAGAAATCTGTTAACATTCCTGAGCTGCATTTTTGCAAAGCTGAAGCACTGACCCCAAAATGCTTTTGTAAGGACAAGAGGGGAGATCTTGCATTTTCCCTTTCTCAGACTGAGTTGTCAGAATTACTCAGTACTGGAGCAGTATCAAACAGCTGGGAAGGCAAAAAAAAAAAAAAGAAAAAAGGGAAATGAATTGTTTCTACAATCTTCATTGGTCAAAGAATATGGGATTTAAAACAAATCTGACAGTCGCAGAAAATTCAAACCAGCTACTAAGCTATATATTAAAAAAACCCTTTCCCTGCAAGTGATCGCAGTGAGGGAGCGGCAGAGCACGTGGTCAGGCGGTGCCAGGACCTCCTCTCTGCCGCCAGCAGCAGCAGACGGGGGATGCTCTCACGGCAGCACTCAGCTTTGTCCCCAGACACGCTCCTCTCTTCTGGCACCGAGGAGCAGGAGGGGCTGGGGAGCAGGAGGGGCTTAGGTTGGAAAGGACCTACCACTTTCGTAATCTTCCAGAGTCACCGTGTTTAGCACGTGCTTGATGGAAAAAGGAATCATAGAATCATAGAATGGTTTAGGTTGGAAAGGACCTTGAAGATCATCGAGATCCAACCCCCCTGCCATAGGCAGGGACACCTCCCACCAGACCAGGTTGCCCAAGGCCACGTCCAGCCTGGCCTTGAACACCTCCAGGGATGGGGCCTCAACGACCTCTTGGGGCAACCTGTGCCAGTGCCTCACCACCCTCACAGGGAAAAACTTCTTCCTAATGTTCAATCTAAACCTGCCCTCTTCCAGTTTGAAGCCATTCCCCCTCGTCCTATCACTCCATGCCCCAGGAAAAAGTCCTTCCCCAGCTCTCCTGTAGCCCCTTTAGGGACTGGAAGGCCGCAATAAGGTCTCCCCGGAGCCTTCTCTTCTCCAGGCTGAACAGCCCCAACTCTCTCAGCCTCTCCTCATATAACGAACCTCTTCATTGCCCAGTCTTTCCCTCTCCACCGTAAGTCTGTCCCTCTGGGCAGGGAGTCAGAAACAGTCCCTTCGCAAAGGGCACCAAGAGCAGAGCTGATGCTGGGACGAGGCCGGGAGAGGGACATGTCCCGCTGCAGACCCGCCACCAGCGCTGGGGAGAGGGAGACGAGAACCACCACCAAGGTCCTATTCACACCTCACTATGTTACTGTTTCAAGCAGTATTTGTCTTGTCTTTCAGATGAAATCACCCTGTTGGAATGGATGGATTTCTTCACACTTCTCTTAAAAACCATTTCTGTTTGAGTGTCTGATTTCCCACATACCAGACCACTGGCGGTGCTATTGCAGATTCCCGCGGGAGAGGAACATCATGGGAATAGGTTATTGATCACATCATTTAGATCATTTGTGCGAGAGATCGCCAAAAGAGACACCGTTCCCTGATTTCCCACAGCCGCACTTCTGAAAATCTCCTACTGCGTTTTTCTTTCTGAACAAACCAGACCAAACTGCCTCCAGCGGGTTTTGCCATCTTTACATTTACTCCAGCATAGAAAATCTTTTATCTTCTATGGAGAAAAAATAGCGAAGCAGCTCAGGGAAGTGCTGAGCAGACAGACACAAACTTAAAGATGGATATATAAGTTCAAAGCTTTCAAACCCAGAAAATAAATCAAGATGACAAACAGTCCCAAAATATCAGAAAACCTCAAACTTATGAAAACCAGAATTGCATAAGTTAAGACATTTCTAGCTCAAATCTCTGGAAGCCGTGAAACGTGTTCCATGTCGCACACAGGCGAGCAACAGCCGCCCGTCTCCCAGCGATCGCTGGCTGCCGGCAGCCCTCGTCCCAAAGGGCAGAGGGGACACGGGCAGACGAGCCGGGAGAAGCCGCAGGGTGGTGGTCGGGGGACCTGCTCTGCCCGTGTCAAACGTTGCAGAAAAGCCCAGGAATCTGTGCCTGAAGCTTAACTGCTCCGAGGGCCGACACTGACACCTTAAAAAGCGGAGGGGACAGCGTGGTGTTCCTGGGATAACGCCTGGACCCGCCATTCTTTCCATAACCTGCAGGTACGGGCGTGCTCTGCGGGCAGCACGTGCTTGTCGAGTCCCGGTCCCGCCGGGATTTACCGTACCGGCATGGAGGTAACCGCGGCACGCGCAACGCCAGACCTGGCAGCCCAGCTAGCGGCTCTGCGCTCTGCATCGCCACGGCGCATCATCACCTGACGCCTCATCCCGCATCAGCCGTGGGTCCCCTCCCAGGAGCCCACCTCTACTCCAGGGTGACCTCCCCCGCAGCAGAGCTCCTCTGCCCACAAAGGGCTCTCCCGCCCCACTGCCCTCTGCTTCGCTGCCGCAGGACGGCTCTCGCGGTTTGATGTAAAATTTATGTACGGAGCTTACTCTGTACCTAAACTCACACCTCTGTTCCTGGAAAAATGTGTTGAAGAGGATATTAAAACTGTCTCTTCCAATTCCGTTCGGGGAATCTCTAACCAGTATGTCAATAAGGCCACATAATAATAATAATCAGATGTTTCAACTTGGCCTAGATAAATTAGCTACGGGAGAGCAGCCAGTCTGCTTTCATTCATGAAAGTTAGATGCCAACTGGTAATGATGATAAAACCCAAATCTCTTCAGTTTTATCTAAACGTTAAAATTAGGAACCAGACCAGAATACATGTTCTTGGGCAAAGTCTTATTGACTTAGTTTAGGTTTGGTTACAGAGGTTGGAATAAAACGCATGCAGATATTTACTTAACCTAAAGTCGTATTCAGTAATGTCCAGGAGGAAACCCCTGCAGTCACGTTTTCCGAACACCTTTCCCAAGTCCTCAGCACTGTGCCACAAACCTCAGCAAGGCCGAGCACGAGGGCCACCTGCGCCCACGCGCCTCGACTCGCGCGCGGCTGACCTGTCCCTTCAAGTCCTAATGCCCAAAATTACATCTGTTCTGCAGTGAGATGGAGACAAAAGCTCAGAACGAAGCAGTTTGATGTTTACAGTGAAATTGCTGTTTCTGAGACTTTAGTTGCAGAGCTGAGTATATGCGATGTAAATATGTCTTTATTTGCTTCTGATTACTGCAGGTTATGCACAGACTGGAGGAATGTACATCTGCAGTGAGAGTCATCCTTCATGGGTCATCATTTCTTACGCAATGTATTTCCTATCACACACGTAACCTTTATTAGCATTTAGAGATGAGTAGTTAAAGGCTCACTAAGCAACAAAGCCTTGCTGAAGAACTGAGGGGAAATTGAGAAGAATGAGTTCTGGAAGCAATATTCTGAAAGGTCTTGAAAGGAAACTCCATTAAAGCAATCGGGATTTTTCATGGATGCCTACGCCTGTAGCCACATAATAATTATAATCACATACACTGGCAATAGGCTGTTCGGTAAAAGCACACCAGAATTTGTGTTAATTTCATTATTTGATTGCCTTCTCTATTTAGACTCAGATTAAATATAAGGAAGCAAATGGAAAAGCAGCGTTGTGGAATGCTAACCTTAATACAAACTCACAGTCAGTCACTGAAGTAATTTGGGCGGTTCAGGTGCACCAGCAGCAGTCACTGCGCGGTTCGGGTGCAGCAGTCACTGCGTGGTTCGGGTGCAGCGGCCACTCCGAGCTGTGTTTCACATTTTCTATAGGTGGGGAGAGTAAAGGGTTATGTTCAGAATAAATGTTTAATGAACATACTAATTTCCGTAACGATGCCTCTGTGCCGTTATTACGCTAACTGCTCCCCGTTGCTCAATAGCACTTCCTTAGGCCTTTAAAAAGGTACTCTATTTAAATTAAGTTTAAAAACCTATTTCTCTTCACACTTCTCACATCCTTTTATACCAACCCGGCTCGTGCAGATGGAATATGAAGCAATTTAACATCGGCATCAAAGGATGGACAATAGCTGTCATTGCTGACGCCACGGGAGAGTATTATGGGCTTTGCTTATGGCAAAGGGTTGCAAATATTGCGTGTGACGGTGGTCTGCTCAAACCTGAGGCTAATCATTCCACAAAATTCGGCTAATTGCATTGATTAGCTCTGCACTGACAAGCCAGTTATTAGTGAATTGTTTGTGTCTCTTTCCTGAAACGTCCTTTGGATTTCGGAGGCGCTAATACGTACCCGGAGCCATATGAATCTTTTTTCATTTGACTTTTACCCGGGCTTGATCCCAGTGCTACATGCACAGGCAACGACTGTAGAAAGCAATTTTAATGTAGGAGATTTTTAATTGCCGTAAAGATTCTGGTAGTGCCTCAGTCTGATTATTTTAGCAAACATAATTATTTAGTAGATGTACATTAATACTCTTTATTACTCTCTGAGTGAACCCTGAAGGCCCCGATTCTGTTCTTGTGCTACTTTTGCACGGGGTATCCTCCAAGACTTGATCCTCGTGTGCAAACATTGACACGAAGTGCATGCAGAACCTGGCTCTGCATCTGAATTACAGCTTGCAACAAAAACTGTCTTTTGGCGTTTTGAGGACTGGAGAGAGCAGAGCAGCAGTTTTAAATAATCATCCATCAGATAGGAAAACGTTCAGCTGTAAATCTGAAGTAGGAACCTTACGGCATGAAGCTGCACAAACATTTTGGCTGAAATCCACCATTAGGATTGTCAGAGTAAATATTAAAAAGAGTTTTGTATTCAGCTAAAATATCTGTTTACAGATTTCTTTTGCTGAAGCCACATATTGTACAATGAAATGAGATCTCCTAAAACATTTTTGTTCTAATAACTTTATAAACTCTTCTATATATTTTATGGAATTTGAATGTACGAGTCGTTGGCCCAGAACTACTTCTGCAGGAGATTATTGGGAGAAAACATTACCATATGTCAGCAGAATGGCAACATCCCATAGATACCCAGAGGATCTCAGGCTCAACCCAGCTCTTGTGTTTATAATGTGGCGGTATTTCCATACTTCATATATGGGTACCTCTGCTTATATAAACAGCATTATGGCAACGATTCTCAAAGACGCTTACAGGATCCAATGAAAACAAAAGTAAATTTCTTCTTACATATTTCCAAAAAAGCACGCTTCTGCCAGCACGGCGCTGCTGGTGAGAGCTCGCAGGCCACCAGCCCCATGCCCAACACGGCTATACTGGAAAAAGCCTGAAACTGAGACCCGGCCCAAGTGTTTTCTGCGCGTTTGCCTGGGTGGTCTCTCCACAAGACAGCACTAACTCAGCAGAGCTGCCTTCCTGCAGCTCGCACCCTTTCCACGGAGAACTGTCATGACCGTGATTTTAGACCATTTGGCCACCCCCAAGCTCACCCAAGGGCTCTACGAAAACTCTGGCACTTGGCGTTCATTGGTAGGGTTCTCAGAGGAACGGTATTTTCCTCCTCTGAACGTCTGTGTGTCCTTCTTCACTGCGCAACTCAGTGCTGTCCCTGAGCCACCCCGCAGAGCTGACGGGCGAAGCCCGCGAGGCGGTTGGCATCGTCATCTCCTGCCCTTCGGGAGCCGCTGCTCTCTGGCCGCGGGAAGCGGCGCAGAGCCACGTCTGGGGCAGTGCTCCGCTGACGCAGAGGTGAATGTGATCCGTGAACCGCCTGGTCCCAAGTGCTGGGGGAGAGGTGACAGCGCGGCGCTCGGAGAGCACAGTGCTCCCTCGCGCAGAGCACACGTTTCCCTTGCTCAGCAGTTTCTGTGAAACTATTTGAACGCAACCAAGTCACGCAGCTGCATATCACTCCAAATGAATTTACTGTTATAGCTTCTTGCATTGTATAAGTGCAAAAAATGATAACAAGCAGCTTAATCAAACCTCCGGCTCCTAAAGGAATAACCGAGGCGTTTTTTCCAGCTGCTCCAGAGCACACCTCAGCACAAGAGTGGCCGTTTATGTTTAAGCACACAACATACAGGCAGCTGTCTTGTGGCGTGCTTTTAATATCAAAAAAGACATTTGTAATGACTAAAGATTAATAGTTATACAAGCATCACCTCAGGAAAGCACTTTCAGGAAGGCTTTGTCATGGAAGCACTGTAATTGCACAGCTTGTGCTATGCTACCCAAGAACAGAGCTAAGCGTTTATTTGAGAATAAAACATATATTTAAGAATACTGAACACAGTCTGGACGAACACAGCAACTTTTCCTATAAAACAGTAATTGTAGAACGTCAAAAATGATGAAGTTATACAGTTAATACTGTTTTCACCAAAGATGTGACAAATGTGTTTGCTAATAAAACAGGTATGGGGAAGCATTGCACGTTGAAGGAGGATCTGATGAGGGCTGGGGAAATCGGGGACCAATTGTTCTTCCATGGACACTGAGGTGACTTCAGAGAAAGACGGACATTACAAAATACCCCTGGTCAGGTCACAGGCTGAGACCTTTGGGACAATTAGCCTGAGGCTGCCATTCTGGCGAGAGCAGAGCTGGGCTGCGGTGGGAAAGAGCTGGAAGAACTCCTCGTGTCCAGAGCTTTGCCCACAAGGGCCATGTCAGACCCTTGAGGGAGCCAGACCTGAGGGTGGCCACCAGCATCGCTGGGGATTTGCCAACAGTCCTTTCTCCCAACAAATGCGGATGCAAATTCTGAGGAGCTGCTTTATTTTGTAAGAAAAATAAAGAGTTTCGCACTCCGGTAATAAAGCACTCAACTTAGAGTTTAACGGTTTCCATCGGACTCATTGATATGCCCAATTAATATCACTAATTAGTATCTGATACTTTTTAATCAAGTAAAATTAGAGGCTGGAAGATGTTTATGCTATTTATTTGACCTTTCTGTGTAAATTCCAGCAGTTCCCTGAGGACAGAGCAGCGCCGGCGGCCGCAGCAACTGCTCCGTTTTGTTTCCTTGGACAAACACCTTTTGTGCCCGGGCAGTGACTGGGAATGAACAGCC
Source organism: Anarhynchus alexandrinus (assembly GCA_008711295.1). NCBI lineage: Eukaryota > Metazoa > Chordata > Aves > Charadriiformes > Charadriidae > Anarhynchus > Anarhynchus alexandrinus. Next base: position 72,418 of record VUYV01000251.1, read on the forward strand.
GCAGTATTGTCATCCTAAAGTCCTGCATAGAGGCCAGACCAGAATAATCCAGGCGGTTCTTGCTAAAAGCTTGTCTGGTAGTGTTTTTACATGAAGTGATTTCACCGCTGCGCTGTGGTGAGGTCTGGCCCAGGACATCAATTTGCGTTTCTAGAAATAATTGTCTCTGAGACAGGAGCCAAACAGAAGTCAGATTTTGTGCTTTCTGTGCAGATTATCCCTATTTAAGAGACAGCCTCTTCTCCTACTTACCTAACGTTGATTACTAGGCCAAAATTCTTCGCTTAAAGATGACCATGTAAACCCTTCCATGGCTTTTCAACAAAGCAACAATTACAAGTGTATAATATTGAATTTATGCTTCGAGCAGGGACCTGTTCCAACCTCAACACCACCACTTTGGTACAACTGTAGTGAAGCAACAGTAGAGGTCATGTAACTAAAATTAGCCAGAATTCACTCTCCTTTTCCACTGCGGGGGAAGGTCAGGTCCCCAATTCTGGGTGTTCTGGGTCTTTTAAAAGTGTTTGTAAAGCAGTGCATGATGCTTGTCTAGTTTTGATGTAAATTGTTCATGAGTTGTAGCTTTTTAGGGGGGAAGAATTTATGAAACAGAGACCATTAAATTCTTGTTCCCCTGAAATGTCAGAATAATTTTGTGGCAAGAAAGAATTTCTCTGCCTTGCATCACTTTTCAGCGTCAGAAATCCCAACGAATGGTACCCAACCGCTGTAAGCAAGGGTTGATAAATGAGCGTAAATCTCACATACTATCTCAGGGCCTGGCAATCCTCCTGACCTAACATTAAAAATATTTGGAACACGAGAGGTGAACGGCTTCAGAAGTACAGTTTATGAAACTGTTACGATCAAAGCATTCGACTTCTCACCTCACAGCGCACTGAAAAATGCTAATTAATGGGGCTTGCGGAGTATCCGGGATTTACTAATGGTAACAGGGATCACCTGTAATTCAGAGATTAGCAAGACAAAACGTTGAGTTGCTAAGGAAGGTTAGATGGAGTTGCTCTCTGCAGCGCCTTTTAAAGTAGATTAGTCACCTCCCGTCACAGCGGTGCGACACGCTCACCGCGGGAGCAGAGCAGCCGCCTGCTACGATGGGTTTTTCAATGCACATGTGATTTCATCCCCAACTGAATAATCACACTGATTTCCCGTAATGCTGTAATTTGCGCCGCTAACGTGAGCAAAACAGAAGCCATGTTCTCACATCGCGAAGCGCAAATCCCCAAGGGGAAGGTCGTTTCGTTGGGTGCAAGCTGCCGCCGTCACCAGCGCTTGGCAATCCGCATCCGGGTGGGACACGGGATCCAGAGCGGCCGCGGGGAGAGGAAGGTGCTGCCCCGGCTCGCTCCCGTGGGAAGGGAAGAAACTCGGGGAAAGCTGCGTGGAGGGAAGGCTGAAAGAGGAGAGGGGCAAAGTGCTGCGGGACCCGAGGCGAGAGGAGCAGGGAGCGATGCAACCGAAAGGGCAAAGGCAGGTGAACAGCTCAGCGTGAATATTTGTGTTGGTTTTAAAAAAACCTGACGCGTGTTTCCTGTGAATCTGAGGTAATGAATTGTTCCTCCGGCCTGAAGGGTTTCGTCTTCCAGCTCCTGTGTTGTGGGTAACCATAGAGAATACACAGCTCGCGATTTCCCACTGGTAGCTGTTTCTACTAACAGATGTGGCCGCCGTACGGCACGGGCGCTCGACGCCTGCCACTCCAAAGGGCTGTTAAGTACCAGGCAGAGAAGTGGCAGGTTTCTTTAGTTTTGGTGCTTCTATTCAATCAGGTGGATTCAGAGTACATTAGAAATCTGGACAAACATGTCCCTGTTGGGGGGGGGGGGGGAGACACAGAGAGAGAAAGAAAAGGAGTCAGAGGAAAAAAGAAACCTACTGCCCTTTCTCTGTGAGAATTTAAAACCATGGTCATTCTATTTGTTTTCCTCCAGGTCCATGCGGTGGGTTCACTGCTGAGGCTACAAACCGCTCTCAGGGACATCGTTCCCATACACCCCCAAATTTCATGCTTGTCCCAACACATCCAGTTTTTGAAGACACGGAACGGTGCTGACCTTTCTAGCAGCCCTTTAGTTTGGGAAAAAAAGATATCAGAAAGAGAAATCTATTTTATCAACACTTTCCACTCTTCTCTGCCAATTGTATCTAGATTTAGAAATTCAGAGGTTATTCAGCAACTCCTCGTTTCACTCCCCAAATGACGGTGGTGTTCTCTCCTGTGACTCCTCGTCAGAGTACGGTATCGAATAGACGGTGCCACTTTCTAAGGGACGATAAAACATTCCTTGGTGTGTTTTTCCATCCTGTAGCTGATGATGCCAGCAAGAAAAAAATATTTGCTATCAAAACTCTCAAACAATACATGTCATGTTGTTCGATGACCTTTCTGTGTGTCCACATTGGAGGACACCTCGCTCTGGTGCGAAGCACAGTAGAAGAGGGAGCAAAGCCAAAGCAAACAAGCCCATGGGGAGCTTGCGGGCTGCGTGCGTGATCTGAGACATGTACCTTGGCAGGCAGAAGGCAGAAATGGATCTGAAAAGGTCCTTTAACTGCCCGTCAGGTAGCAGAAGTTACAGACGAGGCTGTTCTTTTTGGTATTTAGCAAGGGAGCTGGACCAGAGAAAGACTCGCCAAAGGTGTGTTGATGGCAGCGGGCAGCCATGGGCCACCCCTGCCCTGTTGATGCTCTGCACCCTCCTGGGGCCACCAGCTTAGGAAGACCTTGAGGTGCCCCACAACCACGAGCATTGCTTTGCGGGACCGAAGATACCGAGTCAGGGGTGAGTCTGCATCCGTGACAGCTAATGCAAGAGCTTCTGCAAACATCTTGTGCTTTTCAATCGGTTTTTGAAATAGCTGACATGAACCAAAAAAACCTCAACTAACCAACCAAAAACTGCTGACTAAGCATTGCAGCCTTTTTTCCACATGTGTGAACCTGTACTATATATATGAACAAACAGTTTAATTTGCACCAGACCAAACAGCCTCAGCCTGCGCCTCAGCCGTCCGCCTCCTCGTTAGAGCTACTGCATCAGTACCCAGCACGTAACAGAGCGGTATTTTCACACAGCGCTCGTGGCACGACCCTGTGTTCTTTACCTCGTTTCAACTTATTATTTACCTTGGACCCAAATCCAGATCTTGCCTGCTGCTGCTTTCACCTAAGCAGTGTTAATCTCATCTGGAGCTCCCCGCGCTCAGCCCCAGCCCACCAGCACCACCCGGCACTGGAGGAGCGGTGCCTCCCCGCGGGTGAGGATATCCTTCCTGCAGCGCCGCAGGAAAGGGCTGTTCCCCGCAGCGGCCTCTGCGCACGCCGCAGCGCCCAGCGACGCGCGCTCCAAGCCCGGCCTGCGCGTCACCGACAGCCGCTGATGTACTTTTTTTTTTTAATTATTTTTTAAGCAACTTTGCAAACACTTCAGGACTTCAGGACAACTTTTTGAGCTGCGCGTTGCTGAACCTGGAGCACTGCAGCAAGGTTTGCGTTTCCTGATTTGAGACACCCCTCCGACTACTGCAGTACCACTCACTTCTATAATTTGCGAGCAGCCCCGCTTCCCTCGGCCACGTGTACGGAGCAAGTCTGCCGACGGGCTTGAGCGTCCCCCGGGCTGTGTACCGCAGCCCAGCTGAAGTCACTGCTTACTTTCGGTCACTTTTCCATCACAAGGAACTCGCAATATATGCCTCTGCTTTATGTGTTTTCAATTAAACACAGTCAGATCTTCCATCGGTTATTTCCGTTGGCAGCCCCCGTGGCTGTCCCAGATTTCTCCCCGCGCACTTCAGTACTGGCACAGATAACAACTCATTTTTCACTTGAGCAAAGAGTCTAAAAACACTTTACATGGTGCAAAGACCACAGCTTATCCTCAACTAAGCATAAAATAAAAGAATGACCAGAGAAAATGACGAACAGTCAGTAGCGTTTTAATTTGGCTTCGAAGCAGATACGAGAACCGTGCAAAAAACTGGTTCCTGCTTGGCATTCCCTTTTAGCCCAGACGAAAGAGAAGCTGCGTTGCCTGGCAGGTGCTGCGTGCCATTTTCCTCACGGCAGTACAGAAGCGGATCTTTGGTTAGGTGTCCTTCGATCACCCAAATGAAGACATTAAACAAGTTAAGGATTTCTGTTCCTTGGAGCTGTCACCAAGAGAAATGTAATGGCTCTGGAAATAAGGAACAAGTGAATTGCTCCATTTCTTGCAGGAGATTAAATATATGCTATCCAAAAATAGCTAATGTACATAGTTTTCTCTGGAAAATGGAGACAACTTCCAAAATCAAAGGTGTCAGCCAGGGATAGAATTGATGCTGCAGAGGCAGCGCAGCCAGTCAATGGAGCTGTGAGCAATTTTCATAGCGAAACCCTGGCAAAACATATCCAATTTTGGATATGATCACAAACCCAAACCTCGCTCAGGCTCACGAAGCTTTCAGCCAAGCGAAGCCATATAAGAGTGCGATTCGGCGGGCTGCTGCCTAGCTGCGGAGCTCAGTCCCGAGTAGGTGGGGAAGAAACAGCTCAGCGCTTTTCCAAGGCTCCCCTTCCCCCTTCGGTCCCCTGCGAGCGCCCCGGCCAGGGGAGCCGGGGTCACCTCTCTGTGGGGAGCAGAAGGGGCGAACCGTCCTTTTGCCCAGCCTCAGCGTGGGGTTTGGGGGCAGAAAGATGCGCATTTGCTCAGCACGGCAGAAATTTGCAGATTGCTCTCCCATACAGAAGATTTAGTGGTTCATGAGATATATTTACAGCTGGAGGGGACAGTAACGACTTTCAGACAGGGCGATGATTAAAAGTTTCCATTCTGCAGGTGTGTCATCAGTCTGCAAAGAGGAGCCTTGGCTGTCTCGAGGCGCTGGCAGCGGCTCCCAGACGCTGCAGGTAGGGACCGACTTTGGGCAAGACCCTGGGCAAGGTCATCCCAGCGGAGCAGGAGGATGGACTGGAGACCTCCACAGGTCCTTCCCAACCAACATTATTCCATGATTCTGTAGGGCTTCGTGCCTTCCCTCCGCACTAATAAGATATATATGAGAACAGAAAACTTCACATTAATCCTTTTTTTTGTTCCTATTGCCCATTTCTCACCTAAAGCCGGGGTTTTTACTGATCACACAATCATTTCCGCAGCTGCCAGCTGAGATGTCACACACACAGAGCATAATGAATTCCAGGGGGGAAATATACAGCGATGAAACACCAGGACCGAGAAATACATTAGAAGTATGAATCAGTAGAAGTGGTTTCAATCAACCTTACATCTGGTTTCATCATTTCTTTCACCGTATCTGACTGCCTTTAGCTGTTCTGCGATGCCAAAGCCCCAGCACATCCATCTCACGAGCAGCAAGGCACTGACACGTCGTCAGCTTCTGGGTCGTTCCTTGCTCTTTTCCTTGGGAACAGTTTACCTTGAGAAATGGGGAAAGGGAGACTTAAACTTCGGGGTGGAGTCTAAGAAAAAGTAATGGGAGACAGAGGGTTTTTTAACGCGCTTATGGTTTTTTTTCAGCTGGAAAGATAAGGAGTAGCTGAAGTTAAATTCTGAAAAAGACTTAATGCACGGCTGCAGAGTTTTATAGAGCAATCCCCGCTATGCTCTCCCACAGCCAGAAGCAGAACGCTACCTTAGTGACCCAACCGCAGACCTCTTCTACTTGTATTTCCAGTTTGAAGGCAAACAGACCTTCAGAAGAAACAGCCGCGTCTTTCCGGTGTCTTTAAAAGATGTTTATAGCAAGCAAGCCGTAGAGAGGAGGGACTGGGCAACGTGCCTGATGCCTTCAAACCTCAGCTCTTCGTGCATCTCTGCCGCCTGTGCAAGGATGCAGATGTTCACAGAGCAGCTGGTGAAGTGCGAGCTACTTGTGCACAAATAATGAGAAATAATGGGAGATGCTGATCCTTCAGCTTTCGCAAAGGCCGGACTCCCGAAGGCTCTGAAGTTGGGTGGGTGGAGCTCTTCAGCTCTGGTTGATTTGGCCAGAAATACTGCATAAAAGATCTGAATTAGCAATAGGGAGCACTTCTTCCTCGTCATCAACTCAGGTTCTTCTCTAGACAGATTCCCCATGCTTAATGTATGTTGTGAAGCGAATGGAGAAAATCAGGGTCTGACCGTAGCTGGATAACCGCAGGACTTCATGGGGGTTAAGCGTTTTTGAAAGTCTGCTCTTGTAAGTACCAAGCACATTTGGTACCGGTCCGCCACTCCCTGTGGCAAAGTAGGGATGGGAATTACCTACTGGACATAGCCATTCACTAAAAAAATGGAGAAAATGGTTTTACACATAAACTGCTCCTAACTGTTGAGGTGTTTTGCAGACTTTCAGGACTGTGAGATAGCTCTGAGGTGGGAAATGAGCTTTGCTGCTCTCCTGCGTACCTGGCTGCAAGGTCATGAGTGTCAAAGAGCGAGCGACGCTGGGTTCGGTGAACTTGCATAGGGGTGGATTTAAAAGTTTTTAAAGTTACATGGTTATAACCTTTACGCGCTCTTCCCTCATTTTTGGCCTGCCCTAGGTCAATGGATTTCATTTTCTGAAAAGTATCCTGGCCTGGAAAAGCTGCCGCGGAATAAAACCGTGGTGGTTTTATTTGGCAAAAGCTCATCAGGCAAGTTTTTCACATCCTGAAGCCAAAATCAGTTGTGTGGTTTGCATAAATATTCTATTTTAATTCCAACCTGCAAAGTCACGGGGATTTGGAAAGTAACTCAAGCTTTGGCCCATCTCTATCAGGAAATATAAACTGGTGTATATCTGTTATGAGTATTGCAGATTTCACCGGTTATTGCCTCAGGCTCACAAAGCCTCCATTGAGCAGGACTGCCCTGCGCCACCAAAAGGCCACCTCCTGGCCAGCCAAATGCTCACCAAGAACAAAACCCTCTTCCACAGCCACGTGGTCTCCTTTAAACAAATCACACCCAAAGTTTCTCACTTCCACACTTACACCGCCCCCGACTTTGGCTTTCACCAGGTACGGCTTCTGTTCCTCAAACCTGGAATCCATCCATCACCACCAGCTCTACCGCCACAGGAGAGACGCTGCTAACGAGCAATTCTGTGCCAGACGGGCAACGCTCCAGAAGAGCTGCCCGGTGCGTTGGACACCTCGGTGTCCTGTTTCTGCAGCAGCCCGTGTTTGGGTAATGTCAGGCCATGGACAACACTTGTGATGGAAGCTATAAACATTCATCCCTGCTATCAGGGTGAACTCATTTTGCTTTTGAACAGTAATATTTGAACTTGAACTAGCCAAAGTAAAATGTCTGAAAGGAATGATAAACACGCTTAAGAGAAAGCACACAATATTTGTTCTGATTTGGGGTTATTTGATTATTCTGAAGAGTCAGAATGCCTGTGCAAATGAATTTCAGGTGTGAAAGGCGGTTATTTTCAGATTGCTGTCTCTCTTCTGTCCGTCACTGCAGTAAGACAAAAAGGGAGCAATGCATACATTTTACATCTTCTTTTGGATGCATCTTAATGCATCTTAATACACAAGGCTAAAATACTGATTCTGAACATCTAAAGTTGCATATATATATATATATAAATAAAATGTTCATTGAGTTTGGAGAAGCTAATGTAAAGAATGTCTAATATTATTGCTTTTTTAAATTAGAAAATGAGCAAATTATAAATCTCATCAAGGTTTTAAAGGTCAAAGACACCATCAGCATTCTGCAGCGGTTTTGCTGTTAGTCAGTTCACTCATGTATTTAATAAAACAGCCCTCAAGACAACATTTGAAGGTAGTGCAGGATCTTCGCCTGCACAATGAGTCATTTTCTGAATGCTCAGCTCTTCCTTTAAGTTCAGTTGAATAATATTTGCTTAAAATGCTTTCTGTTCTAATTCTTATTTGTGGAAATAAAAGGCTTGGCTCAGTTTTGCTCTGCAAGGTGGCTGCAGCTCTGCTCCTTTCAGTACAGTTGCTGGGGTTTGGCATCGGTGGAGAACCGGCAGCTCGAGGTAGCTGTTTGCAACACAACAAACCTATTAAGCAACAGGAGGAGAAGGAAAAATATTTAAATATTTGGGGAGGTGGAGCTACATCCTCAAGAGGTTTAGACCTTGACATGTGAAATAAATTACAAAGTGTGCTCAACTATTTGCACGTTCAGTTGAAATTTAGTAAAAAATTCCCTTAGAAAGAGGGAAAGGAACATTTGGTAATACTGAACCATCTAAATTCAACTTTTTTTTTTAGAATTTCTTGGAAATCATGCAAAACAAGAAAGAAGAAATCATCCAGTCCGTTCTCTTGCTCCAAGTCAAGATCAATTACAGCTAAATCATTCCTGATAATAGCTGCCAAACTTATTCTTAAAGACTTCCCATGATGGAGTTTCCTTAAGCTCTCCTGGCAACCTATCGCAGTGCCTCACTATTTTAATCATTAGCTCGGTTTTCCTGATGTCTAGCCTAAATTGCCCTCACTGAAACGGGATGTTTCATCAGATCTGCTTTCTTGAATAGAGAGCTTGATTATATTAAAAGGGATCTGCGTACACAAATTAAATATTGCATTTGTAAGAAACCGTTCACAGATGCTCAATGCAACAACCAAAGGAACTGCGCGACCGATGCCAGTGCTCATCTAAGAAACGAGAGAGTCCAGCGAGTCAAATTGCTGTTTTTCTTGCAATTAACACATGAAAGAAATACATTCACACTCACATTCTGGTATATCCTGCAGCTTATTAGGTTACTGTTTGGACAGATGAGCTTATAACCTGGCCCCAAAAAAAGGGTCTGGGATGGGAGAGCAAAAGAAGTTGAAATTATTTCTGCACACTCAGGGTGTGTGAATTAAGCAAGGTCAGCCCTTTACCTGGGAGAAAAAAACCCTGACATGCTTTTGCACCTGAGCTTTCCCACCGTGCTCCGGAAGAACAATCTGTGGCTCAGAACAAGGAGGAAATCTCCGCTCCTGCCCGACCTCGCGAGGGGCACCTTTCCTGGAGGAGCAGTGCCCCAAACCTGTGGGCGCAGGTCCCCTGCCTGGCGGGGAGGACCCCCTTCGGCCGGCTGCTGGGGTACGCTCGCCCTTCCAAATCACATGAAGAGCAGTTGAAGGAGCTGGGACTGTTTAGTTTGAGGAAGAGGAGGCTGAGGGGAGACCTCATCACTCGCTACAACTATTTGAAAGGACACTGTAGAGAGGTCAGTGCTGGTCTCTTCTCACAGGTAATTAATGACAGAACAAGAGGGAATGGCTTCAAGCTCCAACAGGGGAGATTTAGACTGAACATTAGGAAAGAATTTTTCCCAGAAAGAGTGGTCGGGCGTTGGAATAGGCTGCCCAGGGAGGGGGTTGAGTCACCATCCCTGGAGGTGTTTAAGAGCCATTTAGATGTGGTGTTGGGGGATATGGTGTAGGGGAGAACTTTGTAGAGTAGGGCAGATGGTTGGACTCGATGATCCCAAGGGTCTCTTCCAACCCAGACAATTCTATGATTCTATGATTCCCACCCCCTGTGTGGGACGTACGGCACCTCAGCTGGAAAGGGGACGGTCTGTCTTCGCCCAGGCTGTGCCACAAGAGAAGCTGGACTACTGCAAGTTCACAACATGTTTTAAAATCCACTGAATTCTCCGGCTGGAGGTCCTCGCGTTTCCCTGCAATGAGCACATGGCTGTTCCCAGGTAGTGCGCACGGGAGGCTGTCCCACTGGTGCAGTACCTGTGTCAGGGGCTCAGCAGCCCCCCTCCGTGTGAGGACCAGCAGGTCCGCTTGCTCTGGGCTCTTCCCGGAGGCCACCAGCCTCGGCACAAATCTGCGTTATCAATAATAATATCCAATAACAGGCACACACCGCCCTTTTCACCGTTTCCACCAGCACCTTGGGTGAACCCCATCTGCAGCTCCCCGAGAGGGACAGTTCTGCCCGCGGCGCTCCCCAGCAAAGAGCCTTCACTCCAGCAGTGCAGAGATGGGGCCAACCACAAACCTGCTCATTTTAGAGGATGGCAAGTGGGCGGGTGTGGTATCAAGAACACGAATAGGTAAGAAGGCGTGTGTGTAATGAGGATAGCTTCTGGGTCAAAACCATCAAAACTAAACAAGGAAATCAAACAGCACTTGGTATCTGCTCATGGGAACACGTAGGGCTTCACGCACGTGGTGTCCTGGAGGAGAGGAGAGCCTGGACGTCGGTGCAGAGGGTGACTCGGAGCACGGGGCTGAATGGCACAGGCGGCACAGCCACAAAAGTTCAGGCATGGCACTGCAGTAATCACCCCCAGACCTCCACTTAACTCAGCACCGCTGCCCTGATACGGCTCTGCTGCTATCGTTTCGCTCTGATCTACCCATCTCCGTCCTAAAATGAGTCTACATTAGCATGGCAGCGTGCAAGCAAGTGCGCACAGATGGTGCAGGGCGCAATAAGCTGTACAAAGTACTGTAAAACAGAGATCAGTTTCCTTACAGTCAGTGGAACTGGGCCAGCCTATAACTAAAGTGAACGAGATCAGAATTGGGAACATATTACTTATTTACCAGCTACAACAATTAGGCAGCGCAGAGTTAGCTGAAGGCTTTTTGTTTTGTTTGTTTGTTTTTTAATACAATGATTTAGTCCAATTCTTCAAACAGTTGAAGTAAACCAGATAAATACTATTGTAATCAAGGATTTGAAGAAATGATAAATTTAATGATTTAAATACCATTTAATGATTCTTAGCCTGCCCCCTTCTTGTTTAGTGCCTTACAAGAGACAATTGCTCTCAGATACCTTGAAATGAATAGAAGCTGCTTTTGTACTTTAAAACTAGTCTCGGAGAAGAAAATTGCAAGAACATTTTCAGGTTAATGAGTATGAATTACAAAATTCAAGATGAACATGACACTAATCGCTAAATCAATGCAACTCAGAGCACAGTTTCACCCTGCAAGTCTCTTCCTCTAGTTATTGTGACAGAGCGCAAGATTAGCAACAAAAGAAATATTTGTCAAATAAATTACATTTAAAAAAAATTACATTTAAAAAAAAAAAGAACATTTTTTTTAAATACTTATGCAACAGTTATTATGTTACCAGACCCAATGATAAACACTTGGGGCAAATTATGAGGGATTTGGAGATACCTGGGGAAGTATTTTGCCTTATTTCTAATGGACACCGCCCGTGTCTCTATGCTGCTGTTTATGGCACATCACTTGCTGTGGAGCCGGTGCAGAAGGAACCATGCAGAAACTGGCCCAAAGGATAAGAAGCATCCAAAGCAGCAGGTGACACACTGGCCAGAGTGAGAAGGATCTCTTGGCCTTGGGCATGCCAACAGGACTGCTTTGCCAATGGTGAGATGTGTCAAAGACGCCACTAAGGAGCTGAAGAAGACCTGTTCTGGAGATGGGCGAGTGAAGCCTACAGTGCCACAGGCACACACATGGTGACACACTCACCACCCGAGACAGCTGGAAGAGCTGTGCCCACGTTGAGGTTTGTGGAGATGCCAAGCACAGGTGCAGTAGCATTTGTCCAGGGCGCCATTCAAAGTTGCCATTTGATCACCAAAAACTCTTTGACAAATAATTTATATATTTTTTTGACAAATAATTTATATATTTTTTTGCCATTACTGAAAAAGTCACTTCAGCATCACTACCTGTGGGCACTTTGGGGGTTCCAGGGTGGAGGAGGGTGCAGGTGCAGCATCTCTCAGCACAGTGGGTGAACCACTGATCACCACTGCACATCACCTCCCGCTTCGAAATGGCCCAGGGCACTTCAGACCCCATATCTCCACAGGGCTTCCAGGTATGGTGGGATTCATGCACAGCACAGCCCGTGTCCCTCCAGAGCTCCTCGCAGGAGCAAGCGCAGAGCTGCCAGGGAAAGCCACTTTCCCTGTAGAGCACCAGGTCCTCCAAACCCCAGATATTAGGCTGTGTATTCTTGAGTGCCATCTACTGGCACCGTTTCCGATACCAGTTTATGTTTATACGCACACACCCCCACCTTCCCCCGTGCGCAGGGTGATGAGATGGCATCACACCAGCACAGCTTTCACAAAGGTCCAAGTGCAGGAAAGAGCAAGTGGCCCAAAGCCCCCGACTACGACGCTGCCCCAGCGCCGGGTCCCCACGCACCCTGGTTCCCACCGCGGGATGGGGAGTGCTGGTTGAGGTGTTGGTCTGGGATGGGCTGTTCCTCAGGCACTGACTTCCTCCACATGGATGAGACTGGGAGGAAACAGGAGAAGGGAAAATCTTCTCTGTAGACAGCTTAAAAAGAGAGCGCTGCAATCTCTAGTGGTCTAGCCCTTATTTTTACAGATGCTTTAACAGCAGTAATATATTTGAGAGAATTTGACATGCAAAACCCATCATCGCTACTCAGGAGTATCATCACTTTGTCGAGAAACCAAATAG
>VUYV01000251.1:85015-141607 GCA_008711295.1 Anarhynchus alexandrinus
TGACCGCAACTCTTTGAGTGCGACCGTCCAGCCAGTTCTTTATCCATCGAATGGTCCATTTGTCAAATCCATGTCTCTCCAATTTAGAGACCAGGATATCGTGTGGGACAGTGTCAAATGCCTTGCACAAGTCCAAGTAGATGACATCAGTCGATCAAACTGGGACTCCGAGCAGCCAGTTGCAGTTGCCTACAAAGTCACATCTCTGAGTGCCAGGGGTCCTCCTTGCTGCTGCTCGAACAAGCTACACGTCTCCTTTCAAAGCCGGGAGCCGGGACGTGGTGAGCCCAAAGGGAAGGCAGAGCAGGTGTGCAGTCCAGGTAAAACCCCAGGAAAAGGCAGATTAGGGCATGAAGTACTAATTCTCTCTGGGAGGCAACAAGCCCTACCCAGCCGCCTTCCAGCTGGATGGGTCCCACTACGCAATGTCCACGCAGCTCTTCTCCCTTCTCTAACAGCCCCCCAAACACTGCCAAGAACTCCTTCATTTTCGCCTCTTCCCAGGTGGGATGGAGAACCAGGAGGAGCTCTGTCCTTGCCGCGGGCCGGCTCTTCCCAGGAAGGAGAAGGTGGAGCAGCTCCTCACTCTGAAATGTTCAATGGGACTCTGAGTGCACCACAGAAACGCCTTTGTTTGCCCCAATTCAGTGCCCGTTTCAGCAATAGAAACATTCCCAGAGAGGGGATGGTATGGTTTCATGGTAGAGCCCCTCAGAGCTCCTCCAGGAGGCACCTCCTCCTCCGTCCCCTTTACTACACCTCAGCGTAGCAAAGTGCTGTGCCTGAAGGAACGTTTCTCTGCCCGCCAGTACGTGCTGGCCGCAGCGTTCAGCCACTCAGAAAGCCTCCCCCAAAGTAAAAGAGGCCAATTTTAAATATAAAACAAAAGATACTTTCTTCTTAGGGGAAAAACTGAACGCAAAAATGAGTCCCGTGTCATCCTTCAAAGAGAGAGTCAGAGTTTGTAAGTGCAGAAAAGGAAATAACAATCTTTTTACCGAGGGTCACCTTCTGCCACGTTCAAACCCAAGAGAGTCAGCGAAAGCACCAGAGCTCATCGCCCCTCTGCAGAGGTTAGAAACAAAAAGCCAAACCCAACCAACCTAGAGTGGCCCGGCATCCCCAAAGCCGCTAGGGAATTAGGTTGTTGCCTCTTAAAAGCTGAACAGGGCAGCTAAAGGCAGAAAGGAAATTGTTCGAGGGGATGGAACCATAACGCAACTTCTTCTAGCTGCTGAGCAGATAGTTGGCATTTCCAAGTGCTCTGTATTTTGAAATATCATTGAATAAGTGGTATTTTCCGTGAGTATTTTTTGCACCCTCCCCTCTACTCAGCAAACGTTTTTCTCAGGCACTTTTACTACTAGAGAAGTGTCTAGTACTGGAGAAAACTCAGGTTTGTACTTTCAAATGCAAACATTCACACAAGCAGTCTGGCTTATATTTCTTCCTTTGGCAACACAACATGAGTTCTTTTCACCTACAAGCATAGCTGTTACAGTCAGCACAGCAAATATTAAATAACCATGGAAAAATACTCAGAATGAATTCAGGGAAATAAAAATAGGGGAAAATTATTATCCCGATATTAGAGGAGGAGTAAAATAGAGTAAATTGTTAAAATTAGAACAACAGAGCTCAAGTTTCCTAGGTTAGAGGCTAGAAGACACTTTCCAAATTGTTAAATTCCTATGGGTCCAGTACTGTGGGTTGGAGCAGTTGATTTCTCTCTCCCATTGAGTACATTCTGGTCTTGTTTTTTACTCTTTTCAATCCCTTTTAATCCTATTCAAACCTGGTTTCGAAGCCAAACATGCCAACTTATCTGCAAAAAGCTTTTTGTTATTATTTTCAGTTTCTAATGACATACAAATAGAAGGAAAAAAAAAACATTCTTCCAAGGACGAGCTGAAAGATTATGTTCTTTTGGAGACACATTCTTTTCTCAGAAGCCAAGCGGTTTCCAGGTGGTGCCTGAGAAGCTCAGTCCCATAAGAGGTAAGAAACTTGGCTAAAGAAGAGCTCACCGCGGCGGTGGGCGCCGGGTGCCCCTCTGCCACCGCAAGAGCTGGGTGCTGCCTGCGCGGAGCCGCCAACGGTCACACAGAGGCACCTTCAGGACACACTGTGCGTCACCCTGGGGTGAGAGTAGCCTCGCACGCACAGAATTTGCCCGAGAACTCGTGTTATATACGCAGTTCCCTTTGTTGCCAACGGCGCAGGGTGTGAGGTCCCCCGTGCTGAGCAGGGAGACCGCGCGTGCTCGGCACAGCCCGGCTGGCTCTTGGCTGGGGAGGAAAGCTGGGTCTTCTCCTGGAAAGGGAACTGGTCCAATGGCACGTTTCAAGTTTTGTAAAGGAATGATTCAAAAATCCGTTTTACCTCGTTGGCTTTTGCCAGCGTCAGCTTCCAGCTATCGGTGGGTCTTGTGCTTTTGTTCCTAAAGCGCCTCTTCAGGAGCGTGCCAGGCTCTGCACTATTTTCCTTATTCATTCCTGACATCGCTTCTAGATTTTTAAAGATTGTTTTAAACTCGAGGACACCAGCTCGTGCCCAGCTTTTAATTCAATGCCGCCCTCCCGCTCACGTAAGTTGGTCAAAATGTCCTATTTCATGTTGCCTTTGATGAAATTTTATGATGAAAAATTATTTTCAGAAGGCAGAAGAGAAGATTTTAAAACAGTAATTCAAATTTTGTTCTGAAGTGGCACATTTTAATACATACACCATTCTTATATGACTATGAAAAAGCTGCTAAAAGGTGAGGTCCCCTGCTGGTTACTTGCGAACTTTGAATTTCCACCACCACAGCTGAAGTTTAATATACTCAACATTCAGATTGAAATTAAGTGTTGTTGAGAGCAGTTTTTAGTTTATAAAATTCAATTTTAATTTTGACTTTTGCAGCCGTAATACTTTTAACTGCAGGTTCACCTTCAGCTCTCCTCTCAGGACTCCGGCAGAAGAGGCGGCGCAGAAGTGCTCCTCGTGCCTTCCGAGCAGGAGCGCGACCTCCGAACGCGGCAGCGATGCCCGGAGCGCTGGTGCAGGTCACTTAGTGGTCACCTGTCCATCAGCTGCTTGTAACCAAGCTTGAAAGCTTGTCCCTCACTCAAAATAAATATCGTGCTTTGGTTTCGATACAATTCGACTTAGTTCAGAAGAGAGCCAACCTGGGAACAAATACATTCATAAACTCCTGAGCCAACAACTAAAAATTCAGTTGTTTTTTTCCCCGCATATCTATTTATGATCAAATAAAGAGCCTGGAGTTTTAAGACGTAATTTGAAGAGCTGGGTTCATGGTCATATACGAAGAAACATGCCTTCCTATTGATTTGCCACTGTTACTCATCATCTTTTTACTGTTATCAACAAGACAGGAATAGAACGAACAGACAGCTAAACAATAAGGAAAAGTTCTGCAGCTGCTTGAAGCCAATAAAATAACTGCAGTATTGACGAGGTTATCAAAATGTCAGATGTGCCAGCTTGGCTGGCATTCTTCTCTGCCTTTTTATTAAAATCTCATTACAAAGTAGAACAGGCGAGCGGAGAGTTTAACATTCAGTTCCTTTTCTGACCTAATTGTTTAAGAATATCTTCTTAAAGAGTGGTTTTCAATTTGCATCTGTGCATAAATACAGTGCACACAGAGGAATGGCCTCATTGATTGTGTGTGTGCGCGCGTGCAAGAACCGCGTCTCTGCCTCTCCCCCCACGGTCCTGCGAGGAACAGCAGGTTTGAGAGAGAATATTTCATTTCTGGGCAAAGTTTAAAGCGTACAAACAGACTCCTGAGACGCGGAGAGGCGCGATGGGCACCGGCTCTGCCCCTGTGTGCTCCGGGGGCCGCCGGCGCGGAGGCGCAGCGCTGCGTCAGCCCCCAGCCCCGCCGGGCGCTTTCGGCGGCGCATTGTGTTGCCACTCGAGAGCCCGGTTCTTCCCACGGCTGCTTTCGCCTCTCGGCCAAAAAGAGGAGGAAAGCCAAATTCACCAGGTTTAGGTAAAGAAAGCTGACTCTGACTCTTCCATCCCTGTTCGCTAACCTCATCTGAATACGTGGAAAAACCCCAAACAACCGACCCTACACAAAAGCCGGGTTTGAAATGAAGATGCCGATGAGAAGAAGAGACGTTACACCTGTACTGCATGCCGTGAAGGTCCTCACGTTTGTCGTTCCCAGCACAGGTCTGTCCGCTGCGATCTGTGGCAATAAATGTGGCATTGCCTTGGCAACATTTTTTATACTTTGATTAAGGAGCAACTGATGCAATATTTCAGGAGACGGGGGAAAAAAGGTTTGATACCGAGAAAAACATTCTGGCTGTTCTGTATTGTCCTTGAGGACTTTACTGTGTGCCGTCACCAACTGCTTAGCAACAGATTGATAGTGGCTGGCAAATCAATCTTTTCAGAGCAGCAAGCGCAGTATACAATGCGGCATGTTCCAATTCAAGAGATGCTATTGGGAAGCTATATAAGCATCAATTATGGTTTTTTAGATGTAGTTAATTATAGCAGGGAGAACTCTGATCACAAATCAGCTTTCCTTACTCCCCCTTCTGCCTTTTAAAAATCACAAGAGAATTACTATAGATTAGCAAATTGGAAATCGCAAAAATGTAATTATCCAAAATTAAGATGAGTTGACAAGCACTGTTTCTGAGTGGATTTGTGCCAGAAAAATGAAGTAAAATAAAACTGGCATCCTTTAAAAACTTTTAAATTTAATTGTAGTTATTTTGCTGTTTGCATTTTGATTTGGTTTTGTTTTGTTTGTTTGTTGTTTTTTTTTTTAAATACAAAATACTGTTCTTTAAACAGGATTCTATTCCCCAAAAAGTACACAGACATCAAAATAGGAAAAAGTGGACAATTCGAGTAATATGGAATGGAGAGAAATTAAGGAGAATAAGACCCTCAAAAGAATCCATGCCCCCCAGGAGTTAGACAGTGGGAAGGGGCTGCGCGGGCACCGCAAGCTTCGGGTTCGAAGGGATGAGGGTGTGAAGCAGACGGGAACTCCATCCAAAGAGCCGGGCGGCACCAGGATTTTTCCCCCCAACGCTGCAAAACACAGGTCCCCCACCCCACGGCTGAATTCGACACAGCCAAAACCGGAGCGAGGGGCGCAGACGAAGCCTTCCCCGCCCTCGTCCTCCCCGTGGGGCCGCAGAGCCGTCCCTCGCCGGTGCCCTGGCTCGCCTGGGAACGGCAGCGGGAACATTCCCATCAGCTCAGCAAACACCATCCAGCACCGCCCGCCGCCACCATGGGGACGGGTGCCGGGGCCGCGGGCGGGAGGGGAACTGCTCAGGCGCTTCCACACAGGCGATCGCGAGCAATTCCTTGATCTATGTCAACATTTATCTTAAAATATAAATATTCAAAATGGTAGAAGAGTAGCACATTGATGAGGCGAGTCCGTGTACTAAAGTATACCTGATGAGCTCTTTTATACCTTTTTGGCAGTTTGGGCAGATGGCCGTTTTGGGCGCTTTACACCGCCTCATTCGATGAAACGCTGTTTTTCCAGCGGATGAGCCGCTACAGGAGGAGGAAAGCTCATTCTTCCTTCCTCTGGGAAACCACAGTATTGCAAACACCACCACAGCGGCTCAGAGACACACTTCTGCCTTCGGTTGCGTGCTTCCAATCGCGGCACGCAAGTGGGAGCAAAATGTTAAAGAAAAAAAAGGTTGAGAAGGAAAGGCGGGGGGGGGGTGCGGGTGCTCCGCGGTGGTGACCGCCGGTGCCCAGCAGTGTCCACAGCTCCACGCACAGCTCCGCCACGGGGGAACACCACGCACCCAGCACGTTCCCCGGGCTCCCTGAGGAACGGGAGTTTACCTCCTGCACCACAGCGAAGGGGCGAGACCTCGCCGAAAGGCTGCCATTTCAAACAAGTCTAAGTGCCCCATCCCCACCGCGAGCAGAGCCCCCGGAGGTTTTAAGAGCCCCGGAAAATCCCACCCAAGAGCCATATGGAAAGTGCACAGTCTCTTCAAGGCGCCGGCGCACAGAGCAATGCAGGTCCTCACGTGGCTTCCAGAGAGAGATTTTGCTACAGGTGGACCCTACGGCGTCGACTTGCCTCTTTCCTTTCAAGGAAGGCATCACACCTTCCATACTGCTCTCCTTATACACGATGCATTTATCGTTTAGCGCAGAACCTGCGTCCCTCCATACTGCTGCAGTGCCTTTGTTAGAAGTCTGGCACACAATTTAAAATCTGGACGAGGACTGCTCCATATGCTCTTCTGCCAATGAGGACAGCTTTTCACTGCGCCAATTTTATTTCTTTTTTTAAAAAGAAAACTTAAAATATAATTTCAATGGTAGCTCGAGTGCCTAATTGCTATCACCACTGCTGCAGAGCATGGCAGCCACGCGAGGAGTCAGGGAGAGCTCCATGGTGGTGCTGTGGTATATTCTCCCCAGGTGCGATCAGCCTGAGCCAAATCTTGCTTTGCACATCCATACTCCACCTCCGGAAACCCACCAGCAGTTTAAAATAAAAAATGGCTGCATTTTTGTGCAGGCAAAGGAATACAGTCAGTCTCCGAACTGATTTCTGAGTGCTTGTCTAAGTTTCTCGCAGCTGCAAAAGTATTCGAGAAATCAGTCCGCCCAATGGGATTTCTCATCTCTCGCGCTTTTGATCGAGTGAAAATGATGGAAGTGGCGTTTTGACACTTTGAAGTCTTCGCCAGTACCTAAAGAATTCAACAACGTGTGAACTTACAAATACACCCCCATGACTTTTTAATTCCTGGAGGTTTTATTGGTTGGTTCAAATTCTGGCTGATTCGTAGTTTGAAATAACAAAATAATTAGAAATTACAGTGCATTAACATAAAGGAATCTCATTTGTGCAGATGAGTTCAAAGGGAATTTAATTTCTTTTTTGGAGTTTCTCCTGGTTTAAAACCTTGAAATGGAGAGGAAAATCCTCCCTTTCCCAACTGCACCTTATCAAACACGATTTCATCTCTCTGTAGCTTTCTAGAATCCCTCAACTATATCCCTTTAAATTCTGGGCTAATTGAATTTAAAATTAGTCCCCAGTGGGGACTAAGTAGAAGCCAAGTAATTTAATGGTCAGACAATTAACAGCTCTGCATTAACTGGAGCTTCTGAACAACAACTGTTTTTGGTGAAGCAGCAGACAGTCACACTGGGCGCACTTTGCCTTTCCTTAAGAAGAAGTGAGAATCACAGTTCAGTGCTATTAGTGCAAAATGCCACTTTCACTGCCACGGAATGATTAAATGCGGATTTCTTTATTTTTTTTTTCCCCCCAGACAGAAGCAGCTCTGTGGGCTTCCTTGTTGGACTTTCTCTTCGAAGCTTCTTGCTCAATTTTCACGTCTGATAACCACATTTGTGCCATTTCGACGTATTTTCATTGCAAACCAGGCAAAACATTATGCCTTCTGTGGCAGGCAAATGTTTGGTCATATCACAGTATTAATCCAAATCAGCTTTTGAAACGGAGTTTCCGTCTATGCTGAGCGTTTTGGAGCCATGGAAATGTCAGCATTTTTAAAAACTGAAGACATCCCACATGGATGCAAATATAACAGCAGAGCTGCACCTCATGTGGGTATGCAAAACCACTTCTAAAACATAAAATAAACTCTCCTGGAGAGGCTATTACTAATAGCTGCTTCTGCAACAGAGGCTCGCTTACATCTCTCAGGGTCCACGACTTTTTATATGCTTCATTAATTTAGCGACACTCGTGGAAATCGAGTATGGGCTTCAACTCCAGAAGGGATCTCCACAGAGGACAGAACAATTTGTTCAACCTTTTCCAAAAATGTTTCCCCACTTTAGGCAGGACTTCACTACATCGTCTTTTAGAAAAACAGCCTTTTATACTGGTATTTAGGTACGTTATAACAAAATATTGTTTCCTAGAATAAGTTACAACTCTCTCTACTGTACATTGGACTTCAGTATTGCAGTTCCCAGTGCGTTACCCCGGAATGCTCCGGGTGGGTCCAGCCTGGCCATGAAACCACCCAACCCAGCACTGCCCCGCCAGCCGCTCTCCGTTCCACCCCTCAGACCAGCCATGAGTCTCCACCTTTCATCTGCTCCCAACTATGAACTTTTTCTTTCATTATTAGTTTCATTTATTTGGCAGTAATGAAGTTAAGACGCGCTCAAGGGCCTGTAGGGTGAGGGTCTCACAGCTTAGAGAGTTACCCGAGGTGAGTTACACAGCCTCCTCCCGACCTGCATCCAATTCCCTTCCCCTCCTCCCAGAGTATCAAAAATGCCTTCAAAAATTCTGAAGTAAAGATCCAGCAATAAATGGGGCAAGCCTTTAATACCATCTTCTCTGAGAGAATAGACCGTACCATCATCATATCTCTTCAGCTGTGAAACACACAGACAGCAAAAATAAAAAATACTGAGAGTCCTTTCGTTAATTTTTTTTTTTTAAAGCCTTATTTGAGCAATATGAGCACTGTGCCCTGCACGGCCTTCACCCGCCGCATTTACGTTCGTATTCTACCACCCTATGGAAGGAACAAGGTACGTTTCAAGCGCTAGGGCAGACCTGCCGTTTAACTGCAATCATTCTTTAATTAGCTTCACACCTTCAGTCCATAATTAAGCAGTATGTTAGGGAATGGGCTGTGAGCTCCTGCTTGCGTGTGTTCATGTGAGGGGAAATCTTTGACACACAACTGAAACAAGCTTTCCCCTTAAGAAAAAACCCAAAACCCAACTATTTTTTGATAACATGAAGCTCTGTCAGAATCAGAACATCTGCTCTCTGTGTGCATTTCTTTTCTAAAATATCTTCAGTGCCAACTCTTGAACACTTTTTACTTGGCCAGTCACAAGCAGCCATTCTTTCATCCTGGGAAAGGCCGTTCTCATTTCTCTGAATGTGACGAGGACATCCCTTGAACAGTGCCAGAGCACCAGCTATTTCCCTGGCAGCCCCCCCGCAGCCCCCCCGCAGCAGCAGGTTTGGTCCTGCTGCCCGGGGAGCACCTACCACCACGCCTGGATCTCCGCATGCCACCGCGCCGGTCTTCAGGAGAGAGGAGCAGACCTCTCACCCTGAGCTGTAGCACCCAGAAACAACATCCTCCTGACCCCTCTGCTTAAGCCCCCCGGGGAGCCGTCCCCTTTCTGCCCCCTCCCTTGGCTCCCATCTGCGCCCGTCACTGCCCGGGGGATGGCACGCTCAGGCTGCCCCTTCCCTCCCCAAGCACAAACCTGGTCCTTTCCAACCTAAACCATTCTATGATTCTATGGTTTTCTGCATCGCTAATAGGTTGAGAACAGCTTACCCTCACAGATTCTCTACTTTTTCTTTTATTTTTCCCCCCGAGAAAACCTTTCTCGATGCAGCGGTGCGCTGCTTCTGACACGAGTGCCCTCTTGATCCTGAACCAAACCCTCCTCCACACTCCTAAGTCAGCGCTTTCAAAACCACACATCCAGCACCGTATCTGTATTTATTCTCTTCTCTCTTCCTCAGAGTTACAGCCTGCCACATGTAATACACTTAAAATTTACAATGAAGTACTTCCATCGAATACTCTATACAAAGCAGAGAAGCGTTTCCTAGCTGCCTTGTTGGTCTGCTGCTAATTGGGAAGAGCCGGTATTGTTAGAAGTCTCCTTAGTGTCTTGCCTACGAATAAACACCATCAAACACGAGCCCAAAATATTATTTCTTTATGGCATGTGTATAAAAAAGGAGGATCTTAAACTTAGCAAGGGGAAGTCCGCGCTGACTTCATATGACAAGAGTAGTGTAATTACCAGAATCTGTTGGCGACGACGCAGTGGCAGCTTTGGACCGCCTGGAGCCACCCTGGACGGACCGACCTCTCCCAGCCCCTTCCAGACCGCATCTCCCTGCGGCAGCGACCGCGGCTGCCGCTGCGGCTGTGCCATCAGCCCTTCCCCAGCGCCGGGAGCGGGTCCGGCACGGCGGCACCGCTCAGCCACCCCCTCCAGAGAGGAACTCTGCAACCGGACTGTCGGGGGAGCTGCCGATAGCGTGTCGCGGCTGGGAAATGGGTATTGGCCGTAAGTACAAATGGTGGGGTTTTAGGAAATTGTAACGAACGGATTGTTATTGTATAAACACCGCATAGGTCAGCTTTTGTCTCCCGATAGAGCCATCCCTGTTCTCTGCTCTCTCTTCCGCTGGCTCCTTTCTTCTGGCGCCTGATGGTAGGAGCTTTGTTTCTCTCGATTTTCATTCTGCTGGCAGCAAGTGCCACTTATAACTCAGACAGACTGTTTCCATTTTTACTTAGACCGAACTCCATTGGTTTCTGCAGAGAAATCCCTGAACTACTTAGGCAAGAGAAAAACTGAGCATCTCCAACTCGATATGTGTCAACTTACATAACCTGAGGATTTGACCCCCATTTTCCTTCTCTTTTCTCCCGTGTTTAAGGATGTGAGTTAAACTCTCGGGTTTTACTGAGATATTTATTCACTTGTGCCAATGTTCCATCTTTTCTGATGGTGTGAAATGAATGCACATCTGAAGAAAAAGAAAAGGCAAATGGAATGAGCTTAGTGTGAATGTAGGAGGTGATAAATGGGCATATAATCAATTTTGCAGAAGGAAGAAAGCTGATGCAATGCAACGCTGCGTACAGAGCCGTGTAACGCGGCTTCCGCATTCACACCATGCGAATACCGCTCTCCCCATCGTTCTGCCGAATGTACCTCTCACCCCCCTCTCTCGGTGCGCAGAGGAGCACCCGCAGCCACTGGAAGCAAAAGTGATGTTTGGGTCGAGAGCAGCGCATTCAGGTCTGGCCTAAATTTGTAACTTCCTCCTGCCGTCCCGCCGCGCAGAGTGCCGAAATCGCCGAGCATCGGCGGTGTGGTGAACGCCACTTACACCTGCGCCTCATCCTCACCGAGTCCTGCACAGGGACTGCCTAACTCCTGAACGTTCCTCTGAAGCCACAGACTCCTAATTTTGTAACAGAAGCGGCAAATAAATAGTTTCACTCACCTGAAAATGAATACGGATTTAGCATTACGTGCTAAAGCTTGGTTTAATCGGTGCGTTCCCAACATCTGATAAACAGCTCCTGATGTGCGCCCTCTGAAAAAAAAACAGGTAAACTAAGGAGAAAACAATCACAGCATCCTCCTCAATATGTCAACACTTTACTTTAAATTGTAACAGTAAAGAAAATAGAGAGCAGTAAGTGTAATCTCAAAGCACTTGCACGGTTCAACGTGTAGAAAAAACTCTGTCCTGTCACCAAAATGGCTAAAAAAAAGACTGTAGGGAAGAGGAGCTGGCGGGTGGGGGCTGGGGCTGAGCTGGTCGCTGCTTCTGGAAAACGCCAGCGCGTGTGCCTGGAGAGCCGGAGGATATTCTGATTTTTGGGGGAAGGCTGTCGCAGTCCCAGTGCTGCCTGGTGCCCCAGGCTCTTTCCAGGGGGGCAGGCACTGGGCCAGCCGTGCCCCAGCGAGGGGGGATTGGGGCTCTGCTTACGATTTATATTTTATTTTATTTTATTTTATTTTATTTTATTTATTATTTTATTTTGACCCGGCCTCTTCCCAGGCCAGTGCGCCGCCGCGAGGAGAGGCTGCTGTGGGCAGGCAGCCGTGGCAGAGCGGGTGCGCTGGCAAGGACAGCGATGGGGGTCCTCCTCCCAATGGAGAAAGAAGGGATTTGGAGGAATGAACTCAGGGGCTCTCCACTGACCTTCATAATTGTTTACTGTCTTTAAAAAGCTGACGGGAAATCTTACGTTTGGAGGAAGTCATAGCAAGTACCAGTTACCCATGAACCAGATTTGCTGAATGCATTTTGTATTCCAGGACTTTGGATCTCCTCGTTCAAGGATGCGTGGGTTAATTGATTCTTATAAAAACGTTTCAGTTTATATGTTAAGAAATACTAATTGTACGTCATGTCATTTGTTTGTGTAGCTGCTGGTCCAGACACAATGGCATAGACGCATCTGCTGCATGCAGCAAAAAAAAGAAAGAGGAAGAAAAGAAAGAACACAAACTTTGCAGGTCCTATTTTTAGTCTTGGTCAGCAGGAGATCCCAGTGAGACCGCTGTGGGCAGTGTCTTTGCATTTCGACACACAATCGAGACAGAGAGAAAAATCTCCCAGGCTTGTGTGGGGGTCGAGGGAAGAAGGACCCCGCGGTGCCATGTCACCCGTGCGAGGGCGAGCGGCCAGCCCTGCCCCGGCGCTCCCGGCAGGATCCAGGGCTGCTGCCCACACCGACCGGCGGCTGGAGCGCCGGGGCAGACAGAGGTGCTGGAGGGCTGCCCAGCCCCCCCCGCCTTACCCCCGAGACACCCGGGCATCGCTGTGGCCTGGACATTGCGGATGCTTTGGCAGAGACCGGCGCAGAACAGCCAGGCTCACCAGGGGGCTCCGGTCCCGGGCTTTGCTCTCAGGCGTAGCCAGGCTTTGGTTTGGATCTCAGCTTTCAAACTGGAAGGAAGACTCTGTGTTTGAATTCTGGTGTTGCCTGACATGGGTTTTAATCGACGCAGCACCTCCTCACCTGCCGAGTGCAGAATCAGCCCAGCAAACTGGGTGTGCACAAACTTTTAACCAAAACCTATTCTTTCTCCCCAGATCTCTTGCTCTCTTACGAAGAAGAGTAATGGAAGCGCAGTTCCCCGTGGGGCTCACAGATCAACGGCAGCAGCTTTCATTATCAGAATGACTACGTCTTGGATGGAAATCAGGTGGTAATGCATGAAAAATAAGTGCAAATATTTTATTTAAGAGACATTTTTAGGTGAACTCATTTCCTTTCGCATGGTATTAATTTTTGAATCTTTCTGCTGCTGCTCTCCTTCCACTTCTCTTTACAACACAGTTATTTAAAGCTTCAGTTTATGGTTAAAATCCCCATGCAAAATTTTAAATAAATATTAATGCTTCATTAAATATCAATTAATAAATGTTTTCCACGTACCATTGCTATTAACTTCCATTTGAAGTCAGCTCTAACCATAACTGCACGTAGCAGGTTTTTGCATTCCAACAACACTGATTCACATACGGAACCGTCTGTTTCTGCTGCTCCATTTGCAGTTGGAATGGGCATAATAAATTCTACAGATTCAAAAAAAAACCCACGAGCCCGAGGATGGGGAGGCTCCTGGAGCGCGTACTCACTCACTCAGTATTTCAGTCCAGAATATTCCTCGAAGAAACACTCTGCATCTACACCCTTATGTCAGAGCAGACAGAAAAAGTTGTCTTTTCAACTGAATCACAGCGACACACTCAGAAATTCCCATGCCTTGATGCACCGTTAGCTACAGAGAAAATACAGCATTTGCAGCCAAAGCCTATGAATTTGCCCCAAACTGAAAGAGAAACTGACCTCTTATTGGCAAGCTGTGACACTTCCAGCTCAGCCGGAGAGAGGAGTTCATCCCTCGGCGGGTCTGAGGCCGCGGCTCTGCCGACCCCGGAACCGCAGGCACTTGCTCTGCGTCGGTGGCCGCGCAGATCTCATGTCGCGCTCTCGTTGCCGCTGGAACAGAAAACTTCTTTGGTTACTGATGAGCCACAAAAAAACTGTTTCAAGAATTTTATTCTTAAAAACTACGCTCCCAAGGTTTATGTTAAAATATCCGCCCTGTTTGCACGCTGCCTCGCAGCTGACAACCTATCAAGGGCAACTAAGAAAATTCTGTACGAACTACAACAAGCCTTATGCCAACAATAATTGCTATCTTTGCTAATATGGGCAAGATAACGTTGCCGTTCATTCTGAGAAACGCATACTTTCCACTTCTTTTGAAGAGAGGTGCCTTGGAGAAGTGTTTTCTCTTATACTGTTTGGGTTTTTTTTTAATTTGAGCTATCAGTGCAAGATACATTTGCTGTAATTGCTTTATCTGTACTCTAGGGGTAAAATGCAGTCTCATGAAAACATGCAGAATTCTTTTTTTCCGGATTTGGGGTTAATTTTTGTTACAAGATTAGGGGGTGTTCAGGCTGAATTCTGCAAAAAATGTAATATTTGTATGAAAAGTCCCATTTCTTACAGTGTTGACTCTGTAAAGGTTTTTACAATTTCATTCACTTAGCTTTCCTTCTACTCTCCGCATAATGGAGAAAATAAAGGATGTCCTTTAAGATAAATTATGGATTACCTTTCCTGTTCCAAACGCATAATTTTCTGAGCAGCCAGTGACTAATGCTTTAGTTACACTGTTGACGACCGTAAGATTGACACTACTACAGGAATTTATTCTGGGCGTACGGTAATGACTTGCAGGGTGTGCTTCCTCTTGTGACATCTAGCACTTAAGCAACTGTTTTCACTTCTGATCTAATTAATTGTATCCAGTTAAAAGGGAACTCAAACACTGTACTTGCCACTTTTAGTTATTTGACCTTCTAGGAATAATAAATGTGTATCTGGTTGTCTTTAGCTGCTTTGGAGCTCTTCTCACGTGCTGTAGCTGGTATTTCCCAGCCTTGGGGTTTGGAAGAATTAACCCATGGGGAATAATTCCGGCCTGAAGATTGACAGATATTAGTCATTTTTAAATGAGATGAGCCTATATCTGTATTTGTTTTCATTGCCCCTGGTATTCAATATTTTATAATTTTATTTTGTAAGAGGCTGGTGTGAGTTTACACGCGCACAGCTTTTGCAAACCGTATTTCCTAAAGGGACGTTTTCAGCCCTGACCAGGGAAACCCATTTCTGCACTGACCCAAAGGAAATGAAGTACGACCTGAAAACAGTGGAGCCTTGTCGAGCTCTCCCTGGTGTGCGGTTATTGAGGCCAACACACACTTCAGCCCCAGCAGCAGCTCAGGTAACTCGAACGTTTATTTCCAGTACATATAATTTAGCATCTGTGAATTGGAAAAATGCAGAGGAGCACGTGATGAAACCCAAAGGAAAACAGCAGTTTTCTCTGAATCAGAGTGACGGAACAAAAAAGCTTCTGAAGTGTAAGAAAGAATGAAGTTGTAGGTGTTGGAAAAAAGCAGCAGTAACCCATACGTCCTACGCGTGAAACAGCCCAGCGCGTGCCCCTCTTTGGTCCAGGGGTTATTTAACAGGACTAAGCGTTTTACGCAAACTCTCTTCACAAAACTGAGGTGCAGCTGAAAGGGAGTACCGAGTGTTAACAGTGTTGGTACCTTTCATCCCCCCCCTCAGCCACACACAGCTCCCTTGGGTTCAGTAACGCATCCTCTGGAAAGAAAGTGCGCAAGAGAGATTGCTCTGGCGTCGTTCTGTCCTTTGGCGATGTCAAACGATGCCCTCGTCACTGGAGAGGGCTGAAGGAGGCCAATAAGCAAAATCTGGCTGAAGCAAACGGCGGTGCCCCGTCTGGGCAGGGAGAGGGAAGCGGCCAACCCCCAGAGCACCCGGCAGAGTGTACGGTACGGAAAAGAAGCGGTGAAAAAGTACGACCCGGCAGTGTTTTGTATATCTGGTATCGCTGTTTATCTGAACTAAGAGATTGTTTTCTGATAAGGCTACTTCAGATAAAGGAGTGAGACCCAGCGGTGTATTTTGAAAGTTCAGGGTAATTGGAAATGATTTAAGGGGATTGTAATTTACCCTGCAGTGGTTCAGAGTGCGCTTAGAGTACACTTTCCATGTTAAAACGCATGCAAGAGGCACGTATTTCTATAATCTGAGAAAGAAAGGGACACGTTATGGTTAACTAGAATTGCAATGACTTCATTTGCTCTGAAACACGTCAAAGGTGAGCTATGAAAACTGGAGCGTGCCCCATCGCAGGGAGGGCCCAGGGCAGCCCGGCTGGGGGCGGGAGGGCGAGCAGAGCCCGGAGCAGAGCCGCGAACCTCGTCAGCTGCTCTCGAGGTGCTCTAATGAGTAGTGTTTAAATATTTTACAGCTGCAGTCACTTAACCATGAGGGATAAATGTTTGCTCGAGATCTCGCAAAAAAGTCAACAGATTAGGACAAAAATTCAGCTCTTCCTAATTGCATTGTCGTCAGCCTGCTGGATCAAAGCAATCCCAACCTCATCTCCACGCAAGCGCTGATGGACAAATGCCAGCGTCCGACGCTAATAACTAATCAGCTAATCTCAATTAACCCCCTGAACGTCTCAGAGCTGCGTTGCATTTATCTCAGGGGTCGGGAAGCGGGGCCCCAGCGCACTGGTTGGCTTTGACAGTCTGACGCAGGGGCACCTGTGCTTTAGGCTTTTCTGCATTCTCACCGCTGCTGTGTAATGGGGTTTATAGTTAAAAGTTAAATTTCAGTTAAATACTTTATTTGACCTCAAACTTTTAGTATATTTTCATTTCAGTTGCTGATTGATATCTAAATCCATATAAACTCTTGAAGTAAAATATTTTTAAACATTTTTTTGTGTATTAAAAAAAAAACAACAGCAGCAACAAAAAGATAAAATCCTCTCTAAAACTAATACAAGTCTCATTGGGGGTTCCTGAAATTTCTATCCTATTTTTTTAACGAAAATAGTTGCTAACTTAAGTCCCAAAAAGTTTTTAGTCACTTCATCAGAAACTTCACAGCTGAACATGAACAGATACTCACATATTTCCTTCATATATTACAGAATAAACCAGTTACAAAAATGAATTCAGGAGTGTACATTTGTAATTGAGGGTGATAAGTAAAGGCTTTCAGAGCAAGAAAGGAGCTTTCTGTCTTCAGCTTTTTGAGTCTTTTCCTTGGAAAGAGAAAGGAGGCGTTTCTCAGCAATTCGGCCAGCCCGGGCTCTTCATGAAAAACAAACAAACAGTTTAAATTTTAGGATAAATTATTATTGCTCAACGTGGCACACATTCTCTACAGGTAATTGTGAATATGTAACCATCTAAAATAATTGTATTAACACCCACTTTCCACAGGTTTGAGGTACGCACAGCATACATGGCGGCAATGCAGAGCAGAAACCAGAACATCTGGGAAGCACGGATAAACTGTCGGGTCTACAACATATCAATAAGTGTCTGCTGGTTATGAAAGCTATTCTTTCCCTGTTCCCGGAGCCTTAGCCCAGGATCTCTGCAGTCCGTAACACTTTAAACTGGAAATCAATATATTTTAAGTAACCTGAAGGTATTTCATTGCCAAACCACATAAGAGAGAGAAGTTGGCAACCAGTATTTTCGAAGGACTTGGCACCCGAGCTGGTTATCGTGGCATTTTTGCTGATCAGTAAACACAGTGTAATTTGTGACATAGAGATGATTTGCAATTAAAAACTTATTAACAAAGTGCAATGATAACAAGAGGGATAAAATGCCAAGATGTGGAATTGCTTAATTATGTGAAATAGTTCTACCAAACCCAGGGCTCCATGGAACATTTTTTCCTCTCTCTAATGAACAATCAGTTCTCGCTGAATTCTAATTAGCCTCAATAATGTTGATCCCAGTCAAGTATTAGTGGCAGAAAATGCAAACTGAATGTTTCCATTAAACAACTGCCTTCAGGTACAACTGTGCTGTGCAGATCGTACAGCGAGCCGCGGAACATTTGTGTCCCGAGCAGTCTTCGAAAATGACTGCGTTATCTTCAGAGGACAGGAGGGCACCTGTGACACACCGAGTGATCTATTGTCACCTCTAGCGGGTTGCCCAATCTATACCTTTCAAACAGATTAAGCCTGTGAGCTTATCCAGACCTGTTTTAAAGCCTATTTGATCTTGAAACAGGAGTGAAGAATCCAACAAGAAGAGGCTTGTAGGAGATTTTCTTGTTTAATCAACATTGGAAATGCAAGAATTGGAAACTCAAGAACAGACCCCCTTCAGCACCTTCCTTTTGCCAAGATTGCAAAGTACTGAAGTACATGAAAATGAGAAGATGACAACTGCTCTAATCTGCCAAGCCTGAACGGCTCCCCATCCCCAGTAATGAACACTGAATCAACATACCGCTCTTGAGAAAGTTCTGGTAATTTTCGCATTACGGTTGCCACATCCCTCATCCTTCTCTCTGCCTCGCGGTTCTTCTTTGCTCGGGGAGACGAGCGCTAGCCTCGTTATTTCTGCTAATTCTGCTAATATAACAATATATCGTATTTCTGCTATTATATTGCTTTAGCATTCGCAGTAGCCGCATCACGCCCAGCCACCCTCAGCTGCCTTCCGCACCCTCCGTCCCCTCCGGGGCACCGGGGACACCGCGGCCCAGCCGCGCGGTGCCGGAGGACCCGGGCTGAGGCTCCCCGGGCTCCCCGGGGTCCTGCGGGCTCGCAGGGATGCTCCCGCGGCGTCACACACCAGTGACCGCGTCGCGGGCAGCGCCGGCGGCTCCGGTGCTGTGACAGAGCACGTTTCACACGCAAACATCTCGGCCAACCCGGGCAACATCAGCTGCGGCAAAGGAGTTTCCTTCCTCTAAAGCCCTTGTTACATTTGAAACTCCCTAAATTCTCTTCATGCCTTTCTTGGAAAGCAAAAGCCTCTCCCCCTGCCCCATTCTCCTGATATCTTCCTCGTGTCTCCCCACAAGGAAAGAAAATATAATATTGTATTAAATAGGAGCGGAGATCTGCAATGTAGGCGCGCGCATAAGAGAAGCAACAACTAATTCATATGCTCCAATGCAGTTCCAGCGCTTTTATTCCTGAGAGTAGGAGGGAATTTAATTAATATTTCAACTGACAAACTTCAATATATCTCTCTGCAAAATACATAAGTGAGTGGTTGTCAATGATGTCCACAGTAATGAGGATTGAGATTTTAGTTATTTCCTAGTGTTGAACACCCTCAGCATTCCAAGGAAGTTCTAATTTTGCAAAAACAAATTTGCTATTGCAACCATGTAAAATGGTGCGTAAGACAGCAGATGAAGTCCCCACACACGAAAATATTTGTGGAAAGGGTCTTCCCCACATTTTTGGGTCGGTCGTCAGAGATACTAAATTTCAAACTGAGACAAAATCAGATCCCATCCCTTTAACAAAATTCTTTCGGTCTCCAGTAACAGCATGAGTCGCTCCCTCATACTTCAAGCACTTGAACTGGAACAAAGCAGTCTCTCTTGATCTACTTTCTCCCACTCCTCCTTGCCAGCCTCTGCTTTTTTTAGTGTACTGAGGCATTAACCCCATGCAGATTTGCTGCTTTAAATGTCCCAGCAGTGAAGAGAAATGAAACACATGCTAAAAGAGGAATAAAATCCAATTTAAGCAAAAGTCTGTAAGAGTACTGGGTTACTTTGTATTAAAAAAAAAGAGGGGGGAGGAGGAAAAAAAACCCTCTCCCTATAATAACTCGCTATGGGTCAGACCACATTAATGGCGCGGTGAGTGCGGGAAGTCCCCACAATATGTAAAGCCTTTACACGGAGATGGAAAATAGCTGTTTGTGTTTAATGTCAAACAGTCGGACATGCCCGCCGCAGAATACAGGCTTTGTTCTCCCCCATGCCCAACTGCCTCACTCCAACTCTGAAATACTTTACCATAGAATATTTTTAGTTATGTAACCATACTAATGAGATCTAAATTAAAATAATTCTTTTCAAGGCCATTTCTGGTGTTCAGACAGAAGCACAAGATGAAGTCACGCCGTTTCAAAGCCATGTTATGGTTCAGAACAGTTACTGGAAAAGTGCTCCCAGGACATTTTTTCTTGTCTCTGAGGCTGTAGGAGACACCAACCCGTGTGGTGGGACCCTTAGCATCATGCCACGAATTCTGCAGGAGAGCTGCAGGGACCGTGCTTCAGGTTCTGTACCCGAGCGGAGCAGCAAAGCCAAAGCAACGGCCGGATCTTCCTCAGCTCGGAGGGCGGCTCTGCCCCGAGCCGGGATTCCTGACCGCAGGGACCCGTCACGAGCTCAGCTTCCTTCCCCGTCGAGCATGATGTATTTAGATGGGTCAGTGCTCATTTCTCTCCATACCATTCATGGAGGCTTTCAGACTTCAGACATAAACTCCTTCCTATTGCTTTGGCATTTCAATCCCATGTGCAATTTTCTTCCTTTCTGGGTATTGTCCAAAACTCATAAATTAACGTGCGTTAGCACCTCATCTGCGTACATCTCCTACAGCCTATTCACACTCTTGATTACCTCACCTTATCCAACGTACAGCTCATCTCCCTTTCCAAAATGTCTTACCTTATTTACCTTCCGTGAGGCAATCACTTTCTCATTTCTTCTTCTCTTTTAAGGCTCAAGAGCTCTTTGCCATTCTCAATTTTGCTTTTGACAGTAACACATATGGGAGATTGAAGAGCTTGATGTTTTTCAGAGGACCTAAAATTTCTTTCACACCTGGAACCTCGGCATTAGCTCCATCCGTTCCCCATATATATATATGTATATACCCGTATGTGTGTAAGTGAAACCATGTTAATTTCTCAAGTCTTGGGACGAATGCATCTGTGGCATAAAAGGCATTGACGTGATAGCAATAAATTAAGTGCCTGATCCACATACTCGCACACTTTCATTGCTTTGCTGCTCTGGTCCCCAGGACACCGCGGGGTGCTGGTGGGTACGTCACCCAGACGCACCGGCCTTGGCCGCAGGCTGTCCCCGAGAATCATAGAATGGTTTAGGTTGGGAAGGACCTTGAAGACCATCGAGTTCCCACCCCCCTGCCATAGGCAGGGACACCTCCCACCACACCAGGTTGCCCAAGGCCACGTCCAGCCTGGCCTTGAACACCTCCAGGGATGGGGCCTCAACAACCTCTCGGGGCAACCTGGGCCAGTGCCTCACCACCCTCACAGGGAAAAACTTCTTCCTAATGTTCAATCTACACCTGCCCTCTTCCATTTTAAAGCCATTCCCCTGGCAGAAGCGAAGGACACCCTGGCTCTGCCCAGCAGAGGAGGATTCTGTGTCCTGCTCCTTCCCCACAGCGCTCGACTGAGCATCCTCCAGGGATCTGTTTTACTGAGGCAACTGGAACACACACGTTGAAGTTCACAAGCGACGCAGCTAATTTGGAGAAAACATCAATTCAGTAAAGAGCCGGGCAAAATACACATCCTTTGACTTCATGTTTTAAAATACAAAGTTCGTTCATCTATAAATATGTACTCTTCAGCACAGTACCTGCATATGCAGGACACCTTTTGTGGGATATTGAAATGAAAAAGGAAAGAGGAAGTTTAATAAAAACAAACTAAGGTGAAAAAGAAGGTGAAATGGAAAGGAGGAACACGAGTAAACCTTTTCTCCTGGTGGTTTGTATGCATCTCCCGATGGATTTAAAAGTCGGTTTGACTCCTGTGAACTCACACATCAGTAGTGAAACAAATAGCAATGTAGCCCACCTGCCCAGCAAAAATTAGTTGAGCAAGTTATTCAGAATCACGGAATCACGGAATTTTCAGAGTTGAAAGGGACCTCTAGAGATCACCCTGTCCCACTCCCCTGCCAAAGCAGGACTGCCCAGAGCACAGCACTCAGGACTGCATCCAGGCGGGGCTTGGAAACCTCCAGAGAAGGGGACTCCCCCACCCCCCTGGGCAGCCTGTGCCACTGCTCTGCCACCCCGACCAGAAAGAAGTTTTTCCCTGTATTTGAACGGAACCTCCTCTGTTCCAACTTGTGCCCGTTGCCCCTCGTCCTGTCACTGGGAACCACCGAGAAGAGTCTGGCTCCATCCTCCTTCAGCCCACCCTTTAGATACTTGTACGCAGTGATAAGGTCTCCCCTCAGCCTTCTCTTCTCCAGGCTAAAGAGTCCCAGCGCTCTCAGCCTCTCCTCATACGGGAGATGCTCCAATCCCTCAGTCATCTCAGTTGCCCTACGCTGGACTCTCTCCAGCAGTTCCCTGTCCCTCTTGAACTGGGGAGCCCAGAACTGGACACAGTATTCCAGTTGTGGCCTCACCAGTGCAGAGTAGAGGGGGAGAATGACCTCCCTCGACCTACTGGCCACACTCTTCCCTATGCAGCCCAGGATTCCATTGGCCTTTTTGGCGACAAGGGCACATTGCTGGGTCATGGATAATTTACTATCTACCAGGACCCCCAGATCCTTCTCCTCAGAGCTACTTCCCAGCAGGTCCACCCCTAACCTATACTGGTGCCCAGCATTCTTCTTCCCAGGTGCAGG
This sequence comes from Anarhynchus alexandrinus, assembly GCA_008711295.1. Lineage (NCBI taxonomy): Eukaryota > Metazoa > Chordata > Aves > Charadriiformes > Charadriidae > Anarhynchus > Anarhynchus alexandrinus. Next base: position 107,077 of record VUYV01000251.1, read on the forward strand.
ACCCTGCACTTGCTTTTGTTGAACCTCATTAGGTTGTTCTCTGCCCAGCTCTCCAGCCTGGCCAGGTCACGCTGGATGGCAGCGCGGCCCTCTGGAGTGTAAAGTCAGCAGCTTTTCATCTTTCATATTTAAAAAAAAAAGCATGCAAACCGTGACTTCTGTTCAAATCAATTATTCAGGTCTATTGACTTGCAAAGTCAATACGTATTCTACAGCAGCAATTTATGACACACAAAACGAGCGCAATTCTCTGTTGTTGATATTGGCTCTGGATGAACACTACCCAGCCTGAGACAGCCGTGAACGTTTGTTTGAACATGTGCTATAAAGTTTCCCCCCTGCCGTAGGTGACGCCCTGCCCTCGCTCCGGCGAGTCCTGGGATTAGCACAATTCTGCCTGGAAAAGCATATGGAGCAGAAACTTTTTCCAGTAGCCCTGTTTATGCAAACACCGTAATTGTCTGCCTTGGCAGCTCGGAAGCCCTTCGCAGCCCCGAGGGCCCGGGCAGCACGCGGGGGCACTGCCACCGCCGGGCACAGCGGGAGCACAGCCGTCCCCCAGGCCAGCACCCGTACCTGGACACCGTACCCACCTCCGCTTCGGGGTAAGCAGCTCTCTGGAAGCACCAAGCTCTTTCAGTAATCTCTGATTTCATTTCAGCAAAGCATAACATTTCTCAGGCTTGACAATGCTTTCTGCTTTTTCTTTTTTTTTTTAATTTCATTTTGCGGTCTCCCCTCCAGAGCCCCCGGCAGGGCTCGGCAGGAGAGAGTTACGGAGGAAAACTGCCACGAGAGCGGCGACACAGCAACATCGCGTCTTACAGTCACCGTTCCCCTGCCTTTGCCTTGTGCTGTATGACAAACTATAACAACCTGCTTCACCACTGATTTTCTTCCTTTACTCTTCCTTCTGCCCGTCTGTAAAGCACGGTGACGGGCCCCTCGCTAGTGGCGGCACACAAAGGACTGACCAATGCACGCGGCATTTTTCTCTTGGGCTGTCTGTTTGCATCGAGCACTTGTGCGGTACAAAAATAAACCAATAACGAGACTGAAAATCAATGGCAGCAAAGCTATTAAAGACACCAGGTCACGAAGGGGGCAGGCGTTAAGTTTAAAAAGTATGTGGTGCTGCCGCAGGAGCTCGCCAGTCTGGCCAGAGCGGCGCGTCACCTCCTGCCAGGCTGAGGTCCTCCGGAGTTATTGACATTCACTTGAAAAGATTTTAAGAGGCCGAATTTGGGCATCGGGATGTTCCCACCCGTTCCCCTCTGCCAAGCAAAACCCGGTGTCCCTCCAGATGGGCGCTGAGCGGCAGTCACAGACTTTATTTACCCCCATCACCTCAAAACCGGGGCACTCGGTGGGACACCCGGAGCTCCGATGGGGGGAGGTGTGCACCCTGGCTGAGGTCCTGTCGAGGACCATCACCCCCCCAGTGGCAGGGGAGCGCGAAGAGGTCTGGCAGACAGCAGCTGGCGTCCTGAGGGTTTATTTTTGGGCCATATGAGGATCCTTAATGGTATCAGAGAGGTTTGCGATTCCCTGAAACACACTTATCCCGTATCACAGAGCGGCAGAGCGGTGAATCTGTTCCAGCCCCACCAGCACTGTCTCTTTGCAGCGCTCCCCGGCCGCGGTTTTGGATCGAGCGCAGCTCGGGGCGGCAGAGCATCCCGCGGTGTCCGCGGGGCACGGCTGCTCCGCGCTCTCCTGTCCCACCAGCAGCGCCGGTGGTGGCCTCTGCTGCGGAGCCACTGGCACCTCCGCTGGGTGCTGAGATGCCCATTTCCAACTCAGGAAGGCACGTGGTAAAAATAAGGTGAACCCGGTCATGTATGTATTCTTTCCCTGAGGAATCGTGACATAATTGCTTACAAGCATTTGCTTATCCTGTGAGTGAAGTAATTAACTACCAAACGAATCATATTAGGCAATGCATGGTCAATTACCCACCAGTTTAGAAGAGTAGTAGTTATGTACAGCAGTAAGCTAATTAAAATTTTTTGCTGTTTTTCTTCTCAGATACTTAGATCACAGTTAACAGCATAATTAGCTAATTAAAATCAGAACCAAATGAAATCAAAGTCTGAGATATCTAAAATAAAAACTGCTTCTCCAGAAAAATGAGGTGAGTAACCCAACAAAAGATTCCTTTGGAAATGATTTACACGACCTCAGAATGAAAGCACATCCTACAGCCGGGGTTCTCCGGCGCAGTCACGTGGCACCGGTCAAAATTACGAAAATCCGGAGGAAACGTGGATGTGCGGCTGATGCAGCTCAGCGCAGCTGACGGAGCTGCCTCGTGTGCTTTGAGTTACCTATTACACAACGAAGACGACGCAACGCAGAGCACAGAAACCCACAGCACTCAGCGAGGAGGCTTTATCCGTTCCAGTTGTTCCTCAGCAGCCCCTCTTTACCGTCGGAGTTCCCCGTGCGAAGGGGCGCTCTGGGGCGCCGAGCAGGTCTCCCCGGCAGCCCGCGCGGTGCCTCCCGCCTCCCCGACGCCAAGAGCCGCCTTCCTTTCACAAGGTTTGCAGCAAGAAGCCGGGAGAACTTGACAGCGGGCTGTTAATGCGCGGCTTGCCAAAAGGTCATGCTCAGTGCGATGCCACCCGTTTCGCAGACACTTGTCGTCTTTAGCATCGCCCACAGAGAAAATCCTAAATTTAAATGCTAAGTGGTACTTACAAGGATGTTATAAATTCAGACTCCCACTCTGACACGGCTTAGGGCAGGCTGATGCGGAGTTTCCTATGGTTTCAAGCTAAAACTCTGCCCGGTTTCTCCTGCTCATGTATCACTTTTCCCCCTGAGCGCGCGAGAGTGGCTGTGCTGCACGGAAAATGGGTGACGCTCTGCCACGGCTATCATGCAAAAATATTTGCCGTTTCGTAGCTCTCTTTGCTTTCCTATGCACATCAGACGACTGGAAATCATTAAAGAATAAATTGATCATTAAAGCAGGTTGCACATGGGAACTGGAGAACCTCCGGGAGCGGGGTGAGTACGCGGTCTCCTCCTCCGGGGCCGCTGAGCCCGTTACCCCCCGCCGCCCCGGGCTTTGCTGCCAGGCTCTCTGCGAGGCCCTGTGAGATGGTAATCAGGATTTTGCGCTGGGTTTTTGGCGTGGTTGGTGGGATAGAGCCCGGCTCAGCGGCTTCAGGCACCGCTGAAGTCCCAGCAATAAGTCACCGTCCTCGCGACCGCGGGGCGAACCCCGCGGAGATGATTTAATGGGGCTCCGCGACCTGCGGCGGCCGGCGCCCTCCCGCTCTCACGCGAGGAGGATTTTTTTTTTTTCACTTGTTCAGGCAAAGCCGGCCAATTTGCCAAGTTCCCCCAGAGATGCTGCGAGAGATTTGCAAAGGTGAAAATGCGACGAGCGACCCCGGCTCGCCGCCGGCAGACGCGGCGGTCCCGTCCCCGGCGGTGGCGGTGCCCTCGGCGCGGAGGGGTCTCGCTGCCGGTGGATGCTGAGCCGGGTGCCTCTGGACTCCTTCCAGTAATGAGCTCAACTCTTCATGCTAATGACCTGCGCCTTATTAGTAAACAGCACCGTGTCGCCGGGGGATGCAGACTGCCTTACGCAGACAATGTCACCTCCGACTGACAAAGGCACTGCCCACACCAGATACGGTTATTCCGGTTATAATTCCTAAAGGCATATCAATAGTTTTAAAGTGTATTTTTTAATGAGAAAAACGCTCGTGCTTACAAACGCTGTGTTCAGTGGGGACACACAGAGCACAGCGCTTCGCGCTGGTATGGGTATTTTCTCACACAGTTCTTCCTTGGATATTTCCTTTCCAACCTGCACAAACCAGTCGGTTAATGGGAAAGCACACTAAAAATCACAATGGGCTGGGAAATTCCCGGCAAAGCGCATTCACACCCTCACCATAATCTCACACATCCCCTTGGCAAACAGACAGGTATTTTTCAACACACCTTTCATGCATCTATTTACTTTAATTAGCGACTACGTGTATTCCTGGCCGTATTTGAAAGTAGGAATTAAAATGTAATCCCTAAATAAAGAGAAGTCAGTTATTCCGAGAGCTGAGGATTCTCCACCTCTCACGCCACTCTGCGCTGGGGTTTATCCCATCCTGCCGCGCACAGGGGGTCTTCTGTCGGGGAAAAAGCTGTGCAGAGCTGAGGCCGAGCGCGGTTTGCTCCGGTCCAAGAGCCGGATCCCGCGGCGACTCGTTTCCGTCAGCCCTTACCCTACTTGGCTGCGTTTCCCGGAGCAGCGCCGCACGCGCTGCCCTCCGCTGTAATCGCCAACATCGATTTCCAGATTTGCAATAGGTATAAAGCGGCTCTCTGCCTTCCCAGCCCCGAAGAACTCCTTGCTTTGCAGGACAGGCTAAATACTTTAAAGCGGATTTCTTTCAATTCTACAGTCCGGGGGTCAAAATGCCGGGCTGCTGCAGAAGTACAATCACCTGTTTGTTTCATTTTAGCAACCACTAAAGCAAAATTTAACCACTAAAACTTTGAAATGACCTGAACCAATCTCCTAGAAATCTTATAATCCCTTAATCTGATGAAGCATTTTGACCTCTGAGCGTTGGATGGATTAGTGCCTTGACTGCTTTTGCAATCATTACTCCTCAAAGTCTCACAGAAAGCAAAAAATCTCAAAATGGCAAGTTTAGTCTAAACTTTTTTTTTTTCTTTTCCCTAGGAAAAGAAGCCCCTATCATTTTTCTGAGGTAACAATCAATTATCCCACATTTTCTTTTCCATTCGTTTTGCATTACGTGTTACTGCCTGCTCTGCCACTTCCCAGATAGTTTGAAATGCAAAAATAATAAAGACATTGTTTTACATTCTTCATTAAAAATTACTGAAAAAAAAAATCACACATATTCTTGGCTTCTCTCTGTTCATTTACAGCAAGGAGCCAACGTTTTTATTTCCTGGTAAATACCACTGGATATTACTGGATTTTAAATCATCTTTTCCTCATAGAGGGAGCTTGTTTTTGTCAACAGCTGGTAAGACGTCATTAGCACGACACCTTTTCAAGGCTTTTGTTAATTTTTTATCAACTTTGACCAATGAAAATGCTATTGATTTGGATACCTGTGCCCTAGGAAATACAAAGCGTTTATACCATCCTACTCCCCAGATTGTATTAGGAGAAAAATGTGGTAATATTATCTTCAGAGGTTTTTGGCATACCCTAGAGAAACTGAAATCTGCCATTCAAAAATGGGGTTAATTTATATTCCCCTTTTAAAAAAGGCCCAAAATCTACATCCCTGAGGGAGCGAGTACGTCCTGAGGGGAGAGAGCAGGTCCCGAAGGGCGAGCGTCCATCCCCAAGGCCGAGCGTCCATCCCCGGGCAGCCCGCGGCAGCGCTCCCCCCAGGGAGACGTTATGGAAGATGGTTGGCACCAAACTGCGTAAGATAATGTTGGTTATCCAGATGACCCTGTTGGTTTAGTCCTCCATCATTCTCTTATTGCAAGTGAAAAGTGAATCTGCATTAGGGGCATGTTTGAGCAAAACCCATTTCTGTAACTTTCGGTCAGCCGAAACGGGCATTCCAGGCTCAGGAGCCCAACGCGCCTCCTGCTCCCGGGGGGTTTTGCCAACAGCCCCGAATGCTCTCCCCGGAGTGCCCTGCTACGGCACCCGGAGATTCAGCCGCCTGCGTCAGACTTGCAAAGATCCCTTGAAGATCTCTGCAAAGAAATGATGATTGCGACACTTCCAATGCCACGGGTTTTCTTCCAGGCTCTGTGATGGGTTTGCAGAGCCACTTCAGACACAGCATTTCACTGCACTGAGCCCCCGCTGCTCCCCTCAAAAATGCCATCCCTGCGCTTGTAAGCCCCTTTGCCACCTCCTAAGGAAAAAGCACTCAAATTCAGGCATTATCAGTTCTAAACCGCAGTGAATGATAACGTGGGTGGCAGTGGTCCTGCAGCAGTGCCGTGGAGCTACCGACGCCCCAACATGACTTCTTCCCTTCTGCTTTGCTTCCCGTTATCACGCTGTTCCCCGGTAATCGGCTGGAAGCTACAATTTCCATTCTCGAGTGCGAGGGCGAGCCAGGGCTCACTAAACCATTTCTGTCCACAGGCCATAACAGCAGGAAAGAGGTTTGTGGCGTCCGTCCCCACAGCCCAGCTAGAGCAGTTGGAGACATGCAGCGCAGGAAAACAAGCGAGGTCCTTTGGCCAAGCCGTGGACATCGCAAACAAACAACGTAAAGCAAATATTTTGACATAGTTCGGATTTCTGCAGTTGTGCTGGTCCTGTTCTAAGCCACAGAACAAGCTCTCACCAGTACTTTTAATTAATTCTTATTTACATCATCTTACGGCTTTTATAACATCTTTAAACTGGACCTCAGAGGAAATACTTTTCGTTTGCTGTCGTCATGTTCACGATGCCTGGACACGTTCTAAGACCGCAGCCACCTTCACAAATTAATTCATCGCTCCTACAACTGCAAGGCGACCTCATGGGGAGTAACAAGAGTGAACGACAGGAAGAAGATCTGATTGATTAGAGCTTGATTTCTTTATTAGGGCGTTAGGAGAACGAAGTACACAGCTCCAACAAAGGGAAGGTGCGCGAAGCCCCAAACTGTTAGATAAAAGCTCACAAAGGCGCCTTTATGTTATTTTGGCATTATGCTCCCCTTGTGCATACCTGGTTTGTGTTAAAAGCACCTTTTTATTCCAGTCTGATACAACACACGCAACATCTGGCCTCGCTCAGACGCCTGGTCATTCTCAAAGCAATTTTTCACAGAAGCAGAAACATTTGTTTTGCAGCTACCAAATGAAGCAGCCAAATTTCTGCGGTCCTCGAAGAATTCTGCCTATGGATTGTGGATCTTGTAATCTAAATTGCACTGTACTATACCACTGCCTGACCAGGGGAGAAATTTAAGTGAAATCAGAATTCTGCCACGTTCCCTTTGTGGGGGCCTGAAATTTCCTTGAAGAAACCGAGCACAATTATTCACTGAATGTTTTCAAATGTCAGCAAAGCCAGCAACGGAGGGAATCGTGCAGTCTATGCAATTGGAAATCAGTAGAGATGCTTATCTAAGTTATCCAGTTAGGAAACTGTGGGTAATGCAAGCACCTGGGGATTTGGCAGGGAGTTTCTTCCTGACGTGGGCTGCTGTCCCAGCACACCGAGGCAGCGTGCGGGGAGCAACCCGTCATCCCGCTGTGACACTGAAGCTTTTTCTATTCTCAGTCATACAGTTTTTGGCACATAAAGAAGGACTGGTATCAATCCTGTCTGACGTGTCTGATTACCCCTGAAGACATGTCATCTATCATCCCACAAAATCCTGAAAAATCCCAAGATGCCGTAAGTTCAGTCCTCCCAGGACCCCCCTCTGGTCCTTTCCCTCTCTTCCTGGGGCAGATGCCTCTGTTTCTAGCTGGGACCCCTGTGCTCACCCGGGCCGGGTCTGCCAGCCCCTCTCCTGGGAAGGTCAACAGAGAAACCCCTCTGCTCTTCCTCCATCTTTCTTGAGGAAGCTCCTAGAGAAGACCTCTGACGCCCGCCTGCTGCCTGCCCTCCCGGCCAAATCTAGCCAGGAAGCTCTTGTCCCACTGGAGGTGGGGTGGACATCTTCAACGGGGCCATCGTCGCTGCGGTAGCTAGATTTAGGGCGTTATATCACAACCACAGCACAGGTTGCTGAGAGCTCAAAGAGTTGCAGGACATGAAAAAGGTGAACGCTGATATTTTGGCAGAAGTCAGTGGTGCAGATGGCTTTTCAGATTTCCCGCAGGGGAAAAAAAATAATTGGATAAACCTTCAATATAGCAGTATCTGTAATTTGTATTGTAATGTCCATATCAAAAGCACTCGGACAAAACATATGCAGCTAACAGGCGTCTAGCCTAGACACTCCTTAAGGAGCATAAGAGCAGAGACATTTTTTTCTTCAGTCGTGACTGACTCAGTAGTGTGTTGCAGGTAAATCTCAGATCATAAAATGAAAGAGAGAGCTTTATTGTAAAACCTCTCTGCGCATGGTAGTTATTATATTTCAGGTTTTCCATGTCGTTCAGTGCCGAGGAGGACAAGAAATCTTGTTGCTGTTCTCTGAAAACCCAAAGTCCCAAAATTCATTATTGGAGCCAACAACTCTCCTCTGAGCACTGTGCGCCATCACTCATTTCTCCAGTCCCCACCTGGATTTAGTTAATGAAAGTAAAACTTTTAGGAAATATCTTTTAAAATCAAAGAAACTGTTGAAGATGGTATTTAATTTTATTGCAAGCAGTGTCCTCTATTTGTTAAATTGGAAAGTATTTTCACCTGATACTTTGGAAATGAAGTCATGACCTTTAATAACTCCATTTAGTCTAAATGAATAAATAGAGCTAGAAGTGAATTGAAAGTCTTTCCAAGTGCTAACCAGAGTATATCCTATATATCTTGCAGTCATTAATAGCTGATGAATTCAGCTAATAATGTCAGAGGACATTGTCAAGGTTGATGGACCCAAAACTTGCCCTTGTTTTGACAGTGCTTCCATAGAAGAGGGCTCTCTTCGGGAAAGCAATTACCACAGAAAGTGAGATTGGTTAATAGTGGACTTCTTCAAGAAGATTTGGATGGATGGGCAGTGGTAGATGGAGATAATAGGATCTTTTTTTTTTTTTTTTTAAAGCACAAATTGTGATTCACCCTAATTTTCAGTTCTGGTTATTTGCCGGTGTTCAGTGACAACCAATATTAGCACAGCCCTTTATGACTCCCCATGGTGTCACGAACAGTGGAGCAGAGAAAACGCCTCCAAAATTTTGTCACGATTTGTTTTCCAGTCTTCACTTTCTTAACCTTCTGTCACCAGGCCTTTTTGGACTCCTTTTCAAGAACTATGGACAAGCGTCCCTTCCCAGAAACACAACCCTATATGAGAAGGAAGGTCACAGAATTATAAAACATTGTGTGGTGATGGAGCGCCGTTGTGACTTGCGGCGGAGTATGGCTTTGTGTGTGTTTCTGAAAGCGCCGGGGGTGGCTGAAGGGAGGGCACTGGGGACAGCGGCAGTGCCATGGGGGACGCAGCCTCTTTTAGGAACGGCGGCTGCAGTTTGTGTGAGAAAGGGGCGGAAGGAAACCGGCACCGCTGCAGGGAAAAGGGGAGAAGGGGGATTCAGCAAGAACCGAGCACACGGCCGCCGCGGGGCTGCGGGGCCAGTTACTGCCGTGGCGGGGAAATTCCTGCTCCAGCTGTGGGGCAGCACCGGTGTCCATTGGCACGGGCAATGGCGGGCGTGCAGGTTACATCTGAGCTAGTTGCATTGTTTCGTTTGAGATGCCGTTTCAGCTAAAGTGGTGTGGCAGCCGGCTGAGCGCCCGCCCAGGGGCTGGGGCGAGGAGCGCGGCAGCGGCGCGCAAAGGGCTGGGCACACGCGGGCGGGCGGCGCGGCAGCGCGGGCGGTGACGGCCGAGACATCCGCCTCCAGCTCCCCTCAACATTCATTAGATTAATTATCGTCTGGAGCCGCCCCAGTATCTCGGCGAGGACGGAAGCGTTGTCCCCGCAGCTGACTGCCGCACACGGACACCGGGGGGCTGAAAGTCAGGGTGGCACCGGCGCGGCCGTTAGTTCCTCGCGGGTGGCACGCAGCCCCTGTGCCTCTGCCGAGTGCTGCAATGCCTCGTCCCTGGCGTTCTTTGGAAAACCACTAATACCGTTTAAAAACAAATAAATGGCAGGCCCCGCGGAAATCATCAATCAGGAGTAATAAAGACAAACGAACTACAAAGATTAAGCTAAGATGACAAGTCTAAAAGGATGCGCTGACGACTCAGCTGAGGTGAAGTGCGAAGTTCCAGTGTTAGTAACATCAACTCACCGGAGTATTTCGCCAAGATCGCGCCTGCTAATCTAACTTTCTATATTTAGCACAGTGACCTGACTTCAACCACATGTTCACATCCCATTAAACCCATCGGGGTTTAAGCGCGTACCTAAGTGCCTCATTGACTGAGGGTGGCTTGTTCGTATTTTTTAATGTAACCAGATACTAATTGCCTTGCTAAATCAGGGACTATGAATGGAACAGGGACTTTAAAAATAATTTACGCTAATCTAGAGGACCTTTTTACAGAACAAAAATATATTCATTTTGCCAAACTTTTAATCTAAAGTCACTTTATTTGTCAGGGAAATAAGAACTGTGACTATAAATCACTCGGCATTGGTATGGCAAAACAAAAGATATTGGACATGTTTATGTGTTTTTCATATTATTCTGTGCAAGATAAGGTCTTACTTTATTGGGAGCAATCTCTACCTTGATCTTCCCAATGAAATAAAAAGGCTTGGTAGAGTCAGGAGGAAAAAAAGGTATTTGTAGGGTTATTGGAGAATACTAAAGATGGAAATAAGCAAAGAATATAGACTGTCAGCATGAAAACTGTGTTGGTGTTTGTCACCTTTGAATCACAACAGAGTGCAGTGAAGAAATATAGACATGGGAGAAGTATTGAAGTACTTCGATTTCATTTCAGTTACAAATATCTGTTATTTCGCAGTTATGGAGTCAGAGGAAATAAATCTCTAGAAGGGTCTCATTTTACTCCTTTTTCTTTTTTCCTTTCCTACTTGGAGGTGTAAAAGTGAAGCATAACACCTCCAAGCACATAAATCCTGTAGGAGTGCTCATCAGGGCAGCGCCTGTGCTCCAGCGTCCCCTCAGTGCCCGGGGAAGTCCCGCACCAACACCCCCCTGCGGCCGCCCCGCTGCTCCTCCGAGCGCCCGCGCAGCGCCGCAGCACCTCCAAAAAAAAGCTTATTAAGCATGGAAACCGGCTTTCCCATTTCCTAACCAGAACAGACTTTCCCTCTTAGAAAAAACGAATAAAACATGCATGTCGGCATCTTCCTGGCTTTGCTTCCGCCCAGACCCAGTGGGCACACGGGCAGAGACATGGCGGGTCCTTCCCGCCGCCCCGAGGGAGCGCGTGACGCTTCGGCGGCCGCAGGAGCCATGCGGGGACAGAGGGAGCTCCTCCGTGCTCCGGCCTCACGCCGGGTCGCTGCGACAGCATTTGGGCACCCGGGCTTTAGGGAGCCACTGGCATCAGCGCCAGTAAATGCGGATGTCTGGCGGGCACGTGGAGGTGATCCAGAGGGGCGGACATGGGAGGACCTGCAAGAGCTGCTTCTGAGCTCTGCATCCTCACCCAGATCACTCTGTTTGTGGTGTGGCCCCGAAACAATTTGCAGGATGAGGACATACGGCCCTGCGACCATACCCCTGTGCAGTGCAGGAGTCCACAAGTTTGGACTTCTGTTTTTTAATGACTTGATAATGTCACCTGGAGGACGGTCACGGGGGAAAGCAAGCTGGGCGCACAGAAATTTTGTCCTTATAAAGTGAAGATTTTCTCACGTTTTGCCTGCAAGAGGACGCTATGGAGATTTAAATTTTGTGGCATCTGCTCAACTGTGAATGCGTTATAAGGTGAACTTTTATAAATCAGTAACCATTAAAGATATTGTTTTGAAGTGGCAACTGTTAAATCTCATTATACAACGTGCACTCTAATCATTAAAATCAGAGAGGCCAGATTCTCATCTCCATACCAGTATCAACCCAAAATAAACCCGTTATTATAGTGGGGAATTACTTTCGGCTTCCACGAGCACAGCTGAGATTAAAACCCAGCCCCTGGTTTTCAAGCTCTAATGAAGTTCAATTGTACAGAGCACTTGAAAGATTTTTTTTTTTTAGTCTGTAGTGTGTACAATCAGGAACATTGGTCATTTAAAAGATAAAAAAGCTAAACACAAAACCTGAGCATATGTAGATATTTAGGCCACCGGGAATAAAATTCTCCAATTAAAATACTAATAAATGCAGAATATCCCCTCCCTTAATTAATTGGTTGAATAAACAGTGAGACTAGGTGAAATACTTCTGTGATTATTTAACACAGAGAAAAATCAAGAAGGTTGCCTGAATAACAATTCCTCAATTAACACACAATGAAGAACATTTGAGTTTTAATTAATCCTTATTGGCACTGCAGTAACTTCCACAGAGAATCTATTCCGACTCATTTCATAGGCAGGCGCTTCAAGTTTAGGTAATTTCAACATTTGGTGCCCAATATAAATCTACTTATTAAAACTGATAGAAATACACGGGATTAAAATCAGGCACAAAGGGCAAGTACACTTTGGGAGTTAATTTCTCCACGCAGAGTGTCGTTGCTGTTGACAGAACATAGCACGCTTTATTTCCTTGGTTTGATTTTCTATTATTGTTATTGTTGTTGTTATTATTATTATTATTATTATTATTATGGGTGTTAAATCCTTTTTTGTAAACAGTCAGGAACAGCTCGATGGAAGTGAGCTGGGAGGGGAGGTTGGACTAAGAGCACAGGTGGTGACCAACACCGAGGTCAGGAGCGCTCTGCTCGACGGGCGAAGGACGAGCAGAAGGGAGGGCTGTGCGGACCCCCGGGAGCTCGGGGTTTGTCGCAGCCGAGCTGCTGCGGTCGGGGTGCCGCCAGCGCCCTCGCTGCTCCTGCACGCGCCGCCCCGGCGCCCACCGCAGAGCCTTCTCCTCCAGGCGTTCCAGCTGGAGCAGCTCGTGCAACACACTCTTGTAAAATTTAATGCCCTTAACTAATAGGTTTCCATAGAAGTTTACTTAAAAGTCATATAAATTTAATAGAGTTCGCTTTTTCTTCAAAGGCATATGATTCTCTACTGCGTTCTGCAGAACCGCCCAGAACACCTACGGCTCTGCGGCTGTCACCTGCGGACCTTTTTTGACCCAGGAGCTATTCTGCAGAAGACCATGAAAGGTAACTAAAGATAGCAGAGCTATTTTCAGTGGGCCTAAATTCACAACAAAGAGCTTCATGCTTCCGCTAGGAAAAAAGAAAAAAAAAAGTTCAAAATGACTGATGTAAACCCAGGGCTCTCCACCGAGCTCTGCGAGATCCGTTCCACTCAGCAGCGCCCCAAAGCGAGCGGGCGCCCTGCCGCGAGGCAGCACCCCTGCTGCCCACCGGGCAACACCTGAATCCCTCTTATTTCTGGCTGTTGTTGACGTGAACACGGGGAGTCCAATGGAACAGATATTTAGACACGCTTAATGACAACACTCATTTTACAGGTAGGACTAGATAATAAATATTTTAAAAGACCTTTCAAACAAGAGACAATAACTCAATAACTAAATGTTGTTTCTATGAAAAACACCTGCAGCGGTTTTGCTGTTGTGCTGCATTTCAATCCTCATACCAATTTTTGAGTTGTATGTTGCGAAGGTAACAAAATACCTTCTTGTCCTTCAGTGACACAGCAGAGGTTTTTTTAATTTTAGGTTCTGATTTTTCATAACCTTAATTTCTTTTTCTTGCTCAACAAACGTATTTACGTTTGGATTTATTGCTATCTCGCGGAATTTCTTTTTATATTCGAGATTGGACGAACAAAGGGAAATCATTGAAGTCTGTGATATATCATACCGCTGATCCCATCTGGAGACAGGATCAGTCTGGAGACAGGGATGGGAATGTCTGGAGATCTCTTTATCTCCTTCAAACACAGCAAGGTGAGGGTTCTCCCTCTTGACACACAGAAAAATTTTCTGTTTTTCTTGGCTCTGATGGTACGTTATTACCATATGTTTGTTTAGGGCTAAGACATGCTCAGAACAATTCAATAACATATGAAATTCAACACCAAACTAATTTCATAAACAAAAGTGGGATGGTCAACAGAAGAGCAGCAAAAGTATTCAGAAAAGCTGCAGAGAACAGATTTTCCCTGAACTAAACCATGCTTGGAAGAGAGCCCATTCAGAAATGAAAATCTCTCGTTTATTCAGCTCTAGATGACGCATCCCACTTCCCCTGTTTCAAACCCTTTCTGGAGAGAAGCTGTTGAGCTTATCCAGAGCTCCGGTGCCCTTTCAGCCAGCAGAAACCTTCCCCCGAGCCGGCTGCCGGCCGGGAGCGCCCGCGGTCTGCACGGGGGAGCAGAGCCGCCTGTGCCGGCGCTCGTGTGCCCTTCCCATGTTTCTGGAGGTTCCTCACGTGGGTCACTCACAGGAGCTCGGCATGAGGTGGAAGGGGAAGACTTAACTTTCACGTCCTCCTTTTTGCGTGACAGTGCAGAACCCCATAGGCAGCTTTGACCTGACCTCTCGGTTCGGTGCTACTTTAGATACGTGAGAGCAAGGTAAGGGGAAATGCAAAGATCCCACAGGAGAGTCGTCTCCAGTCCCCTGCCAAGTCCCTGAGACTTCCCAAATGCAGTTTTCACAGGAGTTTCTTTGAGCCCTGTCTACGTGCAGCCGATACCACTGTCTGCAAACACAGCAACGCGCACCCCTTCGCAGCCGCCAGGAAAGGCGCCCCGTGCCCACGGCGAGAGATGGGCGAGAGGAGCGCAAGCACGGAGCAGACAAATGGACCGGCAGCAGCCAACAAGCAACCCACCATGAAGCCCCTGGGCAAAGCCTTGCCTCTTGATCCAGGGCCCTCCCTCCTCACCTTTGGGATAGATCACTTTGGTTATGAGGAAATTAGTGCGTGTTTTCACGCTGGCCAGAGGAATTACCCACTGCAACCGTCCTGTCAGGCCCAGCCCGACCTTCAGCCTTGCCCAAGCGCCGGCAGCTATTGCTTGCCATGGCAAGAGCTGGCGGCACCACGGCTCCGATCCCGGCGGCGAGCATCCCTCCCGCCCCGCGGGGAGAGCCCGAGGCTGGATGTATGAGGTGGAAGCGGTCAAACCAGGTGGATTTCAGTTCACTTGTTCCGCGCAAGGCCTCGTGTTTGCACAGCTGTGGCTCTTTGCTAAATACGAGCGCTTTCTGAGGGGCTCAGCATTTTCACCTCGCCCTCTTTTTCAGGAAACCTAATGCCCAAACGGGAAAGCTGAAAATATATCCGCAGCGGGGAATGGAAACGTACGAACCAAATCACCCCTGCAAAAAAAAGGGGGCTTTTATACGAGAAATGCCACAGCAGATTGATTTTTTTGATTTTTTTGATTTTTTTTTTCAAGGGCATGTTTACATTTCAGATGAAAAAGCCTGCCTCATAATCAAATACGAACCAGGAGAACGTGGCTCCCTCGAAGGCGCGCTCGTCTAGACAGCCCATCAGCAGCCTAACCACAGGCTGGGCCCAATGGCAGCGGCAAAGCTGTCAAAACAGCTCCTTGTGTAGTCTGTCACGGAGCCACCGCCGAGGCGAAGGCCCCGCGCGCGGCGGGGGAGGACGGGGGACGGCGGTACCCCAGCGTCGGAGGGAGCTGCGCCCTGCCGCCGCCTCTTCGGACAGTGTCATCCACAAGGTAATCCCGTAATCCCGGCGTCGGCTGAGCTCTCGCGCTTCAGGCGGCCGTCGATCAGGGTTGGCAGCGGGACCACAAAAAGCCTTCCTAAAAAAGCTGGAACTCGGTGGTTATGCTTCATTAAGAGCCCCGCGATACCAAAGCGAGAGTTGTGCGGAAGTGTTTGCAAGCAGCAAAACACTTGAAATCCATCCTTGACTGTAATTTGGTAAAGATCAAGCACGAGGATATTTATTGGCTTTTCTGGGAACGTAAACGTTTTCGGAAGGGAGGCTTGAAAATCTGCAGCGTGCTAAAAGCATGCTGTGCCTCCACCACTGTGCAAACCCAATTTCGCTCTCTCCAGTTTGCATCCCCGCCTGCAATGGGGAGCGCTGGATCCGCTCCCCGGCCCGCGTGCTGGCTAATGGCACGAGCAGGATGAGCTTTATAGGCATATGCTGCTTAAGTGATTCTTTAAGAGCGCTCTCACAGCCGTCCTACCCTCCATCCAGCTTTTTTTTCGCTTGTACATATGCAAAATATAGAGAGTGATTTATTCCACACCCGTCCCTGCTTTCTCATCCGACCAAGTGCTGTGCAGGTTTCTCAGCAAGCGCGAGCAGCAGCCTGTGTTGAATTACTGAGTCTGTAAGAGCCTATTGAACTCAATTTTTTCAAATCAGTCTAAAAAATGTACACGCTGTTGAAGTGGGAGCATTTTTTCACCTCCCTTGCTGCCTTAATTCTGTTGGATGGCTTCATTTCAAGGCTTTGTTTTGCTTATCTTTCATTTCTAACTCCTATACCAGGACATCCCCTTCCCCATTCTTCATCTGGGTGCAGTGATTTCTTCATTATTATTTTCCTTCAGTAACATAACTCTCTGTGAGAGCTGAACCCGCGCGGAGCTGCTGCGATAGTTTAACACTCAACTTGGAGAACGTTAAGCGATACCTGTGTTAACTTCTGTCTGATTTAGCCTCTTGTAAAATATCTTTGTGCATCCCATAAATGTTCAGTAACAGAAATATGAGGTCAGGCACATACAGTTTGGGGACACAAATAGGGAAATAAAATCATAGAACTATGTCTAAAAAAATTCTTCGTAAACATTAGCAGGCAAAGGTAGTTCTAAGCAAATGAAGAGAACTTGGGGAATCTGTGTCGTGTGTCCTGCACAGGTTCCACAGAGCTGACTGCGGAGCAGATGACTGTTTCCTACAGGCGGAGTGTTAAAGCAAAGAGTAAGGAATGAGAAGGACACGTGGGGACTGGAAAGCAACCTGCCAAAAACCTCAGACATTATTCTCAGTGTAGTACATCAGTGTCCTGCTGGGGTTCGAATTGAGGTTTGGCCTGAAGGCACCTGAAGTGATGGGTGGGTCTTCGGCCCATGGGCAACCAAGAGCTGCCTAATAAGAGTGACGGGCTCGCGGCAGGCTTGGCCCAGGTTTTGTGCAGGGTGGTCTGCCGAGCCATTGAAAATCCCCTTTCCCTCTTCACAGCACCTGGAAATTGGGAAGTCGCAACGCGGAATGACCCTTTTCAACCCCCACACCCCTCCAAAGGAGAAATAACGCTCCTGTATTCACAGTGGGGGATTTGTGCCGTGTTACGTCATAGCTACGAAGGTTTTCCAGACTTAGTCAGGTTTGAATGATTCATTATCGGGTGAATTTAGGAGCAGTTTCAGTGTGCAGAGAAGTCTCCCTTTTGCAGGGAGACTGCAGGCGCAGCCTACAGAGAAAGCAGGAAAGTCAGACCCTGGGAGACTGGAGCTGTGAGGGAAGGAGATTAAATTCCCTTTGTACTTAGTCACGTCCACGAGGAGGGAGAGATGCTCCAGAAGTTTCAGAAATATTAAAAGAACCTGGGTCCAGGCCCAGAGGGAACCTGTCATTGCTTGCCAACTGGGTCACACAGGTCAGAAAGGATTTATCTCTGTCTATAAACCTTCGTGATAACATGAAACAGCTTGTGAGGAGGATTCCTGTTTTATTCAAGTGTGTCCTCCAGCTGCTCCTTAGCAGCAGAGCCGCATTCCTGCGAATCCTGCCTGTAAATGATGCAGCTCTTTGCGTGACCAGAAATTGTAAAGAAATCCATGTAAGGGCGGACAGGCAGCATCGAATGCACAAAATCAGTAACATATTTTATATCCTATTTTAAGGCAGAAAAGAGCCTGTGTCTGGAAAAACTTTGTTCGCCCATCCAAAACTGTGATTTCAGCGGAGGACGCAGCGATGGAGCTCGGCCGCGGGCAGCCCCGCAGGTACCTCCTCTTGGCAGAAGGGACCGCACTTCCCAACGCTGTTCGCTTCTGCGTAGAAAGAGCTGTTTCCACATTAACTCTGTGGAACCTGTTGCTTAGGTGACCGGTCATCGAGCACAAAGAGGCCGACGAAAGCAGCCCCCGGCGCTCGCCGCCTGCCCGCGCCCGGCACCCGCTGGCGGCCGAGCACCGGTGATCGCGGGCGTGCTGCTCCCAGCAAACAACGTGATCAGCTCTAACCGGCGGACGCGCACAGATGGCAATATTATGGTGGTGGCTTAGGTGTAAGATGACAAAATATTTCCAGAAGCAGCGCGTAAAGGGATCTGGTGTTCCACCAAAAAGCTCCAGCTTAAAGAAATATCTAGGGCTTTACTCAAAGGTTTGTAAGAGTGCAGGCTTCCACGGACAGAGGTGTTTATGACAGCTGCATAAATCATAGAAATAACTGGGGATACTTCAATACTGAATCGGAGCAATGAGATATTTGACCTAGGTTTGAATGCCAACCATCATATTTAATAACCACAGTGAGCCTATTTATTTCTCCAGCTTTCCCAGCACCCGTGGCAGTGTGCTCTGCTGTTTGTGTGTGGAAAAAAGCAGGATTTTTTTGTAGATGATCAAGCTGTTAAGCAGCATATTAAATTATCAACCTCTAGTTTTGACAATATATCAGAAATATGAATATTTGTTCCTTATCCTTTTTCTCCCTACGGTTCACAATCCCGAGCTGGGGGCACAGCATGCACACAGCTGTCTAAGTCTGTATAGAATCACAGAATGGTTTGGGTTGGAAGGGAACTTAAAGACCATCTAGTCCCACCCCCTGCTCTGGGCAGGGACACCTCCCACCAGCCCAGGTTGCTCCAAGCCCCATCCAACCTGGCCTTGAACATCTCCAGAGTATAGGCATAAGCCCTCCCTGGTGAAGCACAAAGAGAAGACCTTTAGAACAGGAAGATAAGAGGCATTGCCACATCCTTTAGTTATGTTTAATATTTCTGCACAGTCAAGAAACCATGAGGAAAGAAATTGCAACTAAGCTCTGGCAACCATCACTACTGCTGCACCCGTTTACAACATATCATTTGATCTCAAACCTCATGTTCTTAAACCTCTTGTTCTCATTCTGCTGGTACCTACGCTATCATTCTCATCAATATGTGGGACTTCTTTCTGTGGTTTACAAGCCTCAGACTAATCAGTTTTCTCAGCTTCCCTTACCAGCATCTTGCCCCTTAACACAGCAGTAACAGCATCCCACTCACTGTAGGTGACTGCTGCAAATATCCACAGAAACAAAACCCGGGAGCAAAGCCCTTTTGGTAAATGGAACTGAATGATTCATGTCTCTTAAAGCTAAAAACTCTAAAGGAAAATAAATTAAACACCTACTCAGAAATTAGAAGGTTTTAGGCCCTAGCAAAAACAAAGCACACGACATGTGTTTTGATGGCTCCGTCCCCCCGCGCAGCGCTGGCACACACGGACCGAGACTGCCACCAGCCCCAGGAGGGGCCGCCAGCGCCGGGCTGCGGGGACCCACGGGGATGCCATCCCGTCTGCTCTCCTCCGGGCAGTTTGCAGCGCTCATCTTAAATCCCGTTCCTCCCCCAAGCTGAGTTCAAAGGAGCCCGGAATGTTACAGCCAGAAGAGGCTCCAACGTTTTGTGAAATACCGAGGAACGCCAGCGAAATTCCTGGCAGTGCCGCAGGTCACGCTTATCTCCGCCTGGGACACCTGGTGCACCTTCAGGCGAACCGTTGGGCAGAGGAGGTAGATCGTGAAGAAGGGCTTGAGAAGACTCATCTGCTGCTCTCAACCCCTCCAGCCACCGTTCACCTGAAAGACTCGCTTTGACCCTTCCTGCGGTGTGGGCATAGGAAGGGCCATTGCAGGTCGCACCAGCTCGCTCTGCTCTCCCTGCAGTGCCCAGCGCCTTCCCCAGGGACCCAGGGAAGGGTGGCAGGGCCGGGCCGACCTCTCCACAGCCCCGGGTCACCTACATGGACACGGGGACTCTGAGCCAGCAGGAAGGCCTGTCTCTAGTAGCCCTTGGCTTTTCCTTCCGCCAAGTTGCCCAGATCCCTCCTGAATCCGTGTCAGCCTCAGCCTCCCTGACACCCTCTGGGAAGAGGCTCTACAGCTGCAGAGCGTGCTCTGAAAGCACTCTCTGGTTTGTCCAAAACTGCTGGTTTTATTCGGTAACTCTTAGTTCTACTGCAAACACTTGTTTCCTATGAATCATCTCCATGAGACTGAGGATTTTATAGACCACTCTTCTGTTCCCCATCAGTCATCGCTCTTCAAGGCTCAAAAGCCTTAACCTATTCAGATGTTCCTTAAAAAATAAATAAAAATTACATAACTGTTGTCCTCAATAACCTCCACCATACCTTTTTTACTTCCAGAGTCTCTTATTCAATATAGGATGCATCCAGGATGCATCAATGGCATAACCATGGTTTCTATGTTCTTTTCCTCCCTTTCCTAATTTTCCTACTCCTAATCCTGTGCATATTTTGTAAACACCTCTGAGCACCGAGCTGACATTTCTGTAAAACTATCTTCTGCAGCCCTGAGTTGTGGTTCTTCAGTGGACCTAGTTAGCCTAAATCTCATCTATGTATTTCTGCAAGTCAGACTGGATTTCTTTGCCCTTTTTCATTGATTTTCCATTTATTTACTCTAAAATCCATCTGCCCTTTCATCACCTAGTCATTTGGCATTAGGAGGACCTTCTGCATTTCTTCACAGTCGGCTTTTACCCTCACCAACCTGGTTAACTCAGCAATGTCAACAAACTTTGCCATCGTTTCCAGGTCAGGCACGTCTTGCCCCGCGCGCTCCCTGCCTCGCTGGTTAGAAAACAGCAGCGTCGTCAGGGTTAAGGCGCGTTGCTCCTCTGCTGCAGCACCATTACATCAGCAGCAGTAAAATGCACACTCTGCAGATTGGTACCTCTTCTCCCAATGTCATTTCATTAATTAGACCTTACGTCACCGCAGTTAAAATAGTTTTGTGACTGAGAAAATGCATTGCTTTAAAAATAATTATATAAATTACATCAATTTTATCCCATATTGCATTTCTTACACCCCTACTGGTTTCAACTCCACAGTAAGACATACCTCTTAAATTTTACTGCACTGTTTTGGCAATACTTGAAATCATATATTGATCTCTCTCATCATGTTCTTTAAATTTTTTATTGTGCACTTTAAGGACAGCATCACCTCTGCTGCGCAGCGGAGGAGGAGCTGCTCTCTCTCCGTCCATCGCCCGGCGGAGCTCCCGCAGGCGCTCCCTCTCTCCCGGCTCAGTGCGCAGCAGCAGCAGCGAAGGGGGCGACCGGAGCCGCTGCCCCTGCCAGCGCGCCGTCTGCCATCATGCCTCCAAGAGAGCATGACCACTGCTCTCTTTCCTTTCCTTTATCCCTACAAACAAAGTGCCATCAGTGGCAGCAAGGTTCGTTTTGTTTTTTTTTTAATGATTGGATTATACAACCAAAATTGAATTTACATATATTATACTAAGCCAAAATGGAAAAATTAAAAGTAGACCTTGAACGAAAGAGCATGTCTCCTAGTAGGTTAACAGAGACAATTCATTAAGGGGTAACTGAAGAGTATGGAAACATCTTTTTACTAAATATTTTATTCCAGCTGAGACTTTAACCAAGCTTCTAAAGAACGTCTCCTAAGGCTTCACAGGTTGCTAAAAAGATTTGCAAAGATAAAAAGCACGGCACTGTAAAGAATTGGTTTTAAAACGTCAATGATGTAAATAAGTAGTTTCATTCTTAACCTTTTCTTTTTCGTAAAGACAAGTTTACGATGTTTGTAAGACTACTGTACTGCGTTAGGAAAACCAAAGAGGTGAATAGTGAAACGACAGCAATTTGAATACATAACAAAAGCAAAAAGCAGACTATTTATGTCTTTATCAATCTCTTATCAACTTTTATAACCCAGAAAAAAAATCCAATTTCTGCCATTCTGCGTACATTCCAATTGATCTGAATGAACAGAACATGGTTTTACATTAGGACTGCATGAATTTTTACTGGCTGGTTAACTGACTCTCATGAATAGCCATGCTTCAGTTTTAAACCTAAAAGCAATTTAGTACATACCACAAAAATGCTATACAAATCGATGAATAATAACACTAGTACTTAATATTTACTTAGCTCTTTACAAAAGCATGCAGCTGCAATCTCGGTGACCCTGTCCTGTTGTGCACCCCTCCCCAAAAAGGCTTCATTTTCACTCCTTCAAGATTCCCTAAGAATGTGAAGATTCTTAAATGAACATCAGTTCCTAATCTTTAAAGCAATTTTCAAACATTAATATTTCATTATAAATACTGAGTGATCTCACAAAGCAATAAGAAGAGCTAGAGTGCACAAAATCCAACCTTGGCCAGGCTTCGGGAGAGCACGTGGGCAGTGCAAACGGGGAGCCGGGAGCTCCACCGTTACCCTGACAAATTCCCAGAAGAGGATTTTGAAGCAGCACAGACTCAGAGGAAGAAGAGCAGAAGCCGTTCCCCTGGTGGCAGCACGAGGGCAGAGCCAGGGCATGTCTGTGGGCAGCGGCCGCGACTTTCTCAAGCTTGAGTCATCCTTTATGGGATTTGCATATTTAGCACACTTTTTATTGCGTGTTAAACCCAATCACTTATTTTCCACACGTTGACACCACCTTTTAATCTGACAAGTCAGCGCTGGCCAGCCAGCAGCTCCTTCTCCAAAATCCAGGAGTAGGTCTTGAAGGCAACGCAACTCTGGCAGCTTCCTCATCCCCTCCAGGTAACTGCTTCTGAGGACTTTGACCGGTTCCCTGGGAGGTGCAATCTTTTTCAGCACTCCTTGTTTTGTGTATAAGGTTATTTTATAGTGCGTTGCCCCTAATTTAAATGATAGTTTTCAGAATTCAAATTCCTAATTTCTTTACAACCACGCTACTTTTCTTCTCTTGGAGGTAAGACCCCGCTCCCCGCTCTTGTGCCGTGCCCCACAGCCTCATGACAAACGCGATGGTTTCGGGTTGAACATCCTCCTGCTGCGGCAGAGTCACGCTGCCACCTCCAGCACACCTCACACCGGGCTCTCCAAGGGTGCAATTAAACTGTAACCATGCATACACCAAGAAACGGGAGGGAAGCATTTATGTGATGGAAATGTAGTCGAAAAGTACTGGGGAGTAATTGCTTAAAATCACATGAGACTTTTTAACGCAGTACAGCAGCTACAGAGACCCTCCCAACCCCGACACGTTTCCCAGCAGAGGCTGCGTTCCCTGGACCTACTCAAGCTGAGCAATGCTATGCTAAAACCACCCGAAACTCCTTCTGGCACCACAGTGGTGTGTCCCACAGATAGACAGCACGACAGACGCACGAACCGAGCGCTGCTGCGAGCCCGAGAAGCGCTCAAGAAGAGCACAAGGTGTCACCGTTGCTGATATATACACTCTGCCCGAAGGAAAACGCTTTCAGGCTGTCCCTTTTCACTCCTAAGTTGTTCATACAAAATTATCTGTTACAAACAACGCAATGCAAAGACAAACTTTAGGACGTATGGACCTGAGAAACCACCTTGTTCTGAATTCAGAGCCGGAAGCCCAAACCCTCCTTTAAAACATAACCGAAAAAAAATATAATCTGGCCTGATGAAAACCGAAACACAAATCAGCATGAACAATTCTGAAATCATCGTCAAGCACAAAGAAATTCCTGCGTCAGAGACCTTCTCATCCCACCTCTCAGCCGCAGGAAAACCAGACCTTCCCGAAGCCAGGGCATGTTCTGTTTTTCAGAGAATACACACATCTTTTCATGTTATTTTCACGGCTATTTTTTGCAGAAAAGTTTGAATTCTCCACAGGTTTTAGGCAGGAACACGCAGAATTACTTCCCCAGAACTGAATCATTAGCTTTTATAGATCCAGTGGCAACACTTTAAAATAATGACCAAGCCATTATTCATTCCCGTGACATTTATTTTAATAACATTAATCATAACGAACTCATTTGGTATTAATGCAGGTGTCATAAGGCCGTCTATAGAATTCCTAGGGCATTAATTAGCTAGGCCATTATTTTTATTATTTTTCTAAAAGTTAATCTCAATGTGCCTGGAAGGTGCTGGACTGGCAGAACCCAGTAAAGAGTTCTCTGTTTACCCAGGGAACAAACACAAATCCATTCCCAAGGCGTAGATGCTTTTTGGGGGGATTTTGATGGGATATGGGGCCAAGAGGCGTTCCCCTTGCCAGCGCCCAGGCGAGCGGCGGGGCGCCGGCGCCTCGCTCCGTCCCCGCGGCTGAGCAAGGTGTCCACCTCCGGGGCGGCTATTGCCTCCGGGCTTCCCTGAGCCCCCGGCGAGCTGGAGCCCAGCACAGCTTGCGCCATTCTGATGCTACTCTAATCGTAACGACTATTTTATAAGCATATATATATATTCATAACCTTTTTTTTCCAGGCTTGGACATCTTGCCAAGGAACTGAGAAGCGGTGCCAACTCCTGTCTCTTTGCAGGAAGCTGTAAAATGAACCTCTTCTTTCTTTGGGCTACTTTTTAATCAAGCGTGTTCTGTGGAATCAAAGCTGTAAGATGTTATCTAAAGAGTATACCCATGCTCGTGATATTCATTCTTTTAAAAAGATAAGCAACGCAGCTCATCGGGCGCTTCAGTCCCTAATCCAAACACTGCCTCGTCCATAAATATTTGTGTTTCAAAGCTCCTCACATCGCCAGGAGCTAGCAGGGAGAAAAAAAAAAACATAATAGACTTTTAAACTGGAGACTAGAAATTCTGAGAGAGAAACCTTCTCTTTAGATAAATCATTTTTGCTCTTAAGGGAAAAGCAATCACTATTTGACCTGGTTCTCTAAAGAGAAAGGTGTAGCCATCTGATGATGGGAAGCTCAATCAGCATTCCCCTCTCAGAAACCCAACACGAGAACCTGGGTAGAAGAGATAAATTAGGGTAAAAAACGCAAAAAGAACCCCCCGGTACTGCTGAAGCATTTTCAGCTTAATTTTAATTTGACAGTCCTGTGCCCCTCGAACAACAATGCCTCTGAGGTACAGCAGAGCAAAGAAATAGTACAAATTCTGACTCCTTTTCCCGCTTTATGGTGCATTGCAAGAGAGAGTTTATAACCACTCATGACTTTGAAATTCTTGGATTGTCATACGCTTGGAGAAAATACCTGAAACATCCAGCAATAACGCATTGAAACACTGTTTTTCAACTAGAAAAAAATTAAATGTGAAGAGAAGGCAGACTACAGATTTTTCTGTGATGAGAATCTCAATTTTGGCAGTTACCAAAAACACTTAGCAGGTAGGAGGGACAAGTTTAACACTTGCTAAGGCTTTTGCAGTTGTGGAATTAGTGTTGCACAGGCAGGAGCTGCTTTTACAACACACTGTGTGTTATCTTAGACAGTTTACAACCAGAGTGTTTTCAGTTTTATATTCCAAGCCTCTGCAGAAAGAACTTTCCAGTAATAACACAGTAAATAAAATGCCTACATAATCCTGGAATGAGTCAACCTGAATACAGCAGATAATAATACAGGAACCCAAACTGCTTAGTAGTTAGACCGCAATCCGTTTTCCACCTGTCTCTGAATAGGCATGAGAAGAGGAAGATGCTCAACAGTCAGACATCGCTGATGTCTATCACCGGAGTGGGAACAGCTCTGTACCCGAATACCCGTGTGAGCTGCGGTTCAGTGATTTTCCTACCGGATAAGATCAGTCCTGGTCCCTGGGAACAAGTGGAAAGGCTCCGAGCACTTGGGTAGCGCCTTAATTTGTGCTCCAGCAGAACCCACTTTAAAGGAACAAACTCCCCCAGCAAGGAGACCGGCGGGGAAACCCCGCCAGGCAGGACTCGATGACAAGATCCATTTCTGGAAATAGTATAAGCAAAAAAAAAAACAAAAACAAAAAAAAAAAAAAGGGGGGAAAAAAAAATAGAAAAAAGGGGGAGAATGTAGGGGGGTTCAAAACAAATTCCCCCCACAAGNAGCTGTAATATGCTCTTTGCAGGCAGGTGTGAGCTTTGCTTAGGGTGACAGTCACACCGAGAGGTCGGTCCGGCACAGAAATGAGCCATGATGTGGTACAACCCCTGGCGTACGCACAGCCCCCCCGGCCCCGCGTGGTCTCCACCGCCTCGCTGCATCGCCCGCAAGCCCTGTGCCCCGGTACGAGGGCAGACCCCTGGCTTGGGGGGGGACAAGACCTCCTTGGTTAGGAGCAAGAAATGAAAGCGTGCCAGACCCAACAGAACGGCAGCGCAGGGGAGGGGGGTGTCGGGGCAGTCTCCCTCGGCGCCGCTCAGAGCCCGCCGGGCTGGGGATGCCGACGGGTGTGTTTGTGTGTGCGACGTCAGAATAACTCCAGTCATGCATTTTTGGGGTTTTCTCCAGGTAGACTGAGAAAACGATCTCACTGAACACCGCTCCTCCTTTCAGATGTACAGCTTTTCTCCCACCTGTGGAGCACATCACCACGTCACGTTCGTTAAACTGCTCTCAGCCTCAGCATCAGAGCAACTGTAATTGCTATGGGCTAATGTGTTCTCTTTCTCCTCTCCTATGCACTTTCTATTAAACTATGGCTGTTACCAAAAATTTATTAGCAGACATTTTATATACAATCTCATGTTTCAGGGGTTTCAGCTTACACAAGGGAGCAGACAGGGGCAGGCAGCAGAACGAAGGCCCCATAATCCAAGGGGAAATGGTGAGGGACCTGCTACAGCTCTTGGACACACACAGGTCTCTGGGGCCAGATGGGATCCACCCCTGGGTGCTGAGGGAGCTGGTGGGAGCGCTCCCCAAGCCACTTTCCATCATTTACCAGCAGCCCTGGCTAACCAGGGAGGTCCCAGTTGACTGGAGGTTAGCAAACGTGACGCCCATCCACAAGAAGGGACAGAAGGAGGATCTGGGGAGGATCTGTCTGTCTGACCTCAGTGCCAGGGAAGATTATGGACCAGATCATCCTGAGTGCCATAACACAGCACATGCAGGACAATCAGGTGGCCAGGCCCAGCCAGCACGGGTTCATGAAAGGCAGGTCCTGCTTGGTAAAACTGATTCTCCTTCTATGACAAAATGACCCACTTAGTGGATGAGGGAAAGGCTGTGGATGTTGTTTGCCTGGACTTCTGTAAAGCCTTTGACACCGTTTCCCATAGCATTCTCCTGGAGAAACTGGCTGCTCATGGCTTGGACAGGCACACTCTTTGCTGGGTCAAAAACTGTCTGGCTGGCCGTGCCCAGAGAGTGGTGGTGAATGGAGTTAAATCCAGATGGTGGATGGTCACAAGTGGTGTTCCCCAGGGCTTGGTACTTGGGCTGGTTCTCTTGAGTACCTTTATCAATGATCTGGATGAGGGGATCGAGTGCACCCTCAGTAAGTTTGCAGGCAACACCAAGTTGGGCAGGAGTGTCAACGTCCTTGAGGATAGGATGGCTCTACAGAGGGGTCTGGACAGGCTGGATTGATGGGCTGAAGCCAGTGGTAAGAGATTCAACAAGGCCAAGTTCTGGGTCCTGCACTTGGGTCACAACAACCCCACGCAGCACTACAGGCTTGGGGCAGAGTGGCTGTTGAAGCTGTCTGGCGGAAAAGGACCTGGTGATGTTGGTTGGCAGCCGGCTGAACATGAGCCAGCAG
The DNA here is from genome assembly GCA_008711295.1 of Anarhynchus alexandrinus. Lineage (NCBI taxonomy): Eukaryota > Metazoa > Chordata > Aves > Charadriiformes > Charadriidae > Anarhynchus > Anarhynchus alexandrinus. The sequence goes on from VUYV01000251.1 coordinate 134,389, forward strand.
TGTGCCCAGGTGGCCAAGAAGGCCAACAGCATCCTGACCTATATCAGGAGTAGTGTGGCCAGCAGGGCTGGGGAGGTGATCAGGCCCCTGTACTCGGCACTGGTGAGGCCTCACCTCGAATACTGTGTTTAGTTTTGGGCCCCTCAAGACAAGACAGACATTGAGGTGCTGGAGCGTGTCCAGAGAAGGGCAACAGAGCTGTGAGGGCTCTGGAGCACATGGCTGTGAGGAGCGGCTGAGGGACCTGGGGGTGTTCAGCCTGGAGAAGAGGAGGCTGAGGGGAGATCTTCTCGCTCTCTACAGCTCCCTGAAAGGAAGGGGTAGCGAGGGGGGGTCGGTCTCCTCTCCCAAGTAACAAGCAACAGTACAAGAGGGAACGGCCTCAAGTTGCACCAGGGGAGGCTTAGGATGGATATTAGGAAAAATTTCTTCCCCAAAAGGGTTGCCAAGCACTGGCACAGGCTGCCCAGGGACGTGGTGGAGTCGCCATCCCTGGAGATGTTTAACAGAGGGGCAGATGCGGTGCTGAGGGACATGGGTTAGCGGTGGGTTTGGCAGTGTTGGGTTGATGGTGGGACTCGATGATCTTAAAGGTCCCTTCCAACCTCGACGATTCTATGACTTTATGATTCTTTATTATTTGTTTACAGTCTTGCTCAAGTACCCACTCTTTAGTCTAGACTATAAATAAAGAAAACCTGCAGCTTTTTGGTGAAAAAGAAAGAACCCAATAATGTGGGGGTTTTAAATATATAAAAAAGATTTAGGTTAAGTTTGGGGTATTTCCTTATTTCACTTAAGACTGGTTGTTCATTCACTAGTACTGTTAACAACAAAGAAAGAAAACCAGCTTCACTGGCAGTGCCAGGCAGGATACCTTCTTCACTTTGCTTCACAAATGATCAAGAAATAATGAGAAGAACTTAAGCATTAGAATCTCAAAGCTGAATATTTTCTCAAGATGTAAGAGAGGCATATGTAACAGATGTCCAGGCCTGAACTTCACAATACTGGACTCTGATATAATCTGACTTTGCTTATAAAAAAAAGATAAAAAGGTAATTGAGTCTTAAAAAAGTCTTTCAAAAATGAAAAGATAATTTGAAAGGAAGTACTCAAACATTTCATTCAAAAAATGTCGAAATGGGATGTTTGACATTACCTGAATTTATAATCTCCTTAGTGCCTTCACCCTCTTAGAAATTAAGTTTTCAGCAATGACGGCATGATTACATGAAGCATTTTCATTTCAACTGATCTGCACTTTGACAGAGCCGTTCATCAGTTTTTCCAGCTCGCTCTACACATAGCACAAAAGCACCTTTTAAAATTTTTTGGTATGTCATATGTAGAACAATTACTACTAAATCTATTACCACTTCTGTTTCTAGCTTTTAGGGAAGAATTCTGGACACCTGCGGAGACCATGAGGGTGTGTTTCCACATGTATGATGAAAAAAGAAGCGTCATAAAAATGTCCACATCACGAAAACATTAATTTATAGTTCTATTTGTTAGGATACAAGGTATGAGAATATTTTATTAGAGAAGCTTCAAAAATAAAACTATCATTAAACAAAACATACGCTGAGGAATTCATGAAAACAAACAAAAAAAAATCATTGATGTATACTAAGCAATAAAATTTTCTGATTTACATCAATTTCTTAGCTTCAGTTACTTATCTTTTCATCTGTACTTGCCATCCCAGGGACGCTACCTATTTCTCTACCACAGGCAGCCAGACACTTCTTCTTCATTAACCAGGCTTAGAAGAGAAAATATTACTGTCAGAGTAGTTATTCAGGCATCCTCAAAAAGTTTTTGATAGGGGAGATGAAATTCCAAGAGCAAGCAAGTTTTAAAATATGCTCTCATATTTTGGCAGTGGCATTTGAAATCAATATTTTCCATTACCTCTATAAATGGTGATGGAATGTAAGGTAACGTTTCAGCGCTAATATCTTATGGTCTGATCTATACAGAATATCTACTTTCTGAGGTCTGATTGCATTGATTCCTCATTCAACATACAAATGAGGCTATGAGTTCATTAAAAAAAGGGAAAAACAATTGCGCGGTAGTTTATACTTGTCACTCAGGAGACCGAGTTAGATTTCAGCAAACTTATGGGTGAACGATAATTACGAGCATGTGCCCGCTTGTCTTCAGAAGCTGCATAAATCTGTCTATAAAACCCGTTCCAGGTTTTCTCTGCCCTTACTGCCTGACACACTGAAGTAGCGTCTCTTGGCTGCAGTAAAAACCAAGAGACACCCCTGCCAAGCCCAACACACCCAACAGCACTCACTGAGAAGTTTTCCTGACTTTCTCTCAGCAGCCCCGTTCCATGAAAACACAGCAATGCCGTACTGCCTGCAACGCTCCTCCGAGGGATTTGTGAAGACAGAGGATGGAGGAATATTCTCTACAAAAGCATAAAGCACAGGCGAGCACGCCAGTCCTCCTCTTCTGCCTGTTCGACAAATGTTTTTCTTGCACAATTGGAACTGAGCCTGAAAAGCTGAAGATTGGGAACCTGGAATCCATTTTCTGTTTTAGGGCCATCCACGGCACCGCTGTGGTGTTATACAAACACCCAGAGAAATCATACAGTGGGGAAGAACAATCAATGAGGGACTAAATTCATATTACAACTGTCACTCAGCGCATATCCGAAGGAAAGAAAATCCTCCTACTGCTGACAACGATTCCGGTAGTTTGCGCTCGTGGTTTGTATTTGCTCATTAAGATTCCCGGTTATGTACCTGGTAACAGAGATGTGTGGCTCAAACGGCCTCTCCCGAGCGCTTTATGGCCAGCTCTTACCAACCGTGGGGCTCAGAGAACGTCGTATCCAAAGACGGATTTCACTCTCGGGCAAGGCAGTGCGGGACTCGGTGGCCGTCCCATCAGTAGTGCTCGGTGCAACCACGAGGAAAGAAAATCCTGCGGCTTTCAAGGTACATTGCACACAGCGTTTAAGCATCATAACGGGAACTTGTTAAATGTCAACTTGGGATGAAAAAAGTGCCTGTTTTTCACTCTTGGAATGAGAAGATGGAACACCAGAGGGATGGAGGGAAGGAGGGAGGGATGGATGGATGGATGGATGTCCAAACCAAGATTTCAGGAAAGGCGGTTTAGTTTCCAGGGCCCAGGCTTTGGCCTCTGGTTTGAAGCTGATGTCTGTCAATCCTGTTAGAGGCTTAGACTGGTCTAATATTTAATGGAATTTAGATCTTTTGAAAATTCCAACCCCAATACTCTTGTGCAGAACCCCAAAAAAGAATATCAGGTAGGAAGAATCTCTCTCATTTTGGAGCGGTGCTAATTTGGGTTAATAAATCAGAGCAGAACACCCATAAATCATTACCCGGTTTGTACCCTTCTTTGCTGCAGGAATAAGGATACCAATTTTTAAAATTACAGCAACCTGGAAGAAGAACTTGAGACAATCCATCAGTACATAATGAACACGGCCATGTCATTTCCAAGGCTCTGCATGAAAGTGAGAGAGATGCGTGAGGTACCTTTATGCCTTACATTACGGGAGGTTCAGTGTGCTCTGGATAGAAGACTCCCAATACTTTTAAAAACTATGTCCTTGAAAAGGTAATGACTATGTCAGGCAATGAAGTTAAAATAAGAAATGTGAACGTAATAAAACACTATCCATGAGTCGCAGCAGGTGTCCAACCTTTTCACCTGCTGACATGCCGAAATGTCTTTTTTCCAGAAGATAAGCTGTGAGAGATGACTATTCTGGAAATTACATTTTAGCTCCAATGAATCACATTTTCCAGCTTGAAATCACTCACAGTGAAAGTACTGTGTGCCTGAGGACTCTTCATTTCCAGAAATAATGCTTGGAGTGGCTGGGAGAAAAAAATAAAGCTCCGGTGGCTCTAGGGATGCATGGATGCTATTTAGTTGTACCTCTAAGTCTCCCCCAAAAGGCCACAATCACCGTTGTATTTTTAATTTTCCAGAGACCTTAGCAAAGGGAATTTACGCTCCCCTTTAACACACTACCCCACAAACCCTTATCGATACCTCCCAACCAGCCATGAACTATCCAAAATTGTCCAAGAAGTAATACCATACATCAGTCCTCTCTTGCGAGCCGTGCTTTATTCACAAATAACTCCATCTGTTTTATTCCTCCCGCCCACGCCGCGATCACCTCACCCACGCCTAGCTCCCTCCAGGGCCTGCCCGTCCCGGCTGGTTTGGGTCCCCCAGCGGTGGCGGTCCCCCCTCGCGCGGTGGCATCCCCGGCGGCAGCGCGTCCCCCCAGAGCTGCCCACCCCCGCCCACCCTGATCTGCACCGCAGCTCCGCTGCTGCCTCCCTCCGCACCCCAAAGCGCCCCCTTCGCCTCCTCACGCCGTGCCCGGCACGGGCTGATCCGAACACGGGCGTAACGCCGGCGCTGCGCTCTCTCTGGGGAGAGAACTGGAGAAACAGCAGAGCAACACAAACAAATTGTCTCATCTTGATGCTTTCACATAATTTAACTGAAAACTTTCTTTCTATACGTCGCTTTCTCTTTCTGTTGTCTTCTGCGTGTTCTACTGGTGCCGGTAATTACGGTTTTAAATGCGAGATGAAAGGGACTTCGCAAGTTGCAGAAAATTATAGCGCTTTACGTATTCATGTAATTGAATGTTTTCCTTTTCTTGGATATTTACATGAGCTGTTAATTTTATTTTCTTTTAGGTATGGAAGTTGCAGCTTCAAAATAATCATTTGGCTTGTTTATTTGCAAGAGATCCTCTGATTTAATTATTTATAAGAATTATGAATTGAGAATGATGAATAAACATGCGTGACAATTAATAGATTCTTTGTTGAATTCTCATATGGAGCCAGATGGTCTACTGATGCATGTAAATAGATCATTTATTTCATTTGGAAATCTGAATATTGAATAAGAAATTAGATATTTGCAGTTAAAGACCCTACCAAATGTTAAAGCTAATTCAGAACAGAATTGGGGAATGGATTATACTCTGTCATATGGAAATAAATCCAAGGGCCTCTTCGGAACGATCAGCACAGTTTAACACATGAGCTCATCGCAAACGCTCAGTGTGTATGGAGGAAAAATATCTGTCTATCCGAACCTTTTAATCATCACATTTTACATCAGAAGTATTTATTTTGTCTCGCTCGTGGCAAGCTGCTGACATGACACACAAACTTTACTGGTGGTTGTTAACCTCCCGCTTGTACGTGACTGCTTCAAACAGAAACTGTTCACAAGTTGCTCACACTGTAAGAAGTTGGAGTTGGATGGAAAAAACAAGACAAACCCACCAGCACCGAAGGTACGTTTCTCCTTTGACCTGCCAGCAGCACTGCTTTGCAAGACATATTTTTAAGAAAAAGAAAACACCATGTAGATGAAACCTAGAGGCTCAGCAAGTGATGCTGCTGTGACATGTTTGCAAATAACCACAGCAACAACAGGCGCTCAGATACCAATCACTGTGGTGTAACGGCTGCAGAGCGCACACACGCCTCCGAGTCATTGATAAACAAACTCGCGGATGCGCTGTAAAACTGATTTTCACTGCCCACTTTAATAGTAGAAAAAGTAAATACGACTGTGACCTTTCCGCAGATCAGTGGAGTACCAGCACTCTAATTAATTGACTCTGTATATTATTCAGAATTTGTTATCACAGTGACCCCGGAGAGGTAATTTATGTACATGAGTAGAAGGAGCCAATTCTCATCTTGCTGAAACTGGTATAAATCAGACGGCAGCGAGCGCATGCCGGGGCTAAGCAGCGTAATCGAGAGGAGAGGCGGGTCCCACGTCTGCGGTCGGCTCCGCCAGCGCGCGGGGACGCGGAGGCCGCCGGCCGCACGCTGCCCCTCCGGCCGGGACGCTCCTGCCGAGGCGGCACGCTGCCGCGCGGAGCGGGGGATGCTCCCGAGGAGGGTCTGCGGGCCGGGGGCCGGGAGAGCTGAGCGGAGGGAACTGCTCCAACCGCCAGACACCCTCTCGGCAGCTGAGCAGGTTGATTTTCCTTGAACGGGAAGGAGGAGATGACCCCTCTGACTAAAGCTTTTTGAAGGCTGTCTCAAGTTTAATATTTAAAAAGATCAGGTTTAGGTATATTAACACCTCTCAGCTTTCTCATGGAATAAAAGCTGATAGTGCGTGTGTAGCGTAGCAAGATGCCCGTGGGCACGCACGAGTTGCCACTGGCACAGGTCAAACCCCCACCTCGGCTTGCACCAGCTTATCCCAGGGAACAGAATGGAAAAATGCCACTGGTGGGTAAACCTAAGTTGGCTCCGGAGTCCCGGGGGTTAATCCGCCTTCCCTGTGGTATGGCCAACATAAAGTAACCTTATTTTCCAGGCTTTCTACGTATAAGAGAGTTTGGTACCTGGCACCCTGCGAAGAGCCACTGACTCTTTCTTCAATGCTATTTCCTCGAGCGTGAGTGTTCACGATGGTCCCAGCAGGAATGTCCCGCCCTTCCACAAACACTCATTTTCTTCGTTTTCTTTCCACTGGTGTCTTATGATATGGGTTACTTATGACAGCAGAACAAAATTCAGTGTTAGGGGTCTGCTGTAGCCCTCCCCGTTTCACTGCCCACAACACCACCAGCAAACCTTTAAATCTGCCCTTGTTGCTGGAAGAGAGGAGCAGAGAGGACGCCAAAACGGTACCTGTGGCAAAGGCTGAGCTCCTCTCAAGTGCAAACACATATCATTGCAAGTATTAAACCTTCCGTCAAAGCCATTGTAATTCTTTTATACTCTATCACTAACTATAAATTAGATTTTATTAGACTTAATGGCTATAGCAGTTGTGTAGATTCACAGTCTCTTTAGGCCACCACAGCCTGTAACGCAGTGTTAATTCTTCTGCCATTTCAGTACCAGAACAAAGAAACCAGTTAGTGCTGGCCTTAGCTCAGGAGGTTTGTGCTGAGTGGAGAGTGGTGGGGACAAGGCAGGAGACGGGCCCGGGGGACGGGGCGCCCATCCTGCCCCGGCCGGAATGGGGGGTCTCCCCCTGGCCAGGAATGGGGCTCTCCCCCCCGCCCCGGGCGCTCCGCAGACCTTTGCAGCCAGAGCGTGGCCGATGCTCAAAAGCAAAAAATGCAGCCGGGGGACGACTTCATAACCATTTTGACTACTGTTGCCAGATGGGCCTTTGACATTTTTCTTCTTTTTTTTTTTTTTTTTTT
>VUYV01000251.1:141628-394046 GCA_008711295.1 Anarhynchus alexandrinus
TAGAGTGGACAGGAATAATATTATGTACACGCAAACAAATACCTCCCCTCTTCCTTCCGAGGCAAGAATTTCTCCACAATCAGGTAGAATGCACCTCTCTGAAAGAGCCATTTGTATTAGAGAATCTTAAGAGATCCTCTTTTTTCTGCACTTACAGCTGCCTGTGCAAGCAGAGCTGTGTTCTCTGAGAAGACAGAATTGTCTGGGGTCCTCCATACTGTACCTTCCACCACCGCACAATCAGTTTTCCAGTTACTCATTTAGGAACTTATGCGTTTACTTTGCCATAAAGGCATTTATTCTCATGCAAATTTCACATGAAATGTGAAGAATCAGACAACTGCTGAGACCAAGCAGACAACTAAACTGTTTGATATTCTCCTTTTCCAGAGAGAAATTAAAAATGGCACAAGAAAGTTGAAAAATTAAGTCCCTTTGATTAAGGTTTATCCTCTGCTGAAAACGTACAAATCCTGAAGTTCGTGTTCAGCAAAGTTTACCTCTTCAACATGACGAGCTTCGTTTGCTCTGCAGTCCCAGCTTGCCTACCTGTGATATGCAATAACATTTACCTGCTTCAAAGAAAATTATGATGTTTAATTAAGGACTGTTAAGCCACTTGAGATGGTTGATGGCAAAGTTTATTCTTTATTATCAGAATAATCAGCCCTTAATGAGTAAAAATGCAAATTACTGCAAATAAATTCACACACGCAAGTCCATCCAGCTTTTCTTTGAGGCGATTATTTCATATTAGTGCTGAGTGAAGCCTCTTCCACCCGTTGAGCTCACTGAGAGCCATCGCTACCCCAAGGTGCCCACGCATCCCTCTCTACCCAGAAGAGAGCAACCAGCCTTTGCAGCAACCTGATATTTCATGTACCCTTTCATGTTTAACAACATAGCATCTTCTCAGACCTGAGAAGCTTCAAGTGTCCTCAGTGCTTAAAGCGACTCAACAAGAACAGCTCAAATTAAGACAGAACTGGCCAGAACCGAAGAGGACAAACGCAATCATTCACTTGGTGGCAGAACCGGCCGACCGCAGCACAGGTGACCAGGGTGCCTTGGGTTCGGGATCAAAGATGATTTCACCTTCCACAACTGCAGAAGTCTGTCTGAGCGCGTTGTGCTCTGTCTGCACTCAAACTGGACTCAGTCTGGCCAGTTAGGGACGGGCAGCGGAGATGGGGCTCTCAAGGATGTCAGTGGCCATCGATAAGCCAAGACACAGACCTGAGCCCTCCCCGTACATTAGCTACTTCAATTCCTGCTGCCAGCAGCTCCCCCACCAGTTACACACCCTGCTGTGAACACTGCACCCCTGTATTGTTATCTCTACCAGGGCAAATACTGATCTAGTCAGCCAAATTCAGGAGTAGTCCCAGCTAGTCTCCAGACATACCTTGGCTAGTCTAGCCGCCTCCTCGATTACAGACCACCCTGCTGAAGTCAACCCAGGGTAGGTATCACATAGAATCATAGAATGGTTTAGGCTGGAAAGGACCTTGAAGATCATCGAGTTCCAACCCCCCTGCCATAGGCAGGGACACCTCCCACCAGCCCAGGTTGCCCAAGGCCACCTCCAGCCTGGCCTTGAACACCTCCAGGGATGGGGCCTCAACAACCTCTCTGGGCAACCTGGGACAGTGCCTCACCACCCTCACAGTGAAAAACTTCTTCCTAATGTTCAATCTAAACCTGCCCTCTTCCAGTTTGAAGCCATTCCCCCTCGTCCTATCACTCCATGCCCCAGTAAAAAGTCCTTCCCCAGCTCTCCTGGAGCCCCTTTAGGGACTGGAAGGCCGCAAGAAGATCTCCCCGGAGCCTTCTCTTCTCCAGGCTGAACAGCCCCAACTCTTTCAGCCTCTCCTCATAGGAGAGGTGCTCCAGCCCTCAGATCATCCTCGCGGCCCTCCTCTGGACACGCTCCAACAGGTCCATGTCCTTCTTATGTTGGGGACTCCAGAGCTGGATGCAGTACTCCAGGTGGGGTCTCACAAGGAGATGAGATTAAAGGTTGTGTTTTAATTCTTACAACGCTTGTAGACCTCAATAAAGACAAAACCCCTGGGTCAAGTCATGCCTAAGCCTATACTGGAAGAAACACAGTGTTTGCAAGAGAGGAGCCAAGCAGGGGGCAAAGCACAGATTGGAAGGGAATTGCCGGGGGGCATGGGGCAGCTGCTGAGCGGGAGTGGAAAAGAACATTGCCACAATAGGTTCTCATGTTTTACAAGCTGGACCTCAACACCCCACACAGTTCCTTGTCACTTGTTTGGTGGTGGGCCAATACGACTGAAATCATATCCTCCCTCTGGTTTGTCTCTATTTTTATTGTTTTCTTATGTCCTAACACTTTAGAGATCATTACTGCTGCCCCTTAGTCATCTCCATCTCCCCCTCAGCACACATACAGCACGTGTATAGTATTCTCTGCGTATTATTACAGTGTGCACCCACGTTTAATCATGGAGAATAAACATAAATGCTTGACCTTACCCACTAACGGGAAAGAGAAAATTCTTCCAGATCTGCATGTGGTGTTGCGAATTTAGACACGGCAGAGGGTTTTTGCAGTATTTTAGTTGCATTTGGTGTTTGTGGGGATACCTAAGCAGCACCACTGCTAAGGCAGACAGGGCACAGATGCTTTGTTCCAAAGCAGTTTTGTATCGACTGCAACATGATTTTCCTCAGCAGTCACTGGTATGAAGCTATTGGAGAGGTAAGGACTTAAAAAACAAATAACAATTTTAAAAAAATCAAACAGCTAAAGAATCTTCAGTTACATAAATTGCACAGATTTTCACAGCTTTTAACTATAGAAGGAGGAGACCAGAAGGAACATAATCTTATCTCCTTTAACGTCGAAGTTTAGGAGCAGCTGAAGCCCAGCTGGGACGACAGGGGTTAGCAGCACCGACGGAAACCAGCTCCTATTCAAGCGCTGAACACAGGTTGAAAATGCTGACGGTATTGTTTATTTTGACAGCTCCTCGGTTTTGTTTTTAGAATTCTAGGAAAGTCTCAGCACATATATAGAAGCACCTGTTCCGGAGCCAAGCGCTAAGAAAATCTGTCTTTGTAGGATGGTCTAGACAGAAAGAATCTGATACCTGGTATACAAGCAATTAATGCAAATGGATGTCCTGGAGATTAAATTATTCCCCCTTTTCCCCCCTCTCCCCAAATACAGCACCTCCAGTTAAAACCCATGCTGCTATTGCAAGAGAAAGCCCAATTCTCATTTACCTACAGATTTCTTATGTTATGGACTATTTTTAGCTGTAAATATAAATTAAAAATAGTAGTGAACAATGGTCGCAACTGAAACCTTAACATCACGGACGGCTTTGCCGTGCAGTGGTGCACACCGGATGCTCAGAGGAACGCTCACAGGTCCTGAGCAGCGAGCCACGGTCACACACAAATCCTCCCCCTGTCTACACTTTGTAAAATTGTAGTGTTTTCATGAAGATTTCACAGAAAAGAGTAAAAACCTTAGCTCACATCCCTAGATTAATCTTATGACAGTAGCTGCATCTGTGGAACCAATCCTATCATGAGCTGTAGGCTGAGTTTGGCATGATGGTGGGCATGTAGATCGACAGCTTTTTGAAATACTCTTCAAATGCAATTGCAAAGTGCCCACTGCAACAAAGCTGCGTCAGGAAATCCTCAAAACAGAGGTAATATTTAGTAACATTCTATTTCCCCCCAGCAAATATCCATTTGATCACTGTAAGGTGTTTTTACACAGCATTCCTGGGCAACATCTCATCTACTCCTGCTGAACACATTAAATATTCCCACGATTCATTAGGAACACGCTATTAGTTTTCTGATTGAAGACTTCGCTTACTGACCACATTTTTCCATTACCAAATCAGCATTCTTCATTAACGCTCCCCAGAGCCTTATCTGGCACCAACCACAGGAGAACCAAAGGCTGTGCGCACACAGGTCACGTTCTGGGTCAAATGTACTTCATCAGAAGGGACAGGACAGCCCGGCAGAAAGGAGTAGCACACTTTTATCCTGCTCTGCCTGTGCCTGGACACAGCTTTATCCAGAGCACCGTTAGCCTCTGGAGCACGACCTTCTGGCACCACGCTCAGCCCCTGGCCCCGCTCACCCATCACCGGTGGCCAAGGTCTCCGGGACGGGCTGTAGGTCAGGCTCTCTGCGCAGAGCTCAGATGGCGCCAGCGTCACACAGCCGATGAAAACAGCTGAATTTCAAGCAATAACGCCAGCCACCGATATAAAACCCCCAAACCACCCATTTGCTATTTAATTAAAACCATCACCTACGTGGCAGACCTGCCTGTGCTCTCAGCAACTGCTCCGCGCACCGCTGTGGGCAGCGAACAGTCACCAGCCTATCGCAACGGCGGTAGAAGCAAAGGCAGTATTTCCTAATTAGCTGTTTTCATAAAATTGATTAACTGTAGGCAGATATGCAATCAGCAGGAATTTATGGAAAGCTGTTTTACAGTCAGCGCGTGTGACATTGAAGTCACTCAAATGTTGGAACACCAGGTCGGCCTTTCAGAGTGCTCAGCTCTGCCCGTTTCTGTGCCAGAGCTGTTCATGGACCTGTTGGAGCGGGGCCAGAGGAGGCCCCGGAGATGCTGCGAGGGCTGGAGCCCCTCTGCTGGGAGGACAGGCTGGGAGAGTTGGGGGGGTTCAGCCTGGAGAAGAGAAGGCTCCGGGGAGACCTTATTGCAGCCTTTCAGTGCCTAAAGGGGCTCCAGGAGAGCTGGGGAGGGACGGGACAAGGGGGGGGCAGTTTGACACTGGAAGAGGGGAGATTGAGATGATATATGAGGAAGAAATTCTTGGCTGTGAGGGCGGTGAGCCCCTGGCGCAGGTTGCCCCGAGAAGCTGTGGCTGCCCCATCCCTGGAGGTGTTCAAGGCCAGGTTGGACGGGGCTTGGAGCAACCTGGGCTGGTGGGAGGTGTCCCTGCCCAGGGTAGGGGGTGGAACTGGATGGTCTTCAAGGTCCCTTCCAACCCAAACTGTTCTATGATTCCCTTGCAGGAGACAAGCTGCCCCTTCAGCAGCCGGTGGGAGGCACAGCTGACTGCTCACCTTTGGGGACAGCAGCTTTTTCCCCCAGCACACTCTTTAGTGAGGTCTTTGATTCTTTTGTAATCTTAAAGCTAATTAATGCAGTGAAAGGAAAAGCTCAGCGTGGGTCTTCTTTTCTTTTGTCACTTTTGTTTGTTTGTTTTTGTTTTTAATTTCTAACTTTACTTTTCCTTCTTCCTTTCTGAAGAACTTAAATTCCCTTTAAAATGCAAATGCATTCCAACCAGACCTCAGGACTTATGTTTGTTATTGTAAAAAGCCAGTAATGACTCCTGGCTTTCTTATTCAAGGGCCCTCTTGCCAAACTAGGGCTCGCTCAGTGCGGCAGCCGAAGTTGGCAGCCACAGCTTTCAGAGAAACCTCAAAACTTCACAGAGGATTAACTAAGGTGACATTGAGATTCAACAGCATCTTAGCACCATCTGTTCCCCGATAAAACCTGCTAGAGGGGAAAAGGCACTAACCAGCCTTGTGTCGAGCTCCGTGCTCCGCGGCGCGCTCCCGCTGCCGGGCAGCCCTGCGCTCCCGCTCCCACTCCCCCGCCGGGACCCCCGAGCGGGAGATGGGATTTGGTGCCTCCCCTGGGAAAGGGGCATCTCACCCGGGCTGCGGGGTCTTCGTCAGACGCGTTTGCAGCCCCAGAAGCACCTACCATCTTCCTTGGGCTTTCCAGGCAGTGTTTAGGTCAGACAAATGGGTTTTGCCATTCAAACACATTTTACAACCGCAGGCTCTCCAGGTCTGCGCTGTGACAAATACCGCCTTTACCTCAAGACACCCCCCAGAATTATTTTTTGCTGTTCTTGGGGAAAATGCTCAGAGGTAACCATTCTCTCATGATTTAAAAACAAGCCTGGTTTGGTTTCCTCTGGTCCTGCAGCCAGCACTCCGGCCACGCTCTGCCCCCACGGAACCGCTCCTCGTTCAGCAGTTTCCCCTCTCGTGCTGACGCGGGGGGTGAATATAATCTCTTCAGAAGGAGATAAAACAACGGGCGCACCTCCATCACCAGGGCGGTTTAGCTTGGGTCCCCGGGCAGTGCGCACCCTGGACCACGGCTCCCTGCGCAGGATCGTGTCCCCAAGGAGAACCAGGCGGCCAGTGGCCTCGGGGGTTTTTTGTTTTGGGGTGGGTTATTGTTGGGTTTTTTTTTTTCCTGTTGTTTTGCTTTTTTTGGAAGTTATAGTAAATAGCTTGCAAGCAGCAGTATTGTGGAGTAGAGAAAAGCAGTGCTGTTAACAGAATTTAAATGATTAGCTGAGCTCAGGAGATCCAACCACCTCCTAAGTGACTATGAATATTCAGGTAAATATGTTTAGCTGAAATATTGAGTCATCAGCAGACACTACATGCACAAAATGTACTCCTGTCTATTTTTCATTAATTTCAAACACAGTACTGGCCGGCACTCTTGACAGCTTGCCATGACACATCTGTAGTACTTCTCAGGTACATTATCTTTCAGGCAGGTTTGCTTTCTTCTGCCCTGTTACAGAATACATAAGATAACAGCTTTGCATACAGCAGCTAAATCTGCATAGGTAAAACGAAAAAGCTGGGGTTGGGGCAGGAGGGGAGAGGAAGAAGAGAGTTAGATAGGGTGTTTTTCCTTAAAGAGAAAAGACTTATTTGCTGTAAGATAGCGTTCCTTAAATGATGAGCTTCAAGGATTTCCAGACAGCAAGGGTGCAAGTCCGACCCAAGGCATCCACGCTCTCCTAGCTCATATGTGCAACGTACACAGGCAGAGAAGTGGCCGATGAGGAGTGGGATGATGAAGGGCAGCATTGCCCTGCACCTTGTGCAACGAGAGCAGCAGTGGGCACTGGGCAGAATAAAATTTAAACAGAAGCAGGCAATGCTCGAGGATTAGGAAATGGAGATAAAACCATGCAGAAAAGGAATGTTGGGGGGGGGACGACAAAATAGCGTTTTCAAGGTAGTATTTTTCATGAACTGCTGAGGAATAGGGAGAGCTGAAGTGGCTTGGATGAAGTTCTACACATCAGCAACAGAATAAAGACAATAAATTTTTGGGATGCTAGAAAAAGAGAAAACCAGGCAAAATTAGAGGAAGAGCTAAGCAAGGAAGAAGTCTGAAACAACGGCCCGTAGCTGTTACGAGCACGATGGAAAGGAACTGGAAAGGAGGAAAGCTGAATCCCCTGTTCAGCCCGCCGAGAGCCAGTTGGCAGCTGAGCACTCTGAACGGTACATGGACCGTCCGAGATACGCTCCGTGAACTGGCAAGAGCTGTCCTGTGTTTCTCACTGAATTGTTTGAAATGGGCTCTGTGTTCATTGTTCCAAGACAGCATTTTTTACACATCGTTGTTAGGAGTTGTACATTGTCCGATCCCTCTGACAAATCTGGCCCCGTACACCGATGCAACAAACTGCAGACCAACACGTAGGCTGGAGAGATGATGACTAATGGTCAACCGCCAGTGCTCCACTGAACTTTGGAAATCGGCAGCAGCCTGCAGCAGGTGAGAGACAAGTAAGTGCCGCGCTGATTTTCATTTATTTGTTTTAAAATAAATCATTATTGGAGAACGGGGCCAGGAGCAGCTCCTGCGCAAGCCCCTGCTGATGGTCCCACGCTGCCCGGCTGCCGAGCGGGAGGCAGAGCAGCTCGGGTCACGCCGCTGCGGGGACGTGCGCCATCCCACACACCATCCCCGCTGACCTCTCCCAACAGACAGCATGATGTCAGCTCACAGTGGCGGCGGCTTGTGGAGAAAAACATCATTCTGGTAACACCAGTGTTTGGCCATCCGGATCCCCCGCTGGTCCCCGCCGTTCTGGTTTGGAGCAGATGCTCATGCTGCAGTTTTACAGCCCGCTCTGAACAGAGGCCAATGTAACTCTCCGTCACTCTGGGACAGCACTAGGAAGTCAGACAAGTAAAGCGGGAGGTAAAGATGTGAGTCAGATCTCAAAGGGAAAGTGTTTAATCCATTTCACTTAGAAGCCACATTCTCCCCTCCGAGTCTGGAAAGAGCTTGGAGGTTGACGCTCAGCGGGGCTCTGGCAGTCAGCATCGGCATCTCTTCCCCTCTCAGCACACCCAGGGCTGGCTGAGGGAAGGGGCATTTGCATGTTTTCCTTTTTAAAGCCTGTCTGTTCTTCTAGAAGGGTCTACAGCTACCACATCTCTCCTAGCTCTGGGTTCAATTTGGAAGCCGTGCATTCGTAGCTGGAGAAATCCCTGTTCCTGAAGGACACAGCGTTTGCCAACGTCAACAAATGGTTTGTGTTTGTTTCAGTAAACCCTGCCATCTCATATTTTTAATGTGCTCATGGACCAGGACCAAAGCTTTCCTTGCTAGCTGGTGTAGACTTCAGGCTGCCTGTGATCTATTTCTATAGCTTGGCTGCATTAACTTTTCCTCCCAAATCTCTCGTTTCTGTTGCATGGAATTTCTGCTTTTGTTCAGCTGTTGCTGTGCGACTCCAGTTCTTTCGGAGGCTGTGTACGGCCTTTGGTCCTTCTACGCTCAGTTCCTTACAAGAAAACCTCATCTGCTGTACAAAGCCTATGCTCTTCTGGGAGAACCTCTCCAGTACTACATAACCCAAACTGTCTGCTGCCACTTCTGCGAGGGCGTGTTAAAAAAGTGCTCAGCAGTTTCAGAGAGTAACTCATCGGAAAGTTACCGCTATCAGAAACAAACTTATTTACCCAACATCACCTTCTAACCCAGAACTTACTGTCTTACACAGAGCAAAAGGCGCTCCCTGTTTTGGGGAAGGAGCGAGATGGGGAGAAGAGGAACGGCTGCGCATGTACTGACAGGTCTGGACTAGAAGGTGCACAATGGGATTTCTTTAAAGCTTCCTTTGGCATCTTAAGAGAATATTATCTTGAAATTTGACCCCTCATCCCCAAGCCATTTTGTTTTTAAACCTTAACAATAGATCATGATTCACATAGAGGCCCAATTCACTGTTGTTATTAATCCAGGTCTTTATATCTCCCCTCATTTTAACAAATGGAGGTTGGTGTCTGTTTAGTGCAAATTTAATATGCAACACACTCATCTCAAAAGTTTTCTGATACAGTTATTCCATAGTCTTTCCTACCTGAAGTACAAGTGACATGAATACACTTAAAACAAAGCGGGCATCCCCTGCCAATTTAAAGAAATCTTCTGAAGACGAACACTAAAGGACCTCCCCCTGCCACAGGGTAAATGGTATCTCAAACCGGTATGTGAACCAGATAAAGCGAGGAACCACAACACAGATGTCTGCCTCCTTACGCGTTTCTCTGAGAACTACAAAGAAAGCGAACGCAGACACGCTGAGCAGCCACCGCAGCGTCACAACTCGCCCCACAAGAGAGCAAACCCCAGACAAACCCATACAAGCCACACAGCCCAGGAGGAGACAGGTTCTTTGCTGGGTCCCCTCCTCTTGTTCAAACCAGCTGCACTACGCAGTGGTTCAAGCACTTCACAGAATCGTAGAATGGTTTAGGTTGAAAAGGACCTTGAAGATCATCGAGTCCCAACCCCCCTGCCATACCGCTGATGTCTGGGAGGTGCTGACCTCCAAGGACTTGTGCTCAGAGCATAGTTGCAGGTACCCAGCAGCAGGGAGTGGGCAGTAAGTAATAACGAAACAGGAGCAAGACACGGCGTCCTGCCCCGCTGACTGCAGGGGAAGGGGCCCAGTGCCCCTGGGGGACAGCTCGTAGGGACACGCTCCCCTCTCGCAGCCTCCAGCAGCTGCTTAGTCCTCAGGGAAGCCACAAACAGCGGGGCAAAAGAGAAGCTAAGCTACAGGCAGTGACGAGCACTAACAGTCCTCGAGAGCCAATAAGCTACCATGCCTTCCCATTAATTATCATTTAGTAAGAGTGGAAGCCTCAGAAAAGGAGGGCTTCAGCATTTTCCACCACTCATGCACTTCTCTGTCCTCTCCGTACGCCGGGCATCCCTTCTCCCAGCTCAGCACCCGGAGGACAGCCATCTCCTGAATATCCACAGCAACTCAGTCTCTCCACGGCTTCCCGCGGGAACTTGCCACAGGAGGACAGCAGTCCCATCCCATCCTCCCCAAGAGGTCATCGGCCTCAGAAGTCCTTAGGGCTGTGCCCCACAGCCACTGCAGTTTCAAATTGCTTACCAACCTCTCGGTTTAAGGAGGAAGCTACCACTGGGGCTTGTGGTGACGTTTTGGCAAAACCCAAAAAATTAAGAGAAAACCACAACACCCTTCAATGAAGATTTAACATGTACAGGGTATCTCTCTGGGGAATTGGTTAGCAGGTGGTTAACAGCCCTGGAAGACTAGTTTGAAAGTGAAAGGTACTCGTTACTGCGGTTAGCTAATGAACCGAAGCGCAGGGTAGCGAGGCTGGTGACAGCCCAACGCACTGAACACGGCGCAGCCAGCTGGGAAAAATACATGTTTGATGAAACAAAGAATCCCTAGATAAGCAAAGCTGTTTTACTGAATAGCAGTGAAAAAAATACGTTGTTAAGGAGCAGAGAGTATTGATAATTAACCTCTGGCACTTCATCATAATTGTATTCAGCTGAACTTACGATTTGTTTATCAGCTTTAAAACAATCTTTACTAATAACAGCTCAGGCTTGTTTTGCTACCGCTTTGTTTGACTCGCTGCTTTAATTTGTATTCTCCTGCCATTTCCGAGCGTTTCCCCGCTCTTCCCAGCCAGCACTGACCCTGCGCGGGCTGCAGCGGCATCGCTCGTCGGCGAGAGCCGGGAGACGCTACGAAGCACCTCCAGACCGAGTTTGGTACCCCGACACAGCCCCTGCTCTACACATTTCCATCACTCCAAGGCCTGTGATAGCCTTAATCACTTGCGATGGTCACAGTGAACGGAGCTGAACAAGGGAAGCGCTGATGAGGCCGGCGAAGCGCAGAGCAGCACCTTCCCCNGGCTTTTTATGATGGCAGCTCTGCTTCTTGGGTCGGGTTAGTCATGAAGTCAAACCACGCCTTGAGAGACAAATTGCACGTGTGCAAACACAACTGTGTCACTGAACATTGTTATGCCTCTGACCTTAGTAACCCCAGGGTATAACGTCCCGCTGACAAGGGTAGCTCTGACGCTCCTCTATCCCAAAGCTGTCCAACTTCAGCCTGTCCAGCAAAGCCAAAACCCTCGACAGAGAATCCATCCCTTGGGGCCTACAGAGCATCCCTTGGGGCCTACAGAGCATCCCTTGGGGCCTACAGAGCATCCCTTGGGGCCTACAGAGCATCCCTTGGGGCCTACAGAGCATCCCTTGGGGCCTACAGAGCATCCCTTGGGGCCTACAGAGCATCCCTTGGGGCCTACAGAGCATCCCTTGGGGCCTACAGAGCATCCCTTGGGGCCTACAGAGCATCCCTTGGGGCCTACAGAGCATCCCTTGGGGCCTACAGAGCATCCCTTGGGGCCTACAGAGCATCCCTTGGGGCCTACAGAGCATCCCTTGGGGCCTACAGAGCATCCCTTGGGGCCTACAGAGCAGGCAGATGTTTGCAGCAACACAGAAAAGCTTGTTTCAGAGAAAGACCACCTCCCCCCCTTCCAACCCTCAACTGGAACAAGATGCTCGGGGCCTTAAAAAGCAAAGTCTGTAGGAGTGAGAGTTGCCTCCTTCCAGGCCAAGGCATCCCGGACCCGCCATGCTCTGCTCAGTGCCCGCGCTTTTGTCACAGCCTCAACACCACAGGACCTTCTGGGTCAACAGTCAGTGAAAGTTAAACATCCAGACGATGGTTTCAATTATTGCTAAAGAGCAACTTCATTTGCATACTGGCAACGCTTTACAGATTAACTGCATTCATCCTGATGAATGGATATTTCATCCCCGATATTATGAAAGGGAGAGAGAAAACAGAGTTCCATAATATCCCTAAAAATAACCCAGCCCTTTCTCATTATCTGTGAGTTGGGGGGTGCAGAATATCTGTATTATTGACTGCAGAGAAACAGCTGTATTTTCTCTAATCTTTGAGTAAGTTGTGTTGTAGCACTCAGTGAACACTTTCTTTACAGTCCACAAGCTCTTCTCACTTCGCTCAACACATGGATCTTATTTAAACAGGCTTAGTGGTATGAGGAGTAAAGGAGAACTGGGAATAAAAAGCGGTGAGGGGGAAGTCAGGAGAACAATAAAGTAACAAGTTTCCAAAATCTTACATTTATTTACAAATTTCTAGCAATTTCAGGTCTGCAGGGTACAGAAATATATGCTTAGGAATACTGGCCTGCAAAAGGGTAACAATTAAGAAAAATGGTTAAAAAGCAAACTCGCAACAGAAAGAGGCGGCAAACCCAACAGCTAAGCACATGCAAATTTCCATTAACTTAAGAAAAAAAATCGGGATTTTGTCCAAAAGTTACTAGAGATTTAGCCAAAAAAATGGCCAAGGAAAACAAGGTACAGTTAGGAATGCCCATAGCCTTCCAAGCACTGGTTATAGTATAGCGTATGGATAATACTGGACTTACTTGCCTCTACTCCCACTTGGCAGGGAAGCTAATCTTTTTTCCTCCCAGAGCTGTCTATATAGGTGTCCTGTCTTTTTTTTTTTTTTTTTAAAGATGTCTAACATCTGATTTAATGCCTATTAAGTGTTCTCAATCAGATATCATTTCTCTCATTTTAGGGGGAAAAGAGATCTATCAAACACAGAGTTTACTCACACCACAAAAAGCGTAGAGATAATCATGAGAAGACATTAACAGAAAGCCATTTCCCAAGGAGTGCTCCTCAAGGCCACCGCTACGCCAACCAGTGGAACGTCACAGCAGCTGAAGATAAAGCTGGTGGAGGGAAGCCCGTACCATACGTGGGCAGCGATGTGCTGTAAGTCCTGGAGCGCTCAGCGGGCGTTCTCCAGTTCCAGAAATACTATAGCACCCATAAAACGTTACGGTAAGCAAATATCTGACAGGGTTTTGTAAAAGACAAGTGATTGGTTACATAGCATCACTGTGGAAAAAGAGCTGGTCCACTTTTTTCTAATGGGCAGGCTGAGAGGGTAACTCTCTGAAATGTCTCATTACAAACATTTTTCTTTTCAGTTTCAACCTTTGCCTTTGAACTTTTTTCCAGTATGAGTTAACTACGGTTTCAAACAAAATGTTACTCCCAGCTTAACAGGTCGTTTTGAAAACAGTCCTCTTCTAAAAGCTTAAGTTAGAAGACTTGGAAAAACATACCCTTTTTGTGAATAGTTTTTGTTTTATAAATGAGTATTTTCCAATGGAAAAAGTAGTCTTCAAAACTTTCCAGACGCTGCCATACACAAAGTCATTGTCGTGATTACTTTGGTAATTCGAAACATAACGGCTCCTATCATACATTCCCTCAAACTCTGGTGACCGCATGCTGCTGTCCCATACTGCCCCGATCGCTTTAAGTCCCGACAGCATCATTCCTCCCTGCTGGTCCCAAACAGCTGAGCATATCTGTAAAATATCCAAACTTCCTTCCCAGACTGCGGGAGGCAGAACCCCCTCTCGTGTAGGAAACAAGTCTTGCCGAGTCCATCCAGACCAGACATAAATAAGGCCAACATTATTTTGAAACGAATATCAAATCAGTGAGATCGTGGCGCTCATTCTCTAAGCAGGCTGGAGCAGATGGAGGGCACCTCTCTGCCCAGGCAATGACGATTCCTTTTGTTTCAGGTACGTTTAATAATTTTATTAACATGACATTCTCAGCAAAAGCATCTAGCCAGAGGCTAAACTTTGAGGACACCGTGCAAGTTAAAGGAAGCAAAACTTACTGAAAATATGGGAATATATTTAGTTGAATACACTGACCTTTACCAAAACACACCCCATGCTACAGAATATATGGTGTATCCTACGTAAAACACGACTGACCGGTGCTGCTGTGCTCCTTTTCCAGCCCTATCCCCATTATTGGTATCAGTGACAGTAACACGGTATGGGAACAGCAGCTGGATATGCAACTGTTTGAGCCTACTCCACCCCATGTTTCAATAGTTTTAGCTTTGCATTCAAGTGTGCTGACTCGTCAGTACTACATCGAGAGTCTTCCCTGGCAGTTCTAACAACACATTTGTTTGCTAAATAACGACACTTCATCCATCAGGCTGTTGGCTTTCAAAATAGTCCTAAAGGTAACATCATATTTTACTGAATGCTCGTTTGAAATCCAACTGGTTTCCTACATTTCAATGTGTGCGTTACTGTCCAGCGAGGGCACTTGAGGACAGAGGGGTCGCCCCATGGAGACACTAGTCTCGCTCCAGAGAGCAAACACTCTTAATAGAAGAGACTGATGGAGTAAATAGGGCAATAGTTCAAGCAGCCTCTTGGTTCAGCATAAAATGCAAACATTGCAATGCAGCATTAAGTGTCACACCGCCTTAGATCTGTGGCTCTCTGCCATCGCTTCGGATGTTTATCTAGCTACACAGCACCACAAAGCAGAGATCACTACATTATTGACCTCTTTTAGGTGCACCGAGTGCCTATATCTTATGCTGCTTCCTCTTAAAATTAACTCTAGGCAATTCTATAAGCTAAGAGCCAGCATTTGTTATCAGGTTTTTCTTTTTTAACAGAGTAAAGTTATTAGAGAAAAATAGTCTTATAGTTGAAACACAAGGTTGGAGACCTTGAAAAGTAGATTGCTTTACAAATCATGCCATACGTTTTATCTGTCATCCAGTAAAGATGGAAAGAGCCTTCTGGACACAGACTCCTCATGTAGAAATGAAGCTGCAAATGCCGCTATTGCCACAGACAGTTGTAAAAGCTTTGACACACCGAGTGGAAAAGGTTGAAATGTTACTTTAGGATAACTCAAACTCCCAGAGTTTAGACTATGAGACAGAGGACAATTCCCTGGTTTGTTTTTTTTTTACACTGGGGGATCAGACAAGGGATTCCCCAGGCTGCCCCCAGTAACCAGTGCTGGGAGCACAGGGGAGTTTGGTGGCACAGAATCACAGAATGGTTTAGGTTGGAAGGGACCTTAAAAGATCACCTAGTTCCAACCCCCCAGCATCAGGCTGGATTCTCTCAGGACACTCCGAGTCCCCGGAGGGTTTAGGTTTCCTGTTTAACAGCAGCCCCAAAAAGACCAGGGTCTTCCGCTCGTGCCCCCCTCCCAAAGCCCTGAACTCGGGCTCCGGCCACCGGGGTCGGGGCGCCCATACCTACGCACGAGCTTCCCAGAGCCTCTGCAAACACTGCTGCTTTTCACAAAGGATGAAGGACAGGAATTCCAGGTCATCGGGAAATAAAATCCTCTGGATGCAACACCTCCTGCTGTAAGCCAGCCCTTGCCAGCAGGGCAGAGCCCGTCTCTCCGTGCCCCTGTGCCGGCACGCCAGGCTGCCCCCGCACAGCCATCAGCTCTTCGGGGCCCTTTCATCCCAAAACAGTGGTAGAAAAAGAGAAAATGAGGGATGAAGACAAACAGAGCCATGGTATAACTGCAGAGATGTCATCCACAGGAGATTTCAGAGCCTCCTGCAGAAATCACAAGTTCTGCTGTCTATTACCCCAGAATGCCACATCCCACAGCAACGAGGGAAACGACTGTGACAACCAGCAGCCGTTTGCTGCAGTCTCAGAAGAACGATCGAACAGACACAACACCAGTGACGGCTCCAGGGCTCGTTAACAGAACACGAATCAAAGCCCGAATCCAGGAGGGGCTCCTCGGTGGGACAGGACGTGCGAGGAGAACGCTCGGAGAGGGTGGAAAAAGCCCGACTTGCGCACGCACAGCACCGCTCTCCGGCCACGGCATCCCCGAGCCAAAGCGCTTCCCACCAGGAGCAGCCTCTCTCCTCCATATTTGCAATTTTTCATGCTGTTGCAATATAAACAGTAATGACTATGGGTAAATGTTAGCTTTCAATGACAACCACTGTACATATAGATTTCATACAGTTTACTTTTCGTGTTTTGGTTAAAAGGTCAGAGTAGTGCTCAAATATTTGGAAGAGGCATGAAATTTATAGCACCTAAGAAATTACAGCACATAGTAAACACACATGCACCCTATTTATATGTCTATACATATAAAGAGAAACAGCACGGCCTTGGCAGTTAACGCGTTCCTGCTGGAAGGCAGAATACGAGAAGTAAACTCGTGTGCACAGCCTCACCCCCTCCCCCCTCTTTGGAAGCGCCTTCGTTCTATGGCACACACTAAGCTAACGCATATTTCTATTTACGTTATCTTTATTTAATTAAATGCCGCTTTTCATACACACATACTATTTAGCTGACACTCACAGCTCTCCCTCTGAATGGAGGAAAATTTCCTTTCTGTGGCCCCTTCTCCAGATGTTTGTCTTTCAGCAGTGGTGGGGGACTAACCCAGCTGCAGGAGAAGCCAGCGGTGAGCCCGAAACCATCCCCACCTCCAGCCCTGCCGGGGAGGTGCCTGCTCCTGTCCCGAGGCTCCGGGGGGACAGTGCCGTGTGTCCCAACCCCGGGCTGGCTGTCCCCTGGGACCGGCTCCCACCTCAGGAGGGGCGGCGCAGGAGGCAGCTCCCTGCGCCCCTCAAAACCTCCTCCTGAGCTGCGGGGTAGGAAACCCCCACTCCCCTTCTGCTCCCCACACTTTGCTGCCAGAAGGAAGGGCACAAGTTTTCCCCAGGTTCCACATCAGCAGCTTCCCAGCACACAGCTGGGGGGTGCCGGCTCCGGAGGGGACACCCCAATATCGGGGAGGCTTCGCTGCCTCTCACCGCCCCTCAGAGGTTACGGAGAAGTTTCATGGCAGTGTTACCGACCCCCCTCTCTCCTTTCTGCACCGCACGCCCGAGAAAGCACAGGAGTGACACCCGGGGAGATGGGGGAGTTCTCTCCGGGGAGCCCAGGGGACCTGTTGCCATCCGGGGCGAGGTACCTCCTCCAGCCATAAGGGATCCACCAAACCGGGAGCTATAGGGAAGACGGGCAAAGCACATCAAACAGTGCTCTCCAAGCACAGCGAAACGTCGAGGGCTTAACCCCGGCACGCGGAGGAGAGCGGGATGGGGCTGAGCCACGTCCGACAGCCACCGCGCACAGTGCCAACCCCAGGATTCCCATCTGGGTCACGGGTGGAAACCCCATTCTTCAGTGTGAATTTGGTGTTCAGGCAAATACTGTACCTGAAGGCCCCTCCTGCAACCCATCCTCCCGGCACGGGCACCACCGCTCAGCCGGGCCGATGCCGCAGAAGGCAGCCGACACGCCTGGCCCAGCTCGCGCAGTCACGAGCAGCTCCATGAAAGTTTAATTATGATTAATAAAAGGCTTGCAGCTGCAGCTTGGGTTTTGACATAATAAAGCTCATTTCTCCAGCCGTTCCAAGAATGACTTAAGTTCACTGTTCTGTGCAAAAGAAGCATCAGTTCCCCAGCAGCACCCAGCGGGAAGAACAGCGAGCGCTTTCTGATAAAGCCGACCCTTCAGATTTTGCAAGGTACACCAGCTATACCTAATGAGTCCACCGAAGCAAGAACATGTTTATCATTATTATTAAGAGAAAACAATACGCTCTGTTTCAAGAATTGTCTTTCGCTACACAGAACCAGTGGAAAAAACCCAAAAAAGTAAAAGCTCCCGACATGGGTTACGTCGGGGTGGGGGAAGGCAGCCAGGTCTGCACAAACGCAGCACATGCAGAGTAACGATGAAGATTACCTGTAAAGTCACTTGTTCATAATGCCATATCATTATCTGGATTAGCCTAATTCTTGTTACCATTTGCCTGCACAACAGCCAGCCCAGAAGCTGTCTCCTCCCCGGTATTTGTGGATAAAACCATAAAGCCGCCATAGCCACTGCCCTGGCTGCTACCACAAAGCACCACTGGCACAACTTCGCTCAGAAAGATGTCTAAGTTATCCCAAAGATAAAGCTCCAATTTCTTTTCCCTCAAACGCTGTTTTATGACTATATATTCAAATCCTGAGCAGGAACCCCCAATAAATTTAATTTCTGTCCTTTATCTTCCAGCACAGCAGCTGCCACCATGGCTGAGCTGCTTCGGACAGAGGCGCGTTGGAGCTGGCACCCCGCAGCCTCCGCAACCACCTCTGTGGTACCTGACGCCGTATAGGCTGTAAGTTGCACAGAGAAGGAAAACTCAAAAATAAACTTAACCCCTCGTAATTGAAATAAAATGTGGTCATTTTGGTGTACATCAACTCTTTATGCTTGGCTTATTTCTAGCATTTTAGTTGCCATAACAACATACAGTATTTTACTGTATAGCATATACCGCAATGAGTTTGTTCTCCCCCGCAGTGCACAGCAGAGCCCCGACCACCCCCTGTGCCCCCAGGGGAGGACGGCTCCCCCTGCCCCGGGGCACTGCGGGTGCTACAACACCAGTGTGGACCAGCTGCGCGCTGCCCGTGGCCAGCGAGACCAAACCCAAGAGCCAGGACCATGGCTGAAGAAACCTGGGACCACACGGCACCAGCACGTGGAGAACACAGTGGCCAGAGCTGCAGATACTGCAGCCCAGCAGCATTAGCCTGGGTGTTTTCTGGGTTGCAATAATGATTACACAGCCCCCAAGGAGCCCCCCTCTCCCAGCCCAGCTCCCCAGGCCACCCCTACCCTGGCCACCCAGAGAAGCCCTTACCTGCATCCAGCACCCACGCTGCAAGCAAAGCGACCCTCAGA
The DNA here is from genome assembly GCA_008711295.1 of Anarhynchus alexandrinus. NCBI lineage: Eukaryota > Metazoa > Chordata > Aves > Charadriiformes > Charadriidae > Anarhynchus > Anarhynchus alexandrinus. Next base: position 160,376 of record VUYV01000251.1, read on the forward strand.
AGAAGAGTGAGCCCCGTGGCTGGCTGTGCTGGTGTGTAGGGCTGTGGGAACGGGGCACACCTGTGTGGATGGGGCACACCTGTGTGGATCATCAAATGGTTTGGGTTGGAAGATACCTTAATGGCCATCCAGATCCACCTGCCTGCCCTGGGCAGGGACACCTCCCACCAGCCCAGGTTGCTCCACGCCCCGTCCAACCTGGCTTGAACACCTCCAGGGATGGGGCAGCCACAGCTTCTCGGGGCAACCTGCGCCAGGAGCTCACCACCCTCACAGCCAAGAATTTCTTCCTAATATCTCATCTAAATCTCACCTCTTTTAGTTTAAAGCCATTCCCCCTCTTCCCATGGCTCCCCTCCCTGATCCAGAGTCCCTCCCCAGCTCTCCTGGAGCCCCTTTAGGCACTGGAAGGGGCTCTGAGGACTCCCCGGAGCCTTCTCTTCTCCAGGCTGAACCCCCCCAACTCTCCCAGCCTGTCCTCCCAGCAGAGGGGCTCCAGCCCTCGCAGCAGCTCCGGGGCCTCCTCTGGCCCCGCTCCAACAGCTCCGTGTCCTTCTGCTGTTGGGACCCCCCGAGCTGGAGGCAGCACTGCAGGGGGGTCTCCCCAGAGCAGAGCGCAGCAGAGGGGCACAATCCCCCCCTCGCCCTGCTGGCCACGCTGCTGGGGATGCAGCCCGGGGTGCGGGGGGCTTTCTGGGCTGCCAGCGCACATTGCCGGCTCATGGGGAGCTTCTCATCGTGAGCATCTCATCCACACCGCGTGGATGGGACATACCTGCAGCCCTTTTGCCCCTTTTCAGCGGACACCCTGCCCCGCAGGTGTGATGGGGCCACCAAGGAGTGGAAGGGAGCGAGGTGCCCTGTGCTGCCCACGGGCAGCCGCCGCGTTTGCTGCAGGTCTCCTGCAGTAGGTCACGGGCTGAGCTGCAGCCGGGTGGGCCTGAAGCAGACAGTAATGGGTCCCCTTGCTGCTCTCCTGCCGCAGCTCTCAGGGCCTCAACCTCCCCATTTCCTTGCTGGGATTGCATGTGACCTTTTGAATATATATTTTAGCTGGTAAATCGTGTTGTTGCTGCAGCCGCGGTGACCTAAGACTGTAAGCGAGGGAGGAGAAGACGCGAGAGTGCCTCTTGTGCAGGTGCCGGTTGCTTACAGCTGGGGACCCGGGGGCTTGCTAAAACTTGTCCTGCTGGCCAGAGAGCTCGGGAGGTGCTGGGGAAGGGGGACCAGGGGACACACAGGAGAAGCTGGAGCAGAGCTGTGACCTGTTCGCTGTGCTTTACTCCTGAGTAAGCGGGAGGGCTTCGATGGGGGCTGCTGCAGCCCCGGGGCCCTCCGCGGCCGGCAGAGCCTCCGCGGGGTCAGTCGTGCACACAAACTGTTTATTGTTTCAAAACACGTTTTATCTGAAATGCGTTTCTTCTGCTTAAGCAGCACTTTGCTTCCCAGGAGCTGCCTGGCCACCAGGTAGCTGAGAGAAGGGAGCTGTGGATGCCGAACCCTATTCAGACCGCTGAATTATTGCTGAATACAGTTTTCAAATGTTTTCAAACATTCTCTCTCCCCTGTATACCTTTTTTGCAACAAAAACGACAGTGTTGTTTTCAAACAAAATAAACCGGGGGCAGTGGCAGCTCCTGGGTGCTCCTGCCGTTCCAAATCAGCGGCGAAGGGCTCTGCCGACGGCGGCCCCCGCGGCAAAGGGGGGTCCCTCGCCCGGTCCCGCCGGAGTCGGAGGCGCTCAAACACCGCGTGGGGCTGGAGAGAGCACGTTCCGTGTTCAAGCAACCGAGGGACTTCAATAAAAACCAGTGAAAAGAGTTTGAAGTATAGAAAGTACTGATCTGCTCCAAAATTATTTGCTCTGCTTGGAAGCTAATGCTCTGCTTTAAGTCTGTTTTTATATGTCTTTTGGACTTGAATTATGGCATGTTAATTATGGCCAGAGGCGATGAAGAAGTGTTATTCCTTTACAAAGAAGATGGAGAAATGCAGTTAAAAATAGATTGTAAGACTGTGCTGTCAGGCACAGGCATTTTCCTGCCTCCGCTGGATTTCTGGTTTCCATAGACCGGGGAGGAATTTGCTCACACAACATATGGAATTTTTATATTACTCAGCATAATTAAGTGTAACTGGTTAAATGAGCGCAGCGACTGTGGAGGTCACTAGAACAGCCATTAACTTTTCTCTGCTAAGTGAAGTGGCAGTTGGCCAAAAAATCATTATTTTCCTCCGCCCCTTTTTTTTTTTTTTTTAATAGTGTTACACAGGATTTTTAGCTTCGGTTGGAAAGGACGAGGAGGAGCTGTGTGCACATAACGCCCGAAACACCCGCGCGTGCTCTGGGGCTGCATTCCCAGTACGCAATAAAAATTGTTGCAAGATGTGAAACCAGAGCTGGAGCAGCAGACCCAAGCGGTCCACTGAGTTCCTGTAGGACCTGGTGCCGCCTGGAAGACGTTGCTGGGCTTTATCGCCAGGAACGGAGACCAGAAGCAATAAATGCCTACCAGTGCCTCTGGGAGAGGAATGGAGTTGTCTTTAAAAAAATTAAGCCATACAGCAAATGGAAACTTTTGATAATTCACACATCAAAGTGAGGATTTCTTTCCTTATGTTCCAACATATTAACAAGTATTCTTAAAATAGCGCCACTACTTCAAATATCTATCATCTGGGCCACACTGTCATCCAGCGTCGCCAAAGAGGATGCTCTGCCTTGTTGCCCCACCACCACCTTCTTGTCCCCTCCTGCAGCGCTCGTGTGGCCCTGCCGTCAGGCTAAGGTCAGGGAACCGATTCAGCTGAAGGTTAACCTCGTCAAGTTAGAACAGAACCAGTCGTTAGCGGGAGCGGTTCCTTGGTCCGGCTCCCCCAGCCCCGGCCCCGCGCACCGGCTCGGCCCCCGCCGGCAGCGTGAGCACCTCCCCGGAGAAGGTATCCAGCAGCCTCTGGAGCAGATCCCAAGATGCAGCAAACATTATAGCCGCGAAGAAAAGTTGATATACACAGATTGCCATCTAGTGGCGTATGGAAACGAAGGCTCATAACTTTGCTCGCTCAAGTTTCGTTGACAGTGGGTGCTGATTGAGTCTAAACATTGCTGGAAGGCTGCTCTGAACTTGCCTTACCGTTCCTCCTGCTGCCTGTAACGGCGCCCCTGCCACTGCCATCGACAGGTTTGGAGCTCAAATTATATCTGCCCTGCTTTCTTCCTTTATTAATCCTGTGTTTTCAATTTTCAGGATATTTTGGCTAGAAAGTAAGGCCGAAAAGTGACTTTAGGAAGAAGGTTCATTATTGGTGCTATTTCTCCTGGGTGAAATGCAGATTTGAGGTCGGGGTGCTCTGACCGTGCACACACCTGACACCAGGAGGTTTGGGGAAACCCCAGTGGCCTTCTCAAAGCCCTCATGCAAGTGGCCAGTGAGTACAAATCTGCAGGACATGTCGTTTTCAGGCAGCCAGCTCGAATTCAGCGATGGCACCGGGTCAACGCATTACTGCCCAAGTTTATCTCCCTACGGAGCGCGAGGCTCCTGCTGCCCCGCCACTGCCGGGTGTCGCCGGAGGTGCCGCGTTGCACAGGCGATCCCCTCCTGCGAGGAAAACTGGCCGCGGGCTGGCCGGGAGCCACCCTCGCTAACCAGCCCTCTGCGTACCTCCTCCTGCCTCGGGGAGGATTCATCTCACAAGTTACAGAGGTCTCTGTGCGTCTGAGTCACCCCGGCTGGCCTTTACGGTCAAAGGGTGTGACTCATCTGACTTATTCTGGTAGTCTACTTCGAGATAAGAAAAGTGCCTCATTGAGCCAATTTATTTCCATTGCCTGTAAAGCCTCAAATGATTTACTCATATATCTACATCTGCATTACAGATATCCGTCTGATCAGGCGAATCCCACAGCAGATGAGTTGAAATTAAGGCTGAAAACAGAAGTATTGAAAACAACAGCAACATAAATATAGCAGTTAAAAATAGTTTACTGGTTCAGAGAACTATGCAGATAAGTTGCTGATGATGGTATAGATTAATGAGCAAGAGGCAAAGATACACTTTTGTTCTGGTTTTGTCTTCTCAGCAGAACTGGAGACCGAGACGGTGGTTCTGCCTTGACCGCTTAGTGTCCTCCAGACAAGTCATTCCCCTTCTCCATGTCGCAGTTTATCCTTCTGTGGTATAGAGATTACAATAGTTAACCAACATCCTTCTACACTGGACTGACTAAGACCCGTAAAAAGGAAAAAGGCATTTTATAGTAGGAGAAAACGGGAGCAGCATTGCAACCTATGAAGCCTTGTTGGCTTTCTCAGCTTCATCAGCTGTTGCCTTCATGGGTAACTCTTGTGCTTGAAAGTCAGCGCTCCTGCCAAGACGTATCTTCTGCAGATTTGCCGCCCTGCTTAGCTACAGGCTGTAAATAACAGAAACTTGATGATAACAGAACAACGCCGCGAGGGCCCGAGCTGGGTAAAGGCAGAAGGTTTTTGCATTGCACGACCCGGGCCCGATCCTGCCACGCGTGTGTCGCGCAAGAACCCCCACACCGACCCCCGGGCAACGCTCCCCTTGGCCCGCGAGGGGCCGGCGCGGGGCGCGCGGGGTGTGCTGGACATGCGGGGCAGCCCGGCCGGGCTGGCGGCAGCTCGGCTCCGAGTGGCGGGGTGGGGACGAGGGCTCGAAAAAAAATCCGCAGCGAGAAATCTTGGCAGCGGGTGGAGGGGACCGAGATGCTGTATAAGCACGGGCCAAGGCTGTTTATACTGCCAGAGCTTCTTGGAAGAAACTAGCAGCGTTCCTGCATCTAGCAAGGCCATCTCTGCCCAGCACGCCCCATATGGCGTGTTCGTATAGCCGTGCTCCAACTTCTTTTGATGGTTAGTGTATTAATCAGAGGTTATACGAAAAAGAAAACAGGACCATAGCAACCAGACTAACACAGCCGGGCGGTATCTAAACATCAAGGCCATATACATTAGAGTGAAGTGACTTGTTTGGGGGATTACACTTCAGGTTTCCATGGAAAAAACTCCCATAGAACATACTTCCAGCCGAATTACTGTGTAAACTGAAGAGAGGTTTCAGAGCTTCAGCTTGATGGTTTTAATGAATATTGTCTAGCTGCTGCCAGCACTTTACGATTTCAAAATTTAGCTTAGCTGTATTTTCTCCAGGGTCTAGAATTCTGCCGGCATTTGCTTTGAAAATAATGAAGGAACAAGAAATGGCCTCTGTGGTTATTCAGTCATCTGCCCAGCAATCCAGAGAGAAAACAAGCAAACAAATGTGCTGGAGGTAGGAGCGGGGAGAGAGCTGAATGTGAGTGCTTCAGAGCTACTTACAGCACGAAAACATTCGTATCTCCTCAAAAATGCTGCACGCACAAAGAGCATGCCGACTCCTTTACACAGGCAAAATAATCAGAACGAAATAGGACCAAAAATCCCTCCAAATCAGCGAAGCCAATTAATTACAGATTGCGTCAGAAAGACGAGAACGGTTGCTGTATTTCTCCAATGTATATTTAAGATGCTTTCAAGTGCCGCGGTTAAAGGGGAATTCATCATAACCTGAGGAAGACACCGTCTCTGTTTAGGGCCGCATCGCCTCCTTTCAGCAATGCGGTGGGAAGTCATTAGCACGTTTAAAAGTAGCCTGGATTGGGCACGGGGAGGAATAGCTCTGCATTGGCAAGGAAAGCAGCCGTACCATTTTAAAGACTTTTTTTTTTCTCCTTACCTCCAGTATTTGAAGTCCATTGGGATCCCGAGTATATCAAACTCTGCTGAGTTTTAACTGGTGAGACTCTCCAGCTCAGTGAAATTAGTTTTCTCACCCAGAGTTGGACTCCAGGGTAAGAATAAGGTATTGTGCGGCAGAATCACTGTACTATTGAAAAACAATATTTTTCAGATCAACTTGACATGTACTTCTGACTGTGAGTTGCGGGTACTGTACGGTATCGCTGGGGTATATTTGAATGACAAAATAAGAAATTCTTCCTTGCTTTTAAAAACATGATCTGGAATAATCTAATTTGAGTATTTTCATGCTACACAAAATGGGATTATTTTTAATAGATTATGAACACTTACCACATTCATACATAATTCACGATGGAGAGAAAATATTTTAATAACATTTATTATTTGAGAATATGAAAGAAGGAATGTTTGGTATGGTGACTTAACAGTTACCAAATTCAGGCTGATGGCGGTTTTCACTGCTTCTGTGATTCGGTTGGAAACAATTATTTTTGTCGCTCCCTGCCAGTTCCTCCTCCTCTCCCCTCAGCAGCACAGAGCCGGAGCTGCAGCTCCCCACTCCTGCTGACGGCGATTTGGGGGTGCAGCGATGCTGCTGCCTCCTCCGTGCGGGGATGGGCCACCCCCGGCCCCAGGGGACGGAGCCCGGAGAAGGGCTCAGGAGAAAGGTGGAATTAATAATTGCAGTGCTCACAGGCACCGGGTGGGACCAAAAGAGCCGTAACGGTGTCTGCGGGAGTGGAGATGTGCCGAGAGCTACAACTGCTTCTCCAACAGAACTGAAACGGTGCACACAGGTTGGGGGGAAATCTCAGTTTTGCCTGTAGTTGTGTACCAGGGGAGCGGTGGGAGCGGGAGGTGGGGCGGGGTGAAGGGGTGAAGGCCCCCACAGCAGCATCCTCCCGGGCAGCACACGCTCCCGCCCCCCCAACGTCCCCATCGGCGGTCCAGGCTGGTCTGTACGGGAGCCAGCCGGGCTGGGAAGGCTCCACCACCGCGTTCCCAGCTTGGACTGGAAGTGTGGGCTGATGAGCAGGTGAAGTTCATAATAAAGGATGGGAGCTGAGCACCAGTCACACACACCCCAGGTCAGATTTCATTGATAATTGATAGTTTAAGAACTTTTAACTTTGTATGTTCACCTCTTTCCAACTTTGTCCTCCTGCTTCTTCTCTGTCATCTGCAACGGGGAATCTGTTCACAACCCTGATTTGATTTAATGGCAAATTAACATTCTGTTCTTCTACTCAGCTGGTTTGGGTTTTCCCCTTGCTAGTGGGGCTTTGCTGCGAGAACTAACGATGGGCGGCTTTGCAGCTTGTGGACGAGCGGCAGAGTGGGCTCCGCACCGCCTGCATGTGCCGCGTGAGCACTGACACCCGGCTGCTCGCACACTCAGTACCTCCCCGTGAAACTCTGCTGCTGGCCTAAAAAAGAAACGACAACTGGCTAAACACGCTAGATCGTTATCTGAATCCGAAGTGTGTCACTGTTGCAGCTCTGGCTGTAGGAAAATTTTCTTGTAGTTTATGGGAAAATTCTTTCAATTCAGCTGTGAAGCCAAGAGACAGCCCCGCTCATTTTTTGTCATCCATTCTCAATCCCAAATAAAAGGAACCTAAAACAAAATTAAAAAATAGTTGTTTTACCATTTGTGTGAACAGAAACAGAAAAGGCATCGCTATTCTTGTCATCCCATATTTCCTAATTAAACTAATCTTTTTTTTTTCCCCCCAAGGTAAACTTTTTGGATGTCTTGTAAAACTATCTGAAAGATCCCAATTGCAGAAAGTACAAAGAAGAGCCAAGGGGTGGGTTTTGTTGGTTGGTTGTTTTTTTTTAACCATTTACCCTCTGCACCCTGTCTGCAGAGGCAGGCGCATACTGGCAGGCAGAAGGCAGGAATCTGCCTCAGACCCCATTGCACTCAGACAGAAAGGGAGGCGCTCGCTGAGGCTCGCTCTCAGCTTTGTGCGAGCTGTGCAGCTCCCCCAGGCCACGGGCTCGCTGCGGGCTCCTCTGCATCCCCTGCGCTGCTCGGCCACCAGCCCCAGCCCTGCCGATGGCCACATGCAGCCAGGAGCATCCCAGGGCTGCATCCTGCAGCAGCATCCCGCAGCAGCATCCCATGGCAACATCCCAGGGCTGCATCCCGCAGCAGCGTCCCGCAGCAGCATCCCAGGGCTGCATCCCCTGTCCGCTCGGCACACGGCGCCTGGGGTCCCGCTCCAGCCCAGCATCGTGCAGGGCTCGGTGCTGCAACGGGGAAGGGAGTGTGGGGTGAGTGGTTTCAGGGCAGAATGTACTAGGTCTCACCACAGCCACTATGCACACCGTGAGGATTTATTTATGCAGGGAAAAGCCAAGAAAATACTCCAGACCGAGCAGCGTTCCTGACTCTTACATTTAAACAACTTCATAGCCAGGGAATGTGTTTTTCGTGATCATTTGTTAATTAGAGCCTGCTCTTTACCTCACTCCGAACCTCTGAGACCTTTTGTGGCTTCATTCCCTCCTGGCATTCCCTAAATAAATCACTGCATATTGGCAACAAATCTTACGAGAAGTGGCAGGAGTAACATGTGGAACGTGTCATCCCATTCCACACGTGCAGTCGTTGAAGCGATCTGCTGCAGAACCACCTCAGGCGCTGCAGCAGTGCGTTGGCGCGGCTGCACCGCCCCCTCCGTCCCAGCACCGAGCGCTGAGCCCGCTCCTGGAAGCAAAGGACCGGGTGGGAAAACCCTCTCTAGCTGATATGTAGACAGGAGGAGCATTTTCAAATTTGAGCTCTATATTCGCTCCGGGTCTGAAACAAAATTAAGAATAGATTTGAGGGAGAATTAGGCCTTTTAAGCTCAATTAAAGCCCAGGCAGAACATCGAGATCTTCATAGTTACCACACAAGTTAAGATCACTTGATTGCTGCAAATTTATTCCAAATTAACAGTGGTGTGAAGGAGTGAAGAATTAATCCAACGATGTGGGCTTGGACCAGTCAATCATTTATAATTGAGATCTTGTCTTTTGTCAATATGCACATTTAAAATTTAATTCTGATGCTTCCTTCAGATATGACAGTGAAATCGCCAGAGGTTGGGGAGTGAAACGGGAGAGGCCTGTTCAATTGTTCAATTAAAAAAAAAAAAACAACCAACAACCCCCTCCCCCCGCAAACCTTGATATTTCAAGCAGATACTGTTGTTTAAACATTAAATAAATGAACAGAAATAATTCTGATGCCATGGGGTAGTTTGTTATCTTGATTGTGTAAACATGTGAATAAATAAATGTATTCAGCCTGAAAGATACCGAAATGAACACGAAACATCTGCATCTCCGGGAAAGCTGTTACTGACGTAAACCCGGGAATTCGCAACCTCCAGATCGAACCTACTGTTACACCATAGTTAAGTACATCTAGTTTAGATAAAAGGATTTAGATTATAAGAATTCCAGGAGAGTACAAAAGAGCCAGAGAAAACATTAAAGCCGATTGCAGCTAATTGAGCAGATGTTCCTGTTACTGAATCACCGCCGCCGAAATCCACACCCCGGGCATCCTTTTTCCACATAAGATTATAGTCACTGATCCCTTTTCTTTCTTTAGTTTTTAAGAACAATACAACCGCTGTGGCTTTTATTCAAATAAACTGTAATGAAGTGGTTTAACTGTTTTACTGAAGTGCACATTTTTTGGGGAAGAGCTCTGGATTGCCAACGTGCACGAGCAGACTCCGCTCCCAGCGCAGCGCTTACCTTTAGCCGATGTTGAAAGTGACGTTGCTGCGGTTTGCTCCGGCTCCTCCCCTCTGCCTTCCGCCCCTCCGCGGAATTAGCGGTCCCGTTTCATTATTGATTAACTGAACTCAGGCCAGCTAATTCCCAAATTTGCTCCACTCAAGGCAGCTGCTAAAACCAGCGACCTGTTGTGCGAAGGGCTGAGCAAACGTCCCTCCAAACAAGCAACAACCCAAACCGAGAGAAGGACCCTCTTCCCATGGGCTGCGTGACCCCAAAGCACTCCGAGCCACCATCTCGCACGGATTTAGAGACTGAAGTAGACCCAAAATACTCAGTGGTGAAACCGCGTGTCTGAAAGGCATCGAGAAGGTTAAAATACAGAGCGCTATTTTTGTAATATTCTAGTCTGATTGTTTCAGCTTCTTCTGTAAGTAACATCTCGATGGTTGACGGCAACAAATGAGGCCATCAAAGAGAACTCGATGCATGTTCTTCTAGGAAAGATGATGAAAAAATAAGCAGCTTTAGCTGAGGTAAAAGGAAGAGTAATAAGCAATCAAAAAACAAAGCTGCAAACAAGACTAACAGAAGTTTTCATGTATATATTAGAAGAAAATTCGAAGTACGTGACCACTACTAAAGAGGGAAGGCAGGCAAGTGCTGCAGGATGGTGAGGAGGTTAAACGCCCTTTTCATGTGAGCCCTCACCAAAACACCAGCTGTGACCAACCGCTTAAACCCTTAAAAGGTTAAGATAATTCCAGTAAATTGTGTGTCCCTGGAGGCTTATTAAATGATGCCAGGGGATTCTCCGGGAACTGGACGGAGCAATTGCTCAGCCACCTGCAACCGTCTTGGGAGCGTGAGCAGCAAGTGCGGGGATGGGGCCACAAACGCCGTGGCTACAGAGGGACAAATAAAGCCGTTTTTAAGAGGAGGACCTGAGGAACAAATATAAATGGCCATGAGGAGGCTAGAAAATAATTAAAAGAATCAGTCTGTAAATACATACAAGACAATGAGGTGAAAAGAAAGAGCCAGCGTGGGCTCGTACCGGAGGAAGCAGGTTAGGCAAACCGAGCTCCCCCCTTTCAGGTAACCGCTCTTCTTAAAGACGGGGAAGCAGCAGATGTGATATGCTGATTTACAAGAAACACAGTTCAGAAAAAATTACTATAAAGGTTGAAAGGTGAATGCAAAATCGTGACTGCATCACTATTAAATGCAGGCGATGCTCCACCCTCAGTCTGCACTATTCGCTATTTTAATCAACTTGGGGGATGGAATGTAAAGATGATAACGAAGTGGAAGGCACTGCAATCACTTTGGAGATGGGATTAGAGTTCAAATTGATCTACATAAATTGGAAAAATGATCTGAATTTTTAAGATGGAATTCAGTACAGTGCACAACGTTATTTTAAAGGGAAATGTCAATGCCTATAAACAAGATAACCATGGGCTCAGTAGCATTGCTGTGGAAGAGGATTTGGGGATTGCAGTGGATAGTCAAACAGGCTTTTTTTCCAAGAATGAGAAGAATGACGGGAAATTAGAATGAGTTCACCGTTATGTAAGAGGCTGCTGCCAGAAGGAAGAGAATAAGCTGTCTTTCATGTCTATTGTGGATAGAATAGTAATAATAAAGTGCATTAAAGGGAGGAAGAAATAAGCCTGACATCATGGGCCATTTTCTAATCATAAAGTTAGCAAAGCACTGACAAGGTATTCAAGGGAGATTTGTCATTTCCTTCCAGCTGGAGTTTCAAAGGACAGGTCAGACCTATCCGTCAGAATTGAGTTAATCTTGGCCTTACACCAGGTGATGGACTTCTCCGGGTGCCATCCAGACCACCCTCCATCAGCCAAGAGCAGAGGAGGACGGGGGAAGAGGCAGCCACGGAGGCGGCCAAGGGAACAAGGCACGGGTGTCCATCCAAGGGGCGGCGTGAGGAGACCGGTGTGACACCGGAGGGCTCTGCGCGCAGCCCCACGTGCTGGCTCCCACCCGCTCTCCCATGGTGGAGAAGTGGGGCCTCACCGTTGACTGCATGTGCCCACCCCAGCCCCGTAACGGGGGACCTGGAGGAAGGGGCTTCCCCTGGGGAACCAAACGGAGCGCTTACGGGAGGGTGATGCAATGGGGCATCCATACGACTTTCAGAGATCAGTTTTGAGGCCTCACTTCAGAAAATTTGCATCCAGTTCCGTGAGTGTGACTACCAGACTGATCTGCTGAGCGGGATGAGGTGGTGACAAGCCAGCCAGAAGTCCGCGGTTTCACGGTGTATCTGCTGTGCAGAGAACCCCATCTGACTTTCCTGGAACAGTCTATTCCAAAAGATAAAAACACTCTTTGTATCCTCAAGGGGAATGTTAAAATTTCTCAAATCCCATATAAAATGATTAAAGGTAATTCTGTACCTTGCAGGCTGAGGGCTTTTGAAATAAACCAAATGGGTATTTGGCAGAATTTGGCTAAACGAATCTGTAAGAAAGCAGAGTGGCAAGTAATGTGACATCTGCTGTTGGCATTAGTTAAGTGCAGACACTGCCTTCTTTAGATCTCCTAACCTTGCCTGAACCAGTAATTTTTAATTCAGACAAAACACTGGAATGACAGAATCACCCTGAATTTAAACGTTTCCATCTGTGATTCCATAAAGCAGCCCCACCACCAGCAGAGCCTTGCCAACATCCTAGATTATCTTTTCCTATTGGCAATTAACATTTGAACTAGCCGCTAAAACAATCAGAAGATTGACTCATATTAATAACGTGAAGATTAAATAAATAAAGGAAAAGGCACTGAACTCATTGAAATCCTCCACAACCTGTCCCGAGTCTGTAGTGTTTGTCTTGATGGCACGAGGACGATATGAGCTGCAGCTTTCCTGAGTAATTGAACACGAACAGGTTAATGCAGTAAGTTTTTACGATGGATTTTCCTTTCTGCAGATTGTATCCTTTACTAGAAGAGAAGTCCTCTCTGAACATACTTTTCAGACTCTACATTTCTGAGGTCAGGAGCTGGCATCGACCTATCAACACCGAAATTCTTTTTGCCGTGGACGCGGCTGGTCGGCGCGCAGGCTCGGGAGGTCGGGCACCGCTGGGCTCTGGCGCTGACTGGAGCAGAGGGACTGGCCAGGGGTCCCAGCCTGTCCGCTTCCTTTGAAAATGAGGGTGTTTGTCCAGATTGGCCCGACGTGGTGATTGGCCAAATAGTCCTCTTGGTGATTCAGCTCAGTCTCCTGTTGAGCTAAATGGGAATTCTGCCTGAAAAAGGGCTGAGAAGCTGGCACCCACTGGCGCGGCATGAATCACGCCCCAAGTAAGAACGTCTGGATTTTACCCCGAAGCCCAAAAGGCCTCGAGCCCAGATTCATAAAAACCGCTGGATAAGCCTTCGCTGGCGCTCGCTGCCGTGGGCCCGGAGAGACTCTGCCAGAGAGCGCCGGGCTCAGCGCTCAGCCGGACCGTGACTCCGCGCATCTCTGGTGGCCTCCCTCTGACGGGCTCGCCGGGGACACGCTGCGCGGGAGGAAACCCTGCGCGGGTCCCAGAGGCGAAGTATCCTCCTGTAACGCGGTCAGCAACGCGAGACGCCAACCAGGCACTCACCGAGGGGACAACACACCCCATGCCGCAGGAGCTGCCCGACGCGCCGTGCCGGGGAACGGGCAGTCTGGAGAGGGGGAGTTTTCCTGACTCCTCTTCAGCAGTTAAATCATTATTCTCCAGACTTGAGAAAACACAGGTAGGTAACCAGTGCCTTTGGCGAGGTCTGGTTCAAAGCCTGATGGCAACTTCATGTCACTGCAGCGGCCACAGAGACACCCTCGCGGGAACTGGGGTCACCTTCCCAACGGAAGCGCAAGACGCTTCCTACCTCTGGTTCAGCTCTTGCGCAAACGCGGATCCAAGCTCCGTCACTGAACAGCGAACGGGTCTGATAGATCAGGAGGTAAGGCAGGTGCCCGAGACGACTAGATTTTCCTATGCTAACAGCAGAAAAGCAAGAATGTGGGGAAAAAACAAATATAGATATACATGGTGAGAGCACTGTAATTCCAAGAATGATGTGGCGGAGTTCAGTGTGTAAAGAAATAGAGCAACGCCCTCCTTCCTAAAGACACGTAATTACAGTACAACGTTTGAGAGGCCTATTCCAGGACTGGTGTTAACTTTAGGCAATCTTCCACCTCACCACTCCCAATAAGGCCCAGAGAATCCTCACTTTTCTAACGTCAGTACTTCCAGCAACAAAGCAAAGAAGCAATAGGAGGAAAAAAAATGCCCTGAAGAGCCCAAAGCTTGCAGTCCTTCCCGAAGCGTGGACTGCCGTTTGGCTAACGGCCTGCTGGCTTCACTTAGGCAAGCACAAAGCTGGCGAGCACCATCGACAGACTTTCCAATTACAAAACCTCCTCCCACTTTCAGACGGTGTCCCAGAGAGCTGGACCGAGAACTCCCCCCTGGAGAAATGCCCCGTTATGTTTTGCTGGCATAAAGATGGTCAAACGCAGCAGGACGTACACAAATCACATACATCCCCTTCCTCCGTTCCTCATCTACAAAACGGGACAGCAGAACGTCCCCATCTCTTGGGACGCTCAAGGATAACCACAACGAATGATCTGAGGGCCTCACATCCTGAGGCATTAGAGCTTGCAACTCCTGAACAACAAAAAAAATATTTGAGAAACTCTTCTAATCCCATAGATTGTGTAAATAAATTGGTTTAGTTCTGAGAGGGATGCTATTTAACTAAATTTAAAAAGTATAGCATAAAAAGTATAACATAAGTGACACCATACCCCAAAGCGCTGGCCGTTCTTCTGGCTAACGTGGCTCCTAAAAACATTAACAAACTTTTAAACGATGGTATTGATAGGAACTAAAGCACTTCGTGCATTGGTGAGGGACTCCCTCACACGGAGTGCTCCCGGGCCGTGACCCCGTCCAGCCTTCGCACCGCGAAGCCTCTGCCCAACCGCAACCGCTGGTGCCTACAGGAGCGAGAGCCCCAGTTCCCTTCTGCACGGATTATCCAGTGAAATCGTCCCGCTGCTGATACCTGGAGACAAAACTGAGGGTATTCCAGCTCCTTATCACAGACCCAAACGAGCGGCCTCTACAGTAACCCAGCCTGGACTGCTCCACTCCGGGGAAATAAGGCAGTTGATGTGAGAGAAGGCAGTGCAGAGCCCGAGCGACGCTGGTGCGCAGCGCTCTTGGTGCTCCCCGTCAAATCCAGGGTGCTCCTCTCCAGCTGTGAGCATGGAGGAACATCTGGCTTCACACAAAATACCAAATCTGTCCCTGCTCTCTGCAGTTTCTGAAGGTGTTCATCCATCACCGAAGGAGGAACAGCCCCTCAAGAACAGATGCCCACACCAGTGCACAGAGGAAAGGCGTAAGAGCACAGAAAAAACATGCATTTTGGGACAGAACGTCCCATGTAATTTTTTGAAACTTACAGAAACGTTGTCTATAGAAACAAAGGGAACTGCAGTCAGCAGCTGCCTCCTAGCAAAACAGGCAATCTGAAAAACAAAGTCACTGTCAAAACATGGACAAACTGGGACAAGAAATGGACAAACTGGGAAAGGTAACTTTTAACTTTTGTAGAACAGGAATAATTTCAAGATTGGGTGCGATAACACAAGCGGCTCTAAAAAAGCAACACCAGCATTCATGTTTGAATGCTTTAAGCTGAGTAACGTGAAAATGTCAAGAGACAGTGCAGGACGGAAGCAAGTAATGTCAGTATGTCATCTGGAAATTAGATGAGAATACTGATGTTAACAGACTGTGGGGGAGAGTTCAGATTTAGAGAGTAAAAAGAAAAGAAGTCCTACTAGATCTGAAAGGCAAATGTGGGAGTAATGAATTACAGCACACAATCTTGTCATCCGAGGTGATGGCGAGATTAAATGGTCTGAAATGTAACTCAAATTGAAGCAAGATCTAGGACAAAACCTTATTAGAGGAAATCAATGGAATTGATTTTAGAAAGGCAATAAACACAGTCAATGCAATCACGTTAATGAAAGTACCAGAAATTTGGGGTATTTAAGACTACCAGTCTAGACATAACATTGTGTTTTTATAAAGTCTTCTATGAATTAAAGTCTTTGACCTTCTACACCCATCCTCTTCTCTCCTGCCCCCAAGAGACCGGTTAGAAATTCACTGCTGAATTCTCCACAATGTGAAGAACACAAAATGCTCCCAACAGTCACTGAGTCAAACCTCACTGCTCGAGTAGAACACGTAACAAAGTCCTTGCTCTGGCAGTAGAGGGTGAGAACGCATATATCTAAATAAATTCCTTTTCCTATGGTCTTTCCAAACTCAGCAGCTGTATTGCCAGTGCTATACTGAGACAAGCGAATTTTGATGTTTCTCCTTGTGCACTTCGTTTGCTCATGCTGTGGTGAGAGAAAAGGTTATTTATAACTGTTCACACATAAGTAATCCCCCCGGAAGCTATCCACAGAACCAGCGCAAGCTGTAAGAAACGAACCCCGTTCGTACACGCAAGGCAAGCTTAATTACCCTGTTTCACAAAAATACAATATTTGAGTATTAGAACCTGATGTGCTCAAGGAAGTATGTGAGCTTTCAGACTTAGCAGAACAATTCTGTATTTAATTAGGCCTCATTAGTAAAGGTAATCACTGTAATTTATTTGCACAAATACAGGACATCATGCTCCATCAGAGGTAATGTTCTTCATTAAAGAGAGTAAGAACTTTGTGCACCGGGGCAGATGTGGTCTACTAATCCGAAGAAACCAGAACTACAGAGTATAACATTTTGCTAAATAAAATCAACTTGCCACTTTTATTCAGAATGATAATTTGTAATAACATACCAAAGTAGAAAATTATCTGGGCTCTTGAATTTGCTCCTGGAAAGAAATTGAAGTTTCTTATGTGCGTCTGAGTTCTAAAATTTATTGCAACAGCCAGTTACAGTACACAAGTCTGAACACTTTTGTGCATCAGTGTTTGGTTTGGTTCTTAAAGGCTTCACTTCACACTCGTATGACAACTCCCAGTGACGCAAGCAAAAACTGGCTCTGGCCAACACAGAGGGCCCTGGTCAGTAACTTCTAGCGGCACCAGGAAGGCATTTTTAAGAGAGTGTGCAAAACTAAGGGAAGAGTGACCAAAAATGTGCACTGAGCCTTTGAAATTATTCATTCCCATATCACCAAGATACAAGCTTTCCTTTGAAGATGCATTCGCTCATCAAGTCTTACCAGAGGGTGTTAACAGAACACATCTGACCAGTGATTCAACTCCTGACGTCTACGAAGAGATCGCTCCATGGACACGACAGATGAACGTCAGACTAACACCTGTGCTAAACTCAATTCAATTAAATCCCTTGGACTAAACTGCTGAAGAAATGGTAGTTATAATACAGGGCTTTGTTAGAGCTTTTTCATTTCCAAGGCGGGGGCAGAGAATTACCATCCACATAAGGAACCTCCCCTCCCCAGCAGCAGTTAAAATATCTGTATCCTTTTCATGCTTATTTTAAGAATTAGCAAGTGCTCATGTGAAGCACAACCATTTTTGCTTTCCCACTTCTCACGCTTGTAAAGCTTCTTGTGACTAACATCACAAACTAGATTATGCTTCTCACGTCAGATTAAGTATTTGTGACTGAAGCAAATATCAAATCCGCCAACTGAACAGTTTTAAATATGATTTTGCTGCAATATTGAAGTTTCTATTTTAATAACTGAACTCCATTAAAAAAGAAAGTTTAGAAAAATCAAACACTTTTTTCAAAATTTAAGGAAAATTTAATCAATATGCCTTAAATTATTTTACAGTAACTACAATACTGACAAGCATAACATTTTCAAAATGGTGTTTTTCTTGGAAGTACTGCAAAAGAGATTACTCTTCATCTACTTGTATGTGCACCATTAGGAAAAGAAACTCTAGTTGAAGTCATCTTCAGAAATCCAAGTTAACATATAGCTACTCAGACATCCAAATGTATTCATATTTCAAGTGTCACAGAATTACAGATCCCTTTAACTTTTAAGCATCTGTTTTCTAACTCATAATTTAAGTATCTTAAATCCTGAAATACTATCCCATCAAATGAACCAATAAATGAGACCCAGGAGCTTAAGAGTATATTTGTTAAAATATAGAAAATACCCTAATTGCTTGTGTTCATTTGTGCATTTTGCTTTTGGTAAGAGGGAACAGGAAATAGGTTCCTTATTACTGCAGATATATTCAAAGAGTACCCCAAATCTACGGCGTCTGCAGTTCTGTTAACTTTTTTGGATAAAAACCTATCAATTTATAACTGCAACCCTTCTCCCTCCCTCACTCCCCTAAAAAAACCCAAACAAACAAACCAAAAGCAAACAAAAAACACAACCCTCAAATAAACAACCAAAAGTTACTTTTCTAAAGATATAGGAATGGGAAAGAAATTACATTAACTTGATAAGCATGAACACTTATTAAAGCTATAGACACCTCAGGTCAATTGAAAACAGTATTCAAAGTCCTAAAAAAGTGAACACGAGACATTTGTTTTCATTGTTCCAGATGATTCAAAACGGGTCTAAGTTTCATGACAGCAACACTATACAGCTGTTTGCAGCTGTTTCTGGTCCAACTAAATGTTCCAAGTTGATGTTTTCATTTTGGCCCACTGGAGTCCAACGGTTTGGACAGTCTATTCAAAACACAGAAATGAGAGCAAAGACTCCATACAATAAAGCACAGGGGTACGCTACTAGAAGTTGTTGTCCTTCCATTGCTAAGGCAGAAATGAAGATTTTGGAAGCAGAAAAGCTGCACCAGCCAATGATTCCAGCCGTGAGAATAATCCCCATCATTCCCCTGTAAAGACAGAAATAAAAAGAGAATTCATGTAAGACTTGTGTATATACACTTACAGGAGTCCTAACTGGACTCCTTCTGGCACCTTTTACAGATTCTAAGATGAACTTTAGCTTTTATGTTTGACGCTAAATTAAATAGTTGCAGTAAAGACTTCAGAACGATATTATTCAATTATGACAGCATAAAAAAAACCCCAAATTAACTTTGGGCATAGGAAACGTAAAAGCGGTGAGTAAAGGAACTGTAGCAGGTTCTTCATTTTCAGTCTCTAACTTCATGTAGCTATGAGGAATCGCACTGATTTTCTTCTGTTTGTCAACTTCAAATTTGCATCTTAAATTATAATTAAACTTTATGGGTACTGAGATTTGTCAGATTCAAAGCTGACTGAAAACAAACTTGATATTGTTATTTCACTCTATGTATTTAAAAGCTGTTAATTGACTTAGAGCTAAAACCAGTATTCACCTGTCTTTCATCCAGTAAACACATGAAGACTGTTGATATTTATGTTTTATCCTTACTACAAATTCCTGTCATATTCAAACTACATGCAGCTTTGTCACTGAATAGGAAAATTCCTTTTAGTAACTTCCTTCACCGTCTCACAGGAGAGGAATCTAT
Organism: Anarhynchus alexandrinus; assembly: GCA_008711295.1. Lineage (NCBI taxonomy): Eukaryota > Metazoa > Chordata > Aves > Charadriiformes > Charadriidae > Anarhynchus > Anarhynchus alexandrinus. Next base: position 179,405 of record VUYV01000251.1, read on the forward strand.
TACCAAACTATTGTTTAGGTACTTACTGCAACGAAAATACAATTGCGAAAGTGGAAAGCAGGATCATAGGAAGAAGACAGTATCCAAGGACACTGGCAACGCAGCCAAACGAGACGCCCGTCATGCTCATTAAGTTCAGGAGACAAAACATCCCTAAACATCCGATTGCACTTATTCCGTACACATAACCGAACTGAATTTTCCCAGCCTGCAAGTCAAGCAGAGTAATGCACGTTAGTTACCTGAAGTAATGCCTCCCACAAGCAAAGGGGTAAGGAAAGAATGTTTACAGGATATCTTCATTTTGCCGTTGTCCCCCACCCCCAATTCCTATACTCAAATTCAACAGGTGGTATTTTTCCACAACCCAAGTTCCAGGACACCTGTATATTCTAGGCACCCAGGAAGCACGTTTATCCTAATTTTACGTATCTCAATAAACAGATTTTGATCGAAGTGTTGTTCTCTGATCTGGGCTGCAAAAGCCTATGAATTCTTTAGGGTTTAATCAACAAACTTCTCATGCCAATTGATACTTCAATAATAACCTTTAGAGAACTAGCGTATAAATACCAAAAAACTGTAATTCAGGAGCTTCCTGACTAATCCAGAGCTTAAGTCCTTTAATTTGTGATAGACTCCACAAAGTTATAGCACAACGTAAATTATAAAAAATGACAGCACAGCTTCAGCTGTTTCTGGGAAAGCACTGTATATGAATGGCAGAATTAACTCATGCAGATTTTTAGAAGTCAAAATCAGAACTTTTCTTACTAACAAGTACACAGAAAGCACACGTGCATTATTTCAAAACTTATGTATGCTATGTCATCATCTGTTTTTCCAATGCTTCCCTTATAACATCTACCAAAACNTATCTGTTTTACCAATGATGGGATCAATGCTTCCCTTATAACATCTACCAAAACACATACAACGCACGGTGGCCACCCCTGCAGGAATGCAGGACCATGCAGTTACCGAAGCTCCGATGGTGTACAGCTTCGAGGTCTGTCTCCCACTGCTAACTTCCAAACTAAGTTTACTTACAATCCCTCTCTTCTTTCTCCAGCGCTATAGAAAGCAATCATATCTGCTTTAATCTTTTTGCTAGGTTAAGCTTGTTTTCTCTCACTACATTCAATATATTTTTTTTAAAAGAAAAGCACACAGGAGAAAGTGATAATTTCTTATGAAAAGAACATTCAAATGTATCTATTATAAACATGTTAATTAATTCTGCTGGCCTAGTTTCCATAAATAAAGGTTACTTATTAAAGTAGGCTTAAAGTCCTCCTGGTACCAAAACACTGTGTTCTAAGTGACATGGCAATGTGAAATTTTAGGCAAAAATTAAAACCAGTGCCTGAAGACATTTAGAGGAAAATAATGATTAAAAATATTGAAGCTTTCAATGACAAGGAAGACTGTTTACTGCTACTCTGTCATTTCGTAATTGACACTTTTGAGTCATTAAAGCACAATCTTATTTCAATTAAGCTGAACTAAAAAAACCACCAGGCTCCAACAGCTGCTAACCTATTAAGAAATATAAACAATTTGAAAGCAGGTTTACTTGTGTTTTACCAGACTGACTCTTGATACCAAAAGTCATGCCTAATATATCAGTACTTATGAAATCACTTTTTACACATAAATTTTGAGCTTCATCACCTCTTGAATAGCAGTAAAGAACAATGAACAGAGTATGGAGCAAAGAAATACAATGAAACAAAACAGAGAAATAGACTCAAATATGAAACACAGTAAGAGTTAAAAAATAAAAGAAACTCCTAAATGAAGAAATGAAATAAATATTCAAATATTTACTGTGTCCATTGTTCTGATTCTTGATAAAACAGAACGGAGATGCTGCAAAAAGACAAGTTATGATTCTGAAAGTAAAACATCTCAATCTATAAAAAAATCCCAAACAGGTAAAACTCTGAGACACCCACTCCTGTGACAAAAGGAAGCCATATTCTTCAAAAGCAAAGCATGAAAAGAAATATGAATTACATTGTGCTTGGTTTTTGCATGGCAATTACTTCAAAGACTTGGATTCAAACTCCACTGACGTAAAGTGATAGTGAACTCATTAATTTTAATCAGCCGTTTATGAAGCCCCAGCTCCTCTTCCATACAGCTACAAATTCTTGGTCAGGATGGGCTTTTTTGGCCTCCATGCCAAGTCACTTCCAATAAACCTACAAGTAACTTGGCTTTTTTTCCCCAGTGTTTCCAAGAATATTAATGCACAAACAGTAACATTTTGCAATCAATATCTTACCAGTAATAATGTGGCTCCAAAAGCTAGACAGAAGACCATTGGTCCAGCCAAGTCAGTCTCATTCATGATGCTGCCATCTGCTACTTTTAACGGGTGTAGCACTGTTAGTGTCTTCTGCCAGATGTGGTCAAAGTTGATCCCCAATTCTACAAGTTACATGAAAAGAGTTATGCATATTTGTTTCACGTATTCCCCTCCTGCTGCCCCCATTTGCTTCATTCTTTGATTTCCCTGCCTCTCCACTTTTAAATCTCCTGCAGATATATTTCTATGGGGACCAGAAAACAGAGTCATTCCATCTTTCCTCAAGCTGCTGAGTGTGCTGCTTCCACAGATTCCAGGTCTCAAATGCTCTGAAGTGACAAAGTGGTTTCTAAAGGACAAGGTAAGAGCGTAAGCGCAGTGTTCTGGGTCAGCCCAAAAGTTCATTTAGCCCAGTACCCACACTGTCCCTGTAAGTGGCCAAAAGCAGATATGTACGGAAGAGTATAAGCACAGAACATGCAGATTCTCCAAGTCTCCAATGACTGCTGGCTAAAGGACTTCTAATTCAAACTAGTTTCCCTGTATTTAATTACCCTCAGCAGACTTCTCTTTCGTAAACCAGCCACTGAGCCCACTAAAAACCACCCACCCTCTTTAACACTCAGTGTCTCATGACAAGGAGTTTCACAGCTCCCTCCAGCTAGACATGATTTCAAGTCTCCATCCATACAGTTTGACCATAGCTGTGCGTCAAAACCTAGTTACGAACGCAGCTCCTACTTGCCCACCTCAGGCCCTGGGATGCAGCTGTGTAAACAAAATAATTTTTTGAAGAAAACAAAAAAAGCACAGCAGGGTGAAAGGTATCGTGAATAGGGACAGGTGATGGGCATCACGAATACCTCTCTAACCTGTAACAGTAAGGGTTTCTTCAGTTGTTCAGTACTGAACAATAACAGCTATAAGCTGGAAACTGAAACCATCGATCCAGACAGTAACTACATATCCATTCCGGCATTCTGCACAGACTGTATTCTACATAGGAATTTCTGCAGTGTTTAGCATTCCTCTTTAGCAATGAAAGATTTCAGTTCTAACCAAACAATCAACTGTAATTAACTGCATTGATTTATTGTACAAAGAGTGGGCAATTCTAAATATTATTTGCAACAACAGAAATAGTAAGTGTTTTGTCATGTATAAAGTCAGGTTATTCATTAAATTGACTATGTCTTCCACAGAACAGTTGCTGTGAAGTAATAAAGCACAAATTTAAAACTGCAGAAGTTCACTCAAGAACACGCATCTCATATACCAAAATACAGTTAAATAAAAAAACTAATGAGAATTTCAAATCAAGTGTGCACTTTCAGCAGTAGGGAATACACACCCTGCTATGCAACCTATCCCCAAATTGGGAAGAGTTTTGGATTTTGGCCACAAAGCATAAGTTATACCTTCTAATAGAGGAGGCTCATCCTCAAAATTACTTCCATAAAAAGACTGTGCCGAAGTTGGAGTGTACGTCTGTGTTGGCTGGTAAATCTGCCCTGTGTAAGGCTGCTGCTGCATCATGTCTGGAGGGACAAATCCACTTTGTTGAGAGTATTCATAGCCTCCATACTGCCTGCAAAGAACGACATTGCATTATGGACAGGTACAGAATTTTATTTTAAACACCTCCCTGCAAAAGTAAAGCTTATTTTCAGTAAATAAGTCACAGCACACAATACTTTCTTCTTTTTCAAGAAGTGACATTAGATGATCCCCCTACTGGGATCCAGGCCTTTTAGGCATAGAGCCACGTTTGTCAATACAAACTCTATCAACAATACTGTTAAACTAAACAAGATAATTCTCACTATATATGCTAGTATTGCTTTTTTGTTTTAAGTCAGAAGCCTGGAGAAATAAGCACTATCCGTTGACTGAATTACTACTACCAGCTGCAGACTTGTATAAAAGTAGGAACATTTTACATCTCAAACTTATTCAAATATTGTCTGTTAATTACTACTGACATCTCACTTAACGCCAGCATTAATTTGCTATTTAGAATGCTTATCTGCAAACTATTAGAGAACGAAGTTGCTTATACTATCTCTTCCAGATTTAAAAATATGAGCTTGTTTTTGCCTTTGCTTAGGCACCACGTACATCAGGTAGCATTATGACATAAAAAGGAATTGTGATAGGGGCATTAAACACATTATGACATCTACCTACAGGACATGATGCAGGGGGGAAAAAAAAGCGTGATTTTTCAGTTTCTATTTCATGTATTCTCAATTAATTACTAACAAATCAATTTATAGTGTCTTTGGAATACTTTCATTGTAGACTTTATATGTATAAAAATATACATTGCTACCTTTAAAATAAAAGCCTCATCAAAGCTATCTTCTGTTCCTAAACAAGCCCATAAGTTATTGTTGCCACCAACCATTTCCAAGTCTGACTACAGTGATTTCAGTAAATATCATCAAAATCTTTAAAAAAATATTAATATAAAGAAGGAAAACCCAGAATTCCTTCTCCTTTATTTCCTTTTGTTAGTGGAGTTCAGCCTCATCACAGTCCTGTAATCCTTTCCAGGGCACAAACAGGCATCGACCTGCCCTATCTATGGCAGGGAACACACAGGTCACGTAACCGACCAAAACCCTCAGCCTGAGACTGGATGTTCACAAAGGCCTCCTGAGAGCTCCCCTGACCTAGAAACGTCAGCATGCTTCCCTGCTAAAGCCTAGGAATCACCACTGACACTGCTGGCTCGTTTATGTGACGCTGTAACTAATTTTTACTCCCTGAGTGACTTAGAGAACAGCAGTATCGCTTTTCCCTAAGATGCCAACATTATTCATATAATTAGGATTACTCATATAACCTTTCTTTCAATTTTCTAATCTTTCCTTTAAATGTAAAAGACAGAGTATTCAACATACAACTGCTTTATATCTCCATTTATAGAATAAGTTACGCACTCATAAAGCACAGAGCAACACTAGAGGCAACAGCAGCTGGCAGAAGTGCCAATCCCTTCCTGAATAAGCAGACTGCCCCAGAAGTATCTTAGCTCAGGCTCGGTGGCTAAAGCAGCGCCACTGAATGGCTTTACACAAGGCACGCGTTACACAAGCTCAAAAGACATGCAGGAGTTACTTGCTGTACGGCCTTCCACTGTAATCATAGGACTGTGTCTGGTCATCGATACTGTAACTCGTCTGGAAGAAGTCTGTGTTGAAGCTGTCAAACCCAGACATCGCAAGTTATCTGGAAGAGAACAGCCAGGTTCGCTGGGGTCTCCGAGCCCACCCGGGGAGGGAGCGCTCCAGAGAGGCCGAGCGGCCCTGTCCGCGCAGGCCCGGCCGAGGAGCCCCCCCTCGGGGCCGCCGCGAGCGCCCGAAGGCACAGAGGCCGTGCCGGGAGTCCCCCTCCCCGCCGCCCCCGCTCAGGCCGACCTCAGCCGCGCCCTGCGCCGCCCCGACCCCCGGGACCCCCCCCCGCCCTTCTCCCCGCAGGCCCCAGGGAGGCTGCGGGCGGCCCGGACCCACCTCAGCCCCTCCGGGCCCGGCCCCACACCCGCCGCCGCGGCCCCTGCGACGTGTCACACAGCGGCCCGAGCACTTCCGGGGGCAGCGGGGCCGCGCCTGCGCACGGCGCGCTCGGCGCAGCGCCCCCACCGAGCATGCGCCGCCCCTCCAGCCCCGCCCCTCTGCTGCGTAGCGCCGCCGCGCGTGCGCACACGCGCGCCACCGCGTTGCCCGGGGGACGGCGCGCGGGGCGGAGACAAGATGGCGGCGGAGGCAAGATGGCGGCGGGGCGCGGGATGGCGGCGGCGCTCTGGGGTTCGCCGACCGGGTTTGGTGGCTCGTCCTGCGGGAGGGCTCGGTCACCCCCCTCAGGGCTGCGGGCCTGGCGATCGCGCAGTCCCCCGTGAGGGGGCAGCTGGCGTTTTTCCGTGCATTGTTCTGCCTCCCTGATAGAACTGAGGCTTCGAAGCTTCATGGCTGCTGCCTCCCATTGTTTTGCCTAAAATCTGAAGAAAAGCAAAACATTGGCTCTTCAGTACATGCAAAGAATAAACTTCTGTCCATATTCCACTCGTCACTAGAGCATAAGTAGTCAGTGCTTCCTTTTACTGCTCTGGCTCATCTTACATGGTGAGTGTCAAGATACCCCACCTGTGAGACAGGGAGAGTAATACCCATTTATTGTGAGGTGAAGCTGTAATGCACTGGGTAACCGCTAATTGTTATTTATTTTTACTGTTCCCTTCTGGTGCAGCCACCAATGACATGTAAAAAAAAAGACGTGACGGTTGTAAATCCTTCCATCAGAACGGCCCTGATACTCTGGGAGGTGCAGAGACGCAGTCGGCGCGTCCTGCAGCGGCCACGCAGAGCAGAACCCGCGGTGTAAAAGCACAAAGGCTGTCAGGTGTGTGGCATCTGCCAGCTTTCCTGCGTTTATTTATTCGTGCTCAGCAGCGTCATCTGCTTTCAGCTGGATGCAAAATTTTGGTTTCACTACAGTTTACGTGCAGAGGTGACATCAGGAGGTTTTCAGTAAGAGTTTAGTATTAATTTATTACTAAGCAACTTTTTAATTGTCAAAAATCTCTTTCTTCCCAGGATTTTTTTTTTCCTATTATTCATGAAAAAAAAAAGGTATTGTGAATCACATAAATGTGTGGCAGAGTAGGGATAAAATGCCATCTACATGATTCAGACAGAATTCTTGTTGACATCAGTGAGAGTAGGAGAGTAGAATTTGGCCCTAGAGATACTGTTTTGCATAATGTTCATTTCAGGTGTTTTTTTTTTTCTCAAGGCCACAGCTTAGTTACATGAAGTGGCTTTGCTTGCAAGTTTAACGCCTTGCCCCATGTTCTGTCTAGATCTAAAAGGAGCGGGGTGTGCTCTGTTCACTGCACGGATGGGAGGGTTTATGTGAAACTGCAGGTACTGAAGGAAATGGGAGTAGGTGATGGTGCTGCTGAGTGAAAAGTAAATAATTGCTGTCATTTAATATTAGACCTTCATACCCTTTCACATGTCCACATTAAATAAAATTAATATTTTCCTGAGGTGAGACAAAAAAATTGCTAGAGCCATGAATCTCCTTGGTTTTATTAAAGATCAGCTGTTAGCCTGTCCCTCACAAGCAAGCTGCAGGAGCTGGGAGTACTACGGAATTGCAAAAAACGTCACTGGGACTGTGAGGACACTCTCATGTGAAGAAGCTCCTTTCCTTCACAGTCCTTTGTCACTCATGCTGTTTGTCCCTCTAGTTTCATTATTTTACTCCCTTTTTTCATGCAGGGGCAGGGGAAAAGGGTGTACTTGGACTGTTAACTAGAATTTGTTTTATTAACTACCTACAGTCCTGGCACTGAGCACAGGAAGAAGCGAGTGTTCATTCCTGGCTCAGGTGGGCTTTGTTGTGGACAGAGTCAGGGAGAACGTCGGCTGAGGCAGTTTAGCTGAAACTTCAGAATGACATGAATCGTGATTGCCACTTTATTGTTGTCACTGAATAGGTATATGGTAATGAGGTTTAGAAATGTGTTAGCTGCACACGCATAAAGAGTTGCAATCCCGTGCTTCATATAGCCTAACTTCTTACATGCATGCTGGAAGTGAACGCTTGCCACTTGGGCACATGTGCTTCTGCAAGTGTGAGTCCCTGTTTTGAAGTATGTATACATTATAATTTTTTTTTAATTCATTTTGGCTCACGACATGATTACAGTTATTTTGTTACAAACTCTCATGTATGTAATTTTCTTCTAGTGAGATTACTATGTTTAAATTATAGTCCTGTTACAAGCCTCTTCCACAGAACATATCTTGTGGTGCAGTGCAGACGGTATCTCCTGAGAACAGCCTCCCAGAAAGTATGCATGTTTGTAGAACTGAATGAAATAATGGTGGAGGAATTATGGCCATGGATAATACAGAGATCACTAACTGTGGTATAAGCTGCTTCTTGCAGATTTATACTTTTGGTAAATTACTGTCTGAAGGCTGAGAAGATCCTAGCTTTCATGGAAGAACGGTAGAGTGTGCAGGTTACATCTGATGTTGATGACTTAGTGCCACTTTGCTGAGCTGTGTGACTTCGCTGCAGTTCACTAGACAGTAAAATGAGACCCAAATCCCAGGCAGTGGGCTGCGTAATTGTGATCTGCTGGTGAAATGCTCTTTGGCTAAAAATCTATTTGGATTTGCTTAGGTTATTAGAATTTACTTGCGGCTTAGGTTGAGCTTTCATTAATTAGTTCTCTCTGCACTAGGCATCTCAACATTGCTTTAGGGTATAGACTGTTTCAGCTTTGCCTGACAAATTCACACTCGTCTGTAGCAGTGTGCAGTCTGATACAGGCCGGTGGGTTGAAGGGAAGGCAAGGCACTGCGCCTACACAACTGCTTCCTTCCTGCGTGATGTGGAAAGGGCATTCTGTGAACAGCCTAGGTCACCATGCCTAGAAGTACAGCCTACTAAGGCACCAAACGTTTCCTGGCAAACACTGTCCGTTTCTTGAGGGACCGGCTCCAGCTGCACCTGTGGTTATCTGGACAGGGCATCTGGCTTTGCAGGAGGCCTTGAAATGGCTCCGGGGTGGGAAGAGTAAAGATACTTGTAAAATTAGTACATGGTTTACACAGTGCTGATGTCGTAATAATGCTACTCAACAAGGACCAAACTTTGTTTTAGCTGTAACATTAAAAACCACTATAGTTACACCAGTGTTAATAATGGGATAATTTGAACCAGACTGAGAATAAAAGTATTATTCAAAAAACTTTGGAAATGTTGGAGGAAAGGAAAAAGGTGGGGAGGAAGAAGTCTGCTGAAGTAGGCTTTGCTATGGCAGAACTTGTGAGGGAGAAAGGAAGTCCCTTACAGAAGGGTGACTGAAAACAGTGATTTTTGTTTGCGTTTAATCCTCGCGTGCTGATGTGAGTGCACATGAGGTCTCTGTCCGCCTATACATGCTGGGTCTATTGAAGGGTCAGAGACCCCCAGGATTGTTTGTATAGCGGATTGCTTTGTTGAACAGTGTCCATGAAATTCTAAAGGTTTTGTCAGCGTTGGGTATATCAATTCTTGGTCAAAATGTTACCTGATGTACAACGATTGTTATCTAAATCAGTGGAATGTGATTCCCCCTTACTGTCCATTTCTGAAAACCTAGAACCTCGTGCAATGAGTTTGCTTTGGATTTGGTGTTTGAGAGGAGCATACAGTTTTACTTGCAGAAGCTGTGCCCACACTCTGTATGTTACGTGATGGAAAAAAAATGTCTTCTATTTGAATTGTTTGCCTTGCACCATGCCCGTGCTCACGTGCTGAGCACCTGTGAAAGATATTCTTCCCCTTTGCTGTTTTTTGATGAAAATACATTGTGCACTTGAGTTATGAATAAAAGATCAAGGGCAAATCTGTATAATGCTTTACCATGTACTTGTTACTAAACCCTACTTTAGGGCACTTGCGCTCTTTTGTTAGCAGATCCTTTTCTTAGGGAGATTCTGCCATTTAGTGTTTCTTTATGCTTTTTCTTCAAAGTGAAAGATTTGTTAGGGCTTCTTATTCACACATACTGCTGAATACTGCTCCAGAGCTGGAGTACTGCATCCAGCCCTTGAGCCGTCCGCACAGGAAAGATATAGACCTATTGGAGTGGGTCCAGAGGAGGCCACCGAGATGCTGCGAGGGCTGGAGCCCCTCTGCTGGGAGGACAGGCTGAGAGAGTTGGGGTTGTTCAGCCTGGAGAGGAGAAGGCTCTGGGGAGATCTTATTGCAGCCGTTCAGTGCTTAAAGGGGGCCTACAGGAAAGATGGAGACAAATTTTTTAGCAGGGCCTGGTGCGATAGGGCAAGGGTAATGTTTTTAAACTAAAAGAGCGTAGATTCCAACTAGATATAAGGAAGAAATTTTTTACAATAAGGGTGGTGAGACAGTGGTCCAGGTTGCCCAGGGAGGTGGTGGATGCCCCATCCCTGGAAACATTCCAGGCCAGGTTGGATGGGGCTCTGAGCAACCTGATACAGTTGAAGACATCCCTGCACATGGCAAGGGGGTTGGACAAGATGGTCTTTAAAGGTCCCTTCCAACCAAATTATTCTGATTCTATTTTTCTATGATTCTATGATTTCAGCAGATGAGATTTTCACTGTATGTAATTCACACTGCTGGATCAGTGGATAATGTATTATTTTAACTCAGTATCATACTATTACTTGCCTGGCACACTTCTTGGGAACTCAGTTTCTAGAGCTACCCAAATGATGTGAAGACCATTCCACTCTAGGAGTGATATACACCTTTTAGAAAAGTGTCTGGGTTAAGGGCCTGTAACTCTGCAAGGGCCTGGAATTTATTCCCACCAGGGCTCTGTTACCATTCTTTGCTTTGGATCGGAAGTCTTGTCTGGAAGTGCTAGCATCTGTCTACAGGACATGGCGTCTGGTTCTCAGTGAAACCAGGGGCCCCACTATGTTGAGCCAGAATCGGGCCCAACACATCTGCTGGAGCCAGACATTTCTTTTTTAATGTGCCATGCCACCCTGCTCAGAAACTGCACTCTTCTCTCTGGCTTGATGGAGTGTTGCCCTGGCAAAATGTTGCATTAGCTCAGTATTTAGGTATGAGACTGCTGAGGACCACTGAATGTTACAGGATATGTGGCTGAAGGATCCTTAGGTGGCACCTTGAAGTCATTTCTGAATCAAAGCGCAAGCCTAGAACTGCAAGTACTGGGGTTTTTCTTCCTCTTTTTATTTTAACTATTGTGTGTAAAAATCACACAGAGTGATGAAAGTTCCCATGTGGCTTTTTAGCTGAAATCTTCTGTCCAAAATCCAACCCAGATATTTTTTTCTTCCCAGAATTACTCCTGCAATTTCTGCTGGAAATTATCACTATTTCTCTGAGTGCCTTGAAGTTCTGCACAGTGTTGCTAAATACTGATAAACAGCTTCTGCATTTCTCATTATGCGTGGGTGACTTGATTCGTATTTATAGCTTGTGTATTCACACTGCAGGATGTAAGGTGATATGTATACATACCACTGCTACTACAGACCCAGCTGAATACTACCCTTTCTTTCTAACATTCATTGCTGCTTTTAAGACACCTACCTTTTTTTAGTGCCCACAGAATTTGATGAAGTCAGTTGTCCCATGATTTCCTGAAAGCTTGCATGCTATTTTAGCACTTTGTCATAAGGAATGACCTCAAACCTGTGAATGATGTCACATCATTAGTGTATTGGGTTTAAGCATAGCTGTGCTGTGACTTTTGGAACATACACTTAAAGCTCGGGCTATATTTTCCCCTAGCTATATTGAAGGTTATGTAGGCATCTGTTAAAAGTGGAACATGCTTCATCCTCCTCCCTTTGATAGATGCTGCTTCTCTTTTCCGTCAGAGAGCTGTAGCTGAGCTGCTCTTCAAATGAGCTGCGTCAGTTCTGCAGCTGAATAGGTAAGAACCTTAGTGTGGTCCTGACACATATTTTACATTTAGGTCACCAGTGTATTTGGCCCAGATTTTAAAGTTTCACTCTTCTCAGGCTGCATTTTGATGGATTTGGCCAATGCCTTGTATTTAGCAGGGAAGCATTATGTGATGCTTTTACTACTGAAGTCATTTCATCAAAGGAAATTATAATATATTTCAGTAAAATGACTGGAACATCCTGTGTAAAGAAATAAAAGCAGCAGTTGAATTTCTTTCATTTATTATTTGAAAAGTGCAGATGCATTTCTGAAGCTGTTGTGATTAAAATTCTAAGGTTTTTGTTCTCTTCAAAAGGCAATTCTGATTATAATTTTTAAAAAATACTTAGAGCCTAAACATCTCTGTATTCACTAATCACATGGTATCCATGTCAGAATGCTTCTCAGAAGCTTGTCAGGAATCACAATTGTTTGTACAACTCTTGTCACGTTGTTCCCTAAGCGCCTGAACATCAGACTTACTTTGTTGTCTCCACTCGGCCCCCAAAACTTCTACCCAGGTGATCTTTATCCCCCTGCCTTGGTGGTTTGGATCCTAATCATACTGTGTGATCACAAATGGCTTCAGTGCTTGTTTGAAAAAGATCGATTTTTACTGTGCAGAGTGAATTGATTCTTCAAGCCCTGCCAATATGACATCACTGGCTTTATGAAAATTGATTTTAAAATTATTACAGCATACTAACTAACATTAATAACTAAAGTATTTGAAAATGCTGATGCAATACTCCTTGCTTTGAACAGGGGCAGCACTAATGAGCTTAAATCCCAAAGGAAGCTATCATTTCATCTGACTGGTCATTTAGATGTTAAAGACCGTATGCATTGACTGTACCAGACTTAAAAAAGTTATGAAGACATCCAAGTTAACATGTTCTCACTTCACACCTTTCAGTCTTCCTTGTCAGGGTTATGGGACACTTGACGAGTGTTTCTTCTGTGATCCACTGGAACTGCAAGTGCAGATGCACAGTACTTGTCTTTTCTCTTTCTGAGGTGCAACGAGCAGCCTCCAGAGTAGTACCAGATTCTGCTGGTTTGAAAATTAGAAATCAGATCCAGCAGTAAGAGGCAGAACCTTGGCTCGGAAGCCCAGCAGTTGCTTCAGAATTAGTGAATTGATTAAGGTAAAAATCGAGGGTTTGATTAACTGTTCAACTCTCAGGTTTGAATTTGAAAAGTCTGTAAATATACAAATTAATGATTTTCTGCCTTAGCCTTGAAAATTGTGCTTTTTATGTTAGCATGTTATGTTGATGATTTTTTTTAATTACGGCCATTTTTTTCAGAAGAATCTCGCTGAAGTATCTGCAACTTAAGAGCAGTCAGCAAAAAAATTCTGCACATGGGAACTTCCTCACACAAAGATTTCACTCTAAAGCTTCCCCTCCAGGTTTTGGTTCATGTTTGAGTAAAAGGCTTTATTTTACCATATGTTTATCATTCTGAGTAACCTATTTTTGCCCAGAACTGGTGTGTGCTAGGCACAAAGCTCAAATTCCCTGTTACAGTTGCGTGACCAGCTGTGAAATCGCTGGTGGGTGCAATTGTGGTCGCAATTTGGTGAGCTATTTAAGCAGCTTCATGGCTTAATTTCAGCAGATGTTTTGTGCAGTGCTTATTTGACCCGAGGCATGTACTTAACGTCCCGCTGAGCAGAGTGGCTGGGGGTGTCCGATTTACCCACCCGGACCCCACATCCAGCGACGGCAGCAGGCTGCACGGCAAATCCCCCGTTCCCCGGTACTGCTCGGCTCTCCTTTTCCCGCATCGCTTGACCCGGTAAGAGCAGCGGGGAGGATCTTGCGCGATCGCCGCCGCGGACGCGAGGTGGCAGTGCCGGCGCGGAGCCGCGGCTGCTGCTCCCCCCCCCCGCTCCCCTTAAAAACCGGCAAATAAAGTAGGTGCGGGGCCGCTCCTGCCGCGCCGAGCCTCCTTCGGGGTCCCACCCGTGGTGGCAGATCCTCCCTGCTGGCTCCTGCCCGTTTCTGGGTCGCTGCTGGGGAGATGAGGAGTGCCAGCAGCGCGATAAAATCACGGTCCTGCCTGAAAGCCACGGCCGTGCGTGCCGGGAGCTCCCGCCCGCCGGGCGCTCCCGCCCTGCCCGCCCGCATCGCCGGCTGAAACCACCGCCGTGTCTGCGCGGAGCCGGGAAAGGCACGTTTCGGCGGCGGGCGGGCAGGGGACGGGCGCTGCCGGCTGGCGGGGGACGGAGAGGAACGGAGCGGGGAGGAACTTTCCCCGAACTCGAGCGGAGCGGGCGGCAGCGCCTCCTGCCCCCCCCTCCTCCCCCGGCAGCGGCCCCGGCGCGGCGGCGCCCGGCCCCGCCGCTGTCCGCGGTGCTGCTGCTGTCCTTGGTGCTGGCGCCGGCCCCGGTGCTGGCGCCGGCCCCGGTGCTGGCGCCGGCCCCGGTGCTGGCTCTGGCCCGGTCCCGGTGCGGGGCGCGGGCGCCCATCCCAACCCGACTCCTTTAAGATGATGCAATCGGCATCGCCCTCCGCGCTCCCGTCCCCGCGCCGCTGAGCAGAGCCGCGCAGAGCCGCGCAGAGGCGCTCAGCGCGGCGCAGGNGGGAGCTGCTGGAGCTCGCCAGCCCTTAGCGCAGGCTGCGGGGTTTCTGCAAGTCATCTGAGCCAGCCAAAACGCGCACCCTGCGCTCCCCCTGCCCCGCTCTCACGGAGCCCCAGCGGATTTATTAGGGGTTTTTTGTTGTGGGTTTTTTATTTTTTTTTCTTCTTCCCCATCATGCTGTACGTATTGGTTTCTCTCACCACCTGCCACCGTTAACTTTCCTGTGACTCGGTTTAACTCTTGAGATCTACATGGATGTTGCTAAGAGCACTTTTCTTGCCTTTGCTGTCCCTTGCTGGGATCGGATTTCGTACTTACTGGACTCTGTGTGCCTGTATGTGTGTTCTGAGTGTCTTGAAATTTTGCTTTCCTTTACAAGAGCTATGCATTAATTGTAACCAAGGTAAGACTCGCAGTTCTTGTTCCCTCATATGCATGTCTAAATTCTATGTTTCTTTAAAGTTGAAGTATGTATTTTCTTTTAAACGGTGGAGTCATATGTAGTCCTTCCATTGATCAGTACTTGTGAAAAAGAAGCATAGAACTTGCAAAAAAATAGACCTATTTAGCAGGAGATCTAGCTTGGCTTTCTAAACTGATCTGCTTTTCTCTGTTGCAGCTTCTGTGATGCTTAAAAAAATAATTTGTGTCTTATTTTGTTTTCCCTTTTGACAGAGCTGTGAATGACCATAGGCTTGGCTTGACCTTGATTTTGATGGCTTTGTTGGAAGATCTAATGATGTGATTGCATTTCATGAAGTGATTGCTCTCCAGCCTCTATGGTTTAGGGTATAAGCCACATTTGCCACACTGTCACTCATGGACAATTCAGATTCTTTTTAAACAAACCTTTTGGCTATTTTTCTTTTCTCACTTCCCTGTTCCTCCCTGTTTCTCCTTAATGTTGGGAGCCTTATTCTACACTTTGATGTGATTGACAGTCCTGCTGCTTCGTGCTGCTGATTTCTGTTTTAAAGTACAATGGCTCTAAGTGGCAACTGCAGGACTTATCTTCCTTCTCGAGAGCAGGGGACTGGGCTGCACTCCTTCCCAGAGGTAGTGGAGCTAAACGTGGGTGGCCAGGTTTACTTCACTCGCCACTCCACCTTGGTTGGCACCCCTCACTCCCTGCTGTGGAAGATGTTCACCCCAAAGAGAGACACAGCCAACGACCTAGCCAAGGACTCCAAGGGAAGATTCTTCATTGACAGAGATGGTTTCCTTTTCCGCTATATTCTGGACTATCTCAGGGACAAGCAAGTGGTTCTGCCTGACCACTTCCCAGAGAAGGGAAGGCTCAAGAGGGAGGCTGAGTACTTCCAGCTCCCCGACTTGGTCAAACTCCTGACTCCCGATGACAACAAGCAAAGCCCCGATGATTATTGCCACAGTGACTACGAAGAGGTCTCCCAAGGCAGTGACACGAGAATATGCCCACCCTCATCGCTCTTACCGCCTGATCGGAAGTGGGGATTCATTACCATCGGGTACCGGGGGTCGTGCACTATTGGCAGGGAGAGCCAAGCAGATGCCAAATTCAGGAGGGTCCCAAGGATTTTGGTTTGTGGAAGGATTGCTCTGGTCAAAGAGGTCTTTGGAGAAAGTTTGAACGAAAGCAGAGACCCAGACAGGGCTCCGGAAAGGTACACCTCCAGGTTTTATCTCAAGTTCAAGCACCTGGAGAGGGCTTTCGACATGTTGTCTGAGTGTGGATTCCACATGGTGGCATGTAACTCCTCGGTGACAGCTTCCTTTGTCAACCAGTACACAGATGACAAGGTCTGGTCCAGCTACACTGAATATGTCTTCTACCGTAAGTACAAGACATTTCTGAGGGAAATGTAACTACCTGTTTTAAGCTGCTCTCTTCCGTTGACTGTACAATTCTCAAAGCGCAAAGAGTGCAAATTTCCTTGTGTCTGCCACGGACTGAGGCTTTATTTAAATCTGAGGGGATACGCTTCAATTTAAGCTTTGAAAATGTAAAGCAAGGCTGAACTCAATGGCTTGGTCTTGGCTAGGTGGCAGCACAGACTGTCAAAAGCACCCCATCCCTGTGGCTGAAGGATGCTGCTGTCTCTGGCTGTGTAAATCAGCCATCTGACTGCCTTGCACGCTTCCCAAGTACGTGCGGGATGCAATATAAGCCTTGCAAACACACTGCAGATTTAATTACAGAAAATCTTCAAATGGGATTCAATTTACAAAGGTAATAGCTGCTTGATAATAGTCAAGCACAGTCAGCCAAGCCATCTGTCAACAAACCTGACACACTTACACACAGGGAGGGGAAAACAGAATCCCGTCCCCCTGGCTGCTTTTCAACAGGGGGCCTTCTCGGAGCCAGCTGATGTGCTCTGAAATGAGGGCTCAGAGCAGAGAGAGGCAAGTTGCTGCGCCTTGTTATGCAACACGCCTATGAAAAACAAAGTATCCTCATAATGCGAAGTATCTGCCCTGCTTACCGCAATCACATCAGATCACATACTGTTGGGGTAATTTTAGCTGATAGCTCTAGCAGGCTCATTAACTTTCTAAGTTGATATTCAGGTAGAGACACCGTTACCAATGGTAACATGAGGGTAATTTTGATCCTCTAATTCTGCATCAGAAAATCATTCCAAAACTGCTGTGCTTAAATATTTGAGAGGTCTATGAGGCTGTTTTCCTCCATTTTCATTTCAAGAGGGTGAAGGATGGAACATTTCCTTGGTCCATTTGTAGAAATGGGCTTTAGCCAGCTGCTGCTTTGGACAGTGGGGATTAGAGACAGATAATAGTTTCTTTGCCAGCAGACCTGCTGCACTGTGTGCGGTGCTTACAGTTAGCAGGCTCAGTAATGTGGAGAGCTGACAAAAGTTTTAGATGAAAGATGTATCAGGAAGTGAATAGTTTGTGTGTAATACTGGATTCAGCGCCATCTACTCTTGTGTCTGGGCTCAACAGGCAGCCCTAATCTGCTTATGTAATGATGCTTAAGTTAGCATCCTGAAAAGCCATCTGTATTTTTGACATGCGTAGATTTACTTAAAATTAGTTTTCTAGCTGGATTTCTTAGCAAAATGGTTCTAAGGTCAGGGATCTGCGTATATTCTGACAGGGATGGATGATTTCTATTATGAGGCTTCTTCTGTTCAAAATCATAGTGTCTTGCACAAGTTATAGGAGGAAAATTGACGTAGTTAAGGGAATGGATTAGAATAAATTGTGTTTGCATTTATTTTTAAAATCAGAAAAAAATATAAGTTCCTCATAGGCACGATGGTTTGCTAATTGAAGAGCGGATGAATGTAGGTTTTGCGTGAATTAGCGAACACAGACTCCCAATTTTCATATTACTCAAATTTTTACCTTCAAGGATTGCTCTTTGCTTCCACATCACTACAGTGAGGGTTAGGTGCTGAGCTGAAAGGTACCTTAGAAATTTTGGAGAGTGAAAGTCTATAATAGGTTTCACAAAATCTTCTCTCACCAGTGCAGGGAAAGCCCAATCCAATTAAAGTTCCTGGAAAGACTCTTATGCCGTTCAACAGGCTTTGCATTTGGCTCATACCAGTTTTGTGGATTTTTGACACTGATACAGTTTCAGAGATGGATTTTTCAAAGGGTTCTTCCCTAGGTAAAAGCTAAAGCAACAACCATGATGCCAAATCGCTCTTTTATCTCGATCCAAATTGTTCTGTTGCGCTTTGTGCCATTTGCTGCTTGCTGCGATAGAGCTGCAGCTCTATCTATAGGGCTGCAGAGGTTCTCCGGCCATGTGCTCGGGGTCTGGCTGCAGCCGGTTGACCTGAGAGCAGGCACGATATCTACAGAATTCACCTGGAGCAAAAGAACCCCCTTTCCAAAACTCCCCAAATCATTTCATTTGAAACTTTGAGGACCAATAAAATTGACATCTGGCTTTCTAGTGGAACATTACAACTTCTCTGCAGCTGCTTAGCCATAATTATTTAATTAGAAGCTGCCAACTGTGTCTATATAAGCATTAATTCATCAAGCTGTTGTGATCAGGTTAATGGGCCTAAACATGGGCGGTGTCTAATACAACTGGTTAGGCAGATGCAGAGGTGGTCTTTGCAGAGCCACTTAGTAGCTCCTGTGAAATGCACAGTTGGAGGGACTCCTCAGAGCTGGAAAAGGATGATTATTTCCAAAGGAGGAAGAAGAGAGGGAGGAGTATTTTTTTGATACACCAAATACATTGTATGCTCCAAATACTGCTCAGAAGGTAAATGCCTGTGGTTGGCATGAAGATAAAGAACACTCTTCATGTGCAAATCCTTTTGAAAGTAGATCAGATGGATTGAAGGGGATGTAAACTGTGCAGCTGCTCACATGGGTACAGGGTGTGCTGGTAACAGAATTGCACAATTAATATTGTATGACATTTTCTCCCCTTGTTCAAATTTAGGTGCTATTAAGGCTAATTGGAGATTCATGTTCTCTGTGGAGGAGGTTTTCCCGAAATGCAGGGCATGCAGAAAGCGTCCGGTACGGCAAACCTGCAGCTGTTTTGCTGAGTGGGTGGCAAGATGGGCTGCAGAGCCGGCACTGGGGATGACAGTGCAATCCTCGGAGCGCAGCTGGGCTCCACTCCAGTTTCAGATAGGCCGATGCAAAGGAGGGTTGGGAGACAGGCTGTACTGATACATTAGAGCCATAATTAAACAGTTCTTTGAAGCGCAGTTCCTGCGTGGTGGGTAGGCAGGAGTCACAGCCTGGCTCCTGCGCACAGGTGGAGTATGAGTTGAGGAAAGGAGGTGAGGTTCTGCTCTTGCATTTTCTTCCCCTCCAGTTTCTCTTATGTTAAAAACGTTTACTTAAATTTTATACTGTCTAAGGTTGGATTTCTAATTTGAAGCATTTTGTGGTCATCTGTCCATCCTCCCCCCCCCCCGCCATCGACTCCTCCCCCACCGTTGTTTCAATGATCTTGAAGTAAAACCTCACCTCCAAACATTCTCATTTTTTAAGAGGGTGATAGCCTGTGCTTAGATCTGTTTTTAAATGTTTTCAACCTTTATGATGGGATGAATCAAAAATGTGCACTTGAACATCTGGTAAATGTTGTGGTGGGGGTGAGAGGTGTTAAAGCATATGGGCTGGCTCAGCCTTTTGTAGCCTGGCCCTATTCCTGACTTCGCAGCGGCAGCAGCACGCTCTTTTTCACCACCTCCCATAACCTACAAACCAGCCCTTTCTGCCTGGCTTCAGTCTTGCATCATTGCCAGGACTGTGGGTGACAGTCCTGCACGTGGATGTTCTGGTTGCCAGAAAGCAAAATAACAGGTTGGAAACGGAGAAGGCTTTAGCTTCAGACAGCAGGTCAGCAACACGGCAGGCTGTGTGCATGTGTCTGCAGAGCGCCAGGAACCGAGTGACGTGGCAGTGGGATGGGATGGGGAGAACCTGCATGGAGGCTCCGTCTGCATATTGCTATTGCCCCCAAACCCCTGATGTCGCGTCCCTTCTCTCTCTTCTGTCAGTGGTTGAGACTGCAATAGGCTCTCAGAACAGTTCACAGTACAGAGGGGAGGTCTTGACTCTGACGTATCACATCAAACCCCTTGCTTTTGCTCTCGTGGCTCCCTGCACAGCTGTGGGTAGCACTGACAAGGAGCACGGTTGGCACCACAACGAGCAGGTTGCCCTCTGCTCAGCTGGAACAGTAAAGCAGCGGGAGAGGAGAGCTGCTAGGCGAAAAGGAACAAATATAGAAGAAGTACAGATGGAGGAAAAGGAGAGAAAATTCACACACAATCTGGAGAGAAAGAACCAGGGAAAAGATGGGGGTACTGACAACTACACTAAGACACGGTGCGGGAGAATTTGTTAGATACGTCAAGCTTTCAGTTTAACCCAAATGTTTTCCTGCAACAAGCAGGTGGAGAGGGTTGGCAAATGCTCCTTCAAGTTCACTAGCAGAAAAGAATATGGGGATTTAGACAGATGACTGTCCCTGCTGTGTTTCAAAGTCTGAACAAGCATGAGAAAATCAGGACAACGATCTGATTTGTTTCAGCCTTGCCTTGCACCGGCCACTTCACATCTGCACATGTGGAGCTGCTCAAGCACCTACAGATGTTCAAAGGAAACTGTGAGACGTTCCTGGCACTGTAGCTCTGAAAGCCAAAAATTAATTAACAAGGCTCTTGCTCCTGAAGCACATGTGCTGCCACTGCTCGCTCTAGGGACAGTTGTAAATTTTGGCCTTCTCACCTTCCCCTTTCAAGAAGATGCTGGCTGGGTGTGCTTTTCACTTGCTGGTAGGAGGCTCATGTGCAGAGATGTTTGTGAAGTAGATTTGAGTTTATCCTGAGACAAACAAATGAACTCTCTGGAGTGGGGCTGTGCGGGAGGGAAGAGAAATGCCGAGTGATACCCTCTGCGAATGCACTCTGGTGGCTGTTCATTGGACATGTATCTCTGGGATAATCCTGGTGCCCTTTATACAAGATAATCCACTTGAAATTAATGCAGCCAGCTGCGGCCCATCACTTTGCACGTGTGAACAGACCTAAAAGATCCCATGGTGATGTACATATCACTGACTCATAAATGAATCGTGTGGTAGAAATTTGAATAACAAAACCGAATGCTCTTGCAGAGTGACACCTGCAGCTGTGTTGTCAAATGGGTTAGATGTGGAAGAGGAATATCACCTATTTTCCTCCCTCTTTAAATTGATACCATTCTATGTTCTAGTAGTTGGTTCTGGCTGGTTTTAAATCAGTGAAGATCAAAATGACCCAAAAGATAACAAAATAAAGTCTAATCCAATGAATAATGCAAGCTTCCTTTCCTGTTGACAGGAGATGTTTCTGTTTCCAGGTAATTATTGTCATAATCAGTGAATCTGGTCCATCTTGCCAAACAAAATTCTCTCGCACAAGGATGCTCATCTGCAGGTGGTGGGGCTGTGATCAGCCAAGTCTGCTAGCATATTCATGTCAGAAGGACCTTGCTCCAAGCTTTTTTGGTCAGACTTGAGTGATGGTTGATTTTTTCCTAGTTTGTCATGGGAGACTGAAAAGCCTGTAGAGTTTGTTGGTTTGATAAGAGTTATTTCATAGATGAAAAAATGATATTATTTCTTGGAAACCAATAGTGTCAAATCTGATTGTTAGATCAGTGTATAAATCTCCATGTTAATGGATACCTGAAGCAAAAATTGGTAAAAA
The DNA here is from genome assembly GCA_008711295.1 of Anarhynchus alexandrinus. Lineage (NCBI taxonomy): Eukaryota > Metazoa > Chordata > Aves > Charadriiformes > Charadriidae > Anarhynchus > Anarhynchus alexandrinus. The sequence continues at coordinate 200,964 of VUYV01000251.1, forward strand.
AGATGTTGGATATAGGACTCAGAGTTCATTCTAACAATGTATGGATAGTGATGTTCAGAAATCGGCAGGGATGGCTTTTGGGTACTGGCCTTTGCCTCTACCCAGTATTCATGGCATGGCTGGTTATTTCATAGCCCTTTGGATATGATCTTCATCAGCTTGAATGTTTGAGATAGATGTTTAGCATCTGTTACCTCGCTGATCCAAAATACCACTTGGCGATGCAAATCCTCCCTCTGTCACGACACCTGCGCAGCAGCTAGACGGATTTCCTGCCAAGGAAAATCCTTACCCCTCTGTCCCGTGTCCATGGAGGTCTCTGCAGTGGAAGGGGGTTTGTGAAGTCAGGAGATAAAATCAACACTGCCCGAAGAGGTTGTTGAGTGGGTTTTGATCTGGTGTTTGCGTCTTCCCTCCCTTTCCAAGCTGTCAGGAGGGCTGTGTGTGCTTTGTGTAGTGCAGGTATTGGGGAGGCAATGGAAATATTCGTGCAGGGTTCAGTGCCCTGAGGGCCTGGCCACGGGCGCAGGCTGCGGTCATGTCCTCACTGCGCCGGCCACTGCCTCTGCTGCGGCAGGATCAACGGGTGCAGACAGGAGGCAGAACCTCACCTGTGAGGTTTGCATTGCTGCTGCTGCTCTGTGATCTAGAAAGAGACTGTAATGACTAAAGGATTAACCAAGGAGGGCTGGCATTTAGGGGGAAAAAAAAATCCATGTATTTTAAACTGCAGTCTTGAGCTGGATGTTTTCCAGGAACAGTGTGCACCGTTTCTGTAGACTGACTGATCAGAGGAGTGTTTTGCTGTAATAAAAGTAGATACGTGCCAGTGAGATATTCCCCTGCTGGTGTCCCGGGGAGGTGTGGAAACAGGGAACGCCTGGTCTGCTGCCCTGGGACAGCAGAATCCCCGGTGGCAGTGGCCCAGCATCCCGGGCTGCTCTCTGCGGAGCAGCGTGCGATGGCTCCCACCAGCCGCTTTTCTGCTGCTTGGCTCAGCCTGGCGAGGTCTGGCCTTTTTAAAAATTTGCTGAAATGTAGTTGTGGTTCTTCTGAAAACAAAATCAGAAAGAGCAAAGGAGTGTAAATAAGAAAACATAACACAGATATTTGCCATTCAATGAATATCAGCAACATATTGTGTACACAGACAAACACTTCCTTGCAGCAGGTTGTTTTTTTTTTTTTTTTTCCAGCCATCCTGGATTTGTTTAAATTTGTAGCAGCAAGATTTTCTCAGTTTCTTCTCCTTTTTTTCGGCTTTTCAAGTTCAAGGCTAACATACAGTAAATATGGAGACAAGAAGCAAAATCTAAATTACGTCTTTGCAAAGAGCAAGAGCAACCTTTTATGAAACTTGCTCAAAACCATATTTTTTCTAAAGGAAGAAAATAGGCTGAAGTGAGTTAGACTTGGTGGAATTGCTTAAATTGTCACTAGAGTGGTTGGTGAATGAGTTGGCCAGTCCAAAGAATCCCGCTCGAGTGATTTTCCCCTGCTACTTTCAGAAGTGCTCAAGCGAATACAGGAATACAATAAAACATTGCTGCTGTTATTGTGCCTCCTAATGCTGACCCAAGCGCTTAAGGAACATTGGAGCTCAAGCTTCAATTCTGGTGATGTACATGACTGTAGTATTTTGATGATTTGGGAGCTGCTGAACACCTTAATGCCTCTTAAGTCCATGAAGATTCAGGTCTGAATACGACTATGCAATATAAAAGCTTAGTGCATAAGATAAGGTCTCCCTTCACTGGCGCAGTGTAGGGGCCTGGGGTTTAGTTCTGTGCTAACGGCCCTTATGAAGGCCTTCCTAAGAGCTTTGGGCTTTTCTTTTGGAATGAACCTCCTTTGGTTGGACGCTCTGCTAGTAGGATCTGGGTAAATAAAATAGAGAATGAACAGCAGTATACTGAGCATCAGAGGACTGAGTAGGCTGTTTTCCTTAGTTTTCCCAAATTAGCTTGTTCTATTAGTTTTCTAATAAAGTTTAAAAGAAAGTGAGAAGTCTAGAATACTTTTTATATTTCAATAACTGGGTATAAGCTTTTTTGAAATACCCATAAATATAAACTATTCAATTAGAGTGTGATCTTGTTGACCACTTTCTATTGACTATGAGTCATGTAAAATGCATGTCCGTCTGTAAGCCCAGTGTTGGTGTGAGCATTCTACAGCTGTAATAACTGCATCGACTTAGGAAGCTGGTTCATAAACCACTAGTGTTAAAAATTCTCCAGTGCTTCTTCTGAATCTACTAAAAAAGCGATTAGCAATTTATAGGAGCTCATTGATTAGTTGCTAAGGCAGCTAAAAAATTCCCCTACCCAAAATATAGTGAGGGAAACCCTGGCCATCCTGGTTGGCAATCCATCCTGAAAACCTTGAAAACAAACTCCTTTAAGTCCGCAGTGAAAATCTCTTTAGCTGTGCTCCAGACACGGGGCTCTGGAGTTTGTTGGAAAAAGACTACAACATCCCCAAACCTTCAATTTCAAACAGGAAAATGCCCCCGAGTTTTGGGGTGTGCTTCCAGAAGAGCAGAATTGCTTTGGAGGGAGCAGCAGCCTGGCGGACACTCTCATCCTCGCTCTGAGCTCAGGTTGCGGGTGGGAATGGAGACCCAGCCCTGCTCTTTGGGCATTACTCTTTGGCCAGGGCCTGAAAGCCAAATTTATAGAAAAAAATTGTCTCTCTGCATATTTTGGAGGAGACTTATTTCAAGACTTCAGGTTGAATTTCCATCAAACTGAATCAGAGTATATTTTTACACCAGAATTAAATCAGGCTGAAATAGAACCCAGTGGAACATGCTGATTTTGACTGAATTTTGCACTTTAAATATTCTCAAAGCCAAAAACTCAGAGCAAAGCTTGAGTGAGCAAAAAGCATGCCATCAGAGAACTTGAAAAAAATGTTTATTTGGGCCCCTACAAAGAGAACTGTACTGAATTTTCCTCAGCTCAGAGTTTTCATCGGTAGTGTGGGGAAGTCCAACATTTTGTTCCACAAAGGAACTGAAGGATTGCAGAAGCTAATCCGGAGGCTGGGAAGCGAAGACGGCTCTTTGCAAGTTTCCTATTTGCATGCTCATATAAAAATCTGATTACTGATCATCAGTTAAACTAAATATAACACCTGTACTGGTAATGGGTGCTTTCATATAAACTTTGAACAGCGTTTTCTCTTGCAGTGTTGTTGCCTTAGCGCGATGTCATATGGCAAATGAGCGTAGGCTGGGTGTCAGAGCAGCAGACTGGGGCTTCTGAAAGAAATTGAGATGCTTCACTGAAGATCTAAACCCCCCTTGCTTATAGCATGCAAAAATCAATAAGGAGGGATTTGATGAGTTGCTGATTATTTATAAAGTATATTGGCTTTGGTTTTCTTTGGTTTTACTCTCGTAGTTTTGAGGTGATCATCAAAGTCAGTGCAGGGAGGGTGCCTGGTTCTTTCTGTTTGGTGTGATGTTGCAGCATAATTTGGGAAAAAAAATTATCGCTGTCTTCTTGCAGAATTTAAGGGAGAATTTGTTTCTGAATTAATGGCCCAATAGGGGCCAGTGGTAATACCATTTTTATGCATAGATAATACTACTTATTAGAACATTTATTATATTTATTGTTAATATTGATAGTGTTATATGTTATATTTATAGGCAGAAAAGTAAATATGAAGAGCTCAGGTTAATGAGAAAAGCTCTGCTGAGCCTGGTAGACCTGCTCCAGCTACCACAGCTGAAGATCTGGCCAAGCATTTCTGCAGCGCATTATCCCTCCATTGCTTCTTAACCCTGACAGAAGTGTAGGCTCCCATGTGATTTGGCTAATTAGAAAGGTTTGCTGTGGAAGATACCTCATGGTTTGACATAGCAAATATATTTAATGCACTTTCTTTAAGTATAGCTGCGCTTTCTTGAGAAGTCACTATCTGAAACATGTTGCTGACTATTTCTTGAAAGTTGGGTTCCTTTTGTCTCCTTAGTTGGTCTTGACATGCTATAGCCTACGTGTTTTTTTCTGTCTGATTTACCTCTGTAATTCCTGCCATTTTTGGGTAGAATGACTTTCTCTCAATCCTGCCATCCCCTCTTAATCCAGAAGAATTGTCAGTTAGAGGGGTTTTGTACCCATGGCTCGATTAAATTCTTTCATTCCCTTGGACTTTGTTTAGCCTAAACCATGTGCAGCCCAAGGGTGTCTTTACTTTCCGTGGTGAAGCCACAATTACCAAAATGCAAAAGCGTGTGTTTCCTAGCTGGGGGGAGAGTAGTTTTTAGGTATTCTTGATTTCATTCATTTGTGAGCATTCAAGAGAACAAATCCTCTATTCTCTCAAGTCAATGCACTTATATTACGTGAGGAATAAATCATTCCCTTCCTTCAGTTCAGAGTCTGCACATAGAAAGCTGGTCTGCCTTGCTTTAAGAAGACAAAGCATATTGAAATAAGGATGCTGATAAAAATACTTTCAACAGTAAAGATTTGATTAAAGAATCTGTTGCTTTAAAGAGTCCTATAGGTGAAGGCAGAAGTCAAAAGATACCATTTCTTGCAGAGAGAGTGAAAAGGGTTTAAGTTTGGTGTATGGGAGGAATTTCCACAACCCAGTGACATCCCTACTGCTGGGGAGAGACCAGGTCCCTCCCCGCTGATTCACCCTGTTCCTCCACTGCAGCCCCCGGGGGGGGGTTTGCTAAGGCCCCTTCACGTCTTCCAGCCCCGGCGAGGGGGCTTCTGATTGCGGAAGTCCAATGAACATTTTCACATGTCACCGAAAAGATGAACATTTAGTAGCAATAGTATTTGTTCTGTGCACTGGTTTGACGTCCTTCATGATGGAAATACATAAATAAAATAACCTGCCTCCTGGAAGGACAGTATTGTCACATTATTTGGCCTTAAAATAGAAATGGATGTCACAACTAGGTTTTTTTTCCTGTTTTATATCTGTTAGTTGGTTTGGATTTTTGTTTTGTTTTGTTTGCTTGCAGGATGGGCAATGACTAGAAATGAGTCTACCTCCCGTTATAAAGATTAAAATTTCCCAGGTATGGGATTAGGCAGCCCATGGTAGTCTGCGCCCTGTTGAGACTGGCAGATCTATTGGAGGTCATTAATGGGGAGAATCACACCCTGCTCTAACTTACTTCCACTTTTAAATCTTCAAAATACCTGACTTGTACTTAGGAAGCATCAGTATTTACTTTATAAAGATTTTCTGGGTTTAAGAAGTCAGAATAACCTTTCCTGTGCTGAAACTCCAAAGGACTGGAGAAGATGATCCATCTGAAACTCTTAATAATTGCATCCTTTCTCCTCCAGCAGCAGCCCACGCGTTTCCAGTCAGGCTGGTACAAAGCAGGTGGCACGTTAGCAGCCCAGTCCTGTTCAGGGGCAGGATGACGGGTTCGTCTGCCTCTCCCCGGGCATCTCTGCCGTCTCTTTGATTCCAACAGATAAGCCGTGGGATTCAGACCTCCTGCCCGAGGCTGCGCTGTTCCCTGGCCGTGAGAAGTTTCCCATCCCCTCTGACTGGGCGCTGCACGCCGCTGCATTGCTGCCATGCCCAAATAAATTCACTGCCGTAGCACAGAGTTTTGAGTTTGTGTATTCACAATCCAGCAACACCAGGATCAGACCAAGTCTGGGTGCAAACAGGCAAAAGCCACAGCTCCCACAGCATTCATAGCTCCTGGCAGCAGAAAGGAATTTTGTTCATTTCTACATTTCTTTTCCAACTTTTGCTGGTGGCTTTGGTACAAATGGCATCGTACTTGAAGTGCGTCTAAATACCTTAATAGATTTTCTTTGCGAGAAGGCAGTCACATACAGATGGGAGAGAAGAGCAAACCTTCCCCCAAACCGTTTGAGAAGCAGCCTCTCTGCTGCACGCCTGCTAATGAAAATGCAGCGGAAACCAATCATTTTCTGGATGAAAGCTAAAAGCTACATGGCAGATAGTAAATAAATAATTGCAGGGAAACATTGCACATAGATTTCTTGGGGAACAGAACTTAATTAAATTTTGTGAACATGCCTACGTAGTTCCATTGATCAGGAAAAAATGGATATGTGCTACGTCTTTAAGATTTACTCGCTTGACAAGTGTTTTGCCTTCCTCCCCTCCCTCACTTTCATTCACTTTATATCCTGCAGTGGTAAGGGAACATGTTTCTATTTTTCTTTCTTGAAGAAATTGATCCTAAGAAGCACAGGACATGATGTATGGTTTGTAACTCAACAATATTGCTAAGCAAAAAAATATCAGTGAAGAAGGCTTGGCAGATATTATATTAATTTCCATTTCAAAATGGATTTTTTCCCACTAGGACCAATATAAAATATGCAAACACTTTCAACAGTCTCTCTAGTAATAATTAGTTAAAAGATGGTGTAAATCATCTAGGCTAATTTAGCAAGGTAGGTTTTTTTAGACACTTCACAAGACATTTTTTTGCCATTGAATTCAAACTGATCCCTGAATTCGCAATTCCAGCCACTCTGGGTCTTGCTGGGATCTCAGCGTCTCCTCTTTGCTCCATCCCAGGGACAAACAGAAGTCATAGAGGTGACGGTGGCTGGTGCCTGGCAGAGGTGCAGAAGGACCAGACAGTCACAGCCACTGCTGTGGCCCAACAGTGGGCGTTGGGTTGTGCCAGGAGACGGGAACCTCCCCACAGAGAGATGGATCTCTCTTCTGGAAGGGCTTCGTTGGGGATGCCAGCTTTGCAGGATGGCAAATGCGCTGCTGTTGTTGAGAACAAAATATATTCCACGAGAACCTAGAGAATTTTTTCTGTTTATTTTTTAGTTTTCAAATGTCCTACCCAAATTGCCTTTTTATATTGGGGCTGGGAGGGCGGCTCCCGGCGCGCCGCTGACGGCCTGGGCAGTTTCCCCCCGCCCGGGGTTAGCAGCGAGCACCCGGATTCATTTTGCTCCAAGTTGGCTGCTTCTCGTTCCCCGTCTCGTTAAAGTACGGCAGCAAGTTGTTTGGTAAATGAGGAGGCTGCTGTCCTTGCTAGCATAATTGTGATTTGGCATATTGGTACAGTATTAAAATTCCAATTGAACAGATGGTGTCAGGATTTTAACTTATGCTTATGAGATGCAGATGGTCCAAGGAGTGAACTTGTACACTAGTTATTTTTATTTTGAACAGGTTAAGAACAAATTACTTTTTGACTATTGTTATTATTGCTCTACTTGTCATTTTTTCTTTCCCTGTGCATGCACACACGTACGTGTGTGCCTGTGCACATGTGCAAGTCTTCTCATAAGCTTTTTTTCCTTGTAACAGCCCTATTTCTGCCAAAAACTCCTCTCTCTAGATATTTGCTGTTTCCTTCCCAGTGGCCTTTTTATTTCCCCTTAGACCTGTTGCTGTTCTCCTTGAGAGGTGCGGGGCGGAGGACCCATCCCCGTCCCCATTCCCGTCCCTGTCCCTGTCCCTGTCCCCGTCCCCAGGGCGAGCAGGTCCCGTGCCGGGCTCGTGGGACGGCAGCCACTCCACGGCAGGGCTGGTGCAGGGCGTGCTGAATGGGCCACGTCCACCCGGTGTGAGCGAGGATGCTGGGGCAGGTTTCTGGACTTGGTTGCACTGGAATGAATCCGGACTGACCCCATTTTTACACCAGCAAGGATCTGATGTGTATTATCTAATCCTGTTGTGAGACACAGGGTTACATTTTCATCACAATTTATAAGCTTGTTTAATCTTTTATAGAAAAAAATAAAATCTACTGCTACAAATTATTAACATCCACCTGAATATTTTGCACCTACTGCATAGTACTAGTTTTCATGCAAAGCTACCAGTGTTTTGCATAGAGTACCTGTGTACGTGTTCTGTGCTGTTTCTCCTGCCCCATGCCCCATACTCAGGGGAGGGACCTGTGAGCGCGTGTTTCGGGCGTCTCTCGTGTGCCAACCTTGATTCCGCTTTGGCTGCGTGTCTGCTGGGAGCGGCGGTTGGCAGCGTCTTCTCGGAGGGGTGAGGTTCGACGTGGCTCGTGAACGTGCTCCCAGCAGGGGTGTTTGCTGTGTGCAGGTCACGGGGAAGCTTGTGCCAGTCGTTGGTGTCGGTGTTTAATTTAGAGCCCAGTCCAGAGAGCAGGAGAGTCCCGGTACCTCCTGCATTTGAAACAAGCTGTAAGTATTTCGGATCTGTAGATTGGGGAAAACAACATTTCCCATGGGTTAAATCACTGAGTGAACGTCTACCCAGCTTCCTCCTGACAAGGGAACGTATTGCCGAGGTCTGGCTGTGATCAAGTGACTGGACCAGCAAAAATAAATCTCAGTCTGTTACCTGTCCTTGGTGCATTTCACACGTACGTCCTGGCAGTATCGGCTGCAGGGAAGGTTTCCACGAAAGACAATGCAAACATATGGCGTAAGGGCAAAGACGCCAGTTGCAGGTGTAGGTATAATCAGGTTCATGTATTCCTCCCTCGTGCCTGCTGCCATTACTCATTCCTCCCGCATGCAAATGTGCAAATCTCCCTGCCGCTCGTTAAAGCCCACGGTGTTTCAGAAGACACTGTTCCCATCCTTAAAACGCAGCGGGACTGGGAGCACAGCACTAACGGGGTGGAGGCACTTTCCTGCAGCAGGGACCCGTCACCCAGGGACCCCATCTCCCCACGTCCCCACTCGGTCGCAATTTTTTCTGCTTTCTGGGAATCTGTGGTGGAAATTGCGAATGGTTTTGGTGGTGGCTGGGCTGGGGGGAGCAGCAGGGCTGGCTGGGGGGCTGCAGGGGCACCAGGGACCGGGGTGCCACCCGAACGCATCTCCAAAGGCCGCAAGATGTCTGGTCCCCACGGGGCTGGCATGGCCCCTCTTGCTGGGGCGGCCGCACTGACGCAGAAAGGGCTTTTGGGATCCCCCGGAGTGCAAAAAGTTGCCCTCCCACCTATTTCTGATAATTAGTATTTTCCATAATTATCCTGGATAAGATGACATTGACCGAGAAGTCCGTGCCATAGCCAGAGGTGTTTGAGCTAATTCGGTTTCCCTGGGAGCACCCGGGCAGGGCAGGGGGTGTGCAGCGTCGGCGATGCCCGGCACAGCGCCGATGCGGGGTTCGCACCCGCCACTCCTCTGCTCAGGTGCTGAAGCTCTAATGGGGAGAGAGTGAGTGGGGATGAGTAATGAATATTTCATGGGAAAACATTACAACACTGTGTACGAGAGCAACTGACTCCCTCGCATCCTCGCAGCTGCCTCCTTGCTTTAGACAATGGGGTTTTGCTCTCTGGTTCCCTGATGGGGAGCGCGCCCGGGAGAGGGGGAAGGCACAGTGCGTGCCTCCAGGCTGCCACCTTCTCCCTCGCAAGCATAAATATTTGAAAGTTTGTGTTGCTGCTTCTGAACGAGGAGATTAAAGCGCTCTGAAATATTAACTTATTGCGCTTTGTGCTGTGTTTGAAACATTGCCTTCAGAACTGCGGCCCCTCTGATCTGTGGAACGGGAAGGGGTCTCCCTCTGCCCCCGGAGTTTACGGCAGCGATGACCCGATCTGTCCATCAGAGATCTCCAAGCAGGATGCACCGGTGGGGCCTTGGTCTGCCCGCTGGCAGCCGGGCCCTGTCTGCAGGGAGCCGGTTATGGCTTTGCACTGTTGCTGTTCCCCACTGGGAACCCTGGGGACCGTCCCCCCGCAGCGCATCCCTGTGGGGCTGAGGGCTGGTGGCCGCTCTGCCATGGGGGTTTGCTGCCACCCGCTCTTCTCCACGGAGGCGAAGCTGTTACTAAGCTGTCTGCTGACACAGCCTGGCGCCGGGATGCTTCATCTTTGCTAACGATGTCCCCTGTCCCCTCAGCACGCATACACCACCCTCCTGCCCGCTCCCTGCCTGCTCCCTGCCCACTGTGCCCACGGGACTGTCATCCCATGCAGATCTTCCCACGCTTCGCTCCACCAACATCTCGATGGCTTGAAGTCAAACCAGGCTGTGAAAGCGGTGTCAGTACATCTGCTTACGTTACACAGCCATCAAACTCAACCCGAATTCCAGTATCACATTCCAAGTGTCCGCCCTCCTCTTTGGAGACAGGAGGTCCCCCCCTCACCTTGGGCAGAGAGAAATTTTCCTGCACCCGAATTTCCTGCACCTAACGCTGCCAGGCTTCTCCAGTGCATGGGGAAACCCAGCAAAAAATATCAGTGATGAAGATGTTTGCAAGTTCCGTGACCTGATTTTGAACATATTCCAAAAAGAAAAAAGCGAACTTTAATAAGTAAAATATTAGCTAGAAGGTGTTTGCTCAGCTGTAGTGACAACTTTAGTTATACACTGTATTTTTTGTTTGCAGATGCAACTTTTACAGAGCCATGGCTGTAGGAGAGATTAAATATTGTTTGAAAAAGTGATCAGAGATTTTGTTTGCAATCATGCTGTAGCTCTTCTCCAAATATTGGAAGCATTTTAAATGGGTTTGTATTGATAATGGCATTGTAATGCCTTTTCTTACTTGTACAGATCATCAGTGTTTTAATGTGCCTTTTCCCAAGGGATGAAGTAACTGAAGAGAGCAGATTAAGTTAAACCTTAAAGGATGTTTCGTTAGGGAAAATCATATTTCCTTCAAAACGGCTTTGTGTAAGGTTATTAGATACTTTACTGTTTGTATTTCTTACTGCTTATGTAAATGGTGTTCATGGCTAGCGCGCGGTTATCGGCGTTCCGCCTGCGATGCTGTCAGTCTGCATGGGTACACACGCACGCCCCGAGTCAGCGGGATTTCAAGAGCCCTTCAGGAAGGGCTGCTCCCACCGCGTCCTCTCCGCGGGAGCGGGGTGGGAGGTCTGTGCAGAAAGGGGGTACCCTGCCCTCCGCCACACGTCCCTGCGCCTGTCCCCTTTCCCTGGCCGGGTTGTGTAGGAGCCGCTTCATGGTGCTTCCAGGGCTGGGGGAGGGGGGGGGCAGGCTGGAGCCTATGGACCTTACCAGGCACTGCATTTTTAATCTAAAGCATTTTCTTTTACTCCTATGTGAAAATGCAAACCAGGGAACGCTTGTGTGTATGTTGAAGTGCTGGTCCATATTTTTGCCTGTCATACTGCTCTCCATCATCTCCTGTTCTAACGTGGCGCGCAGTGACAGAGCCACTTTGGAAAGACAGATCAGGTTTGATAAATTCATAAAGACACAGTTTGCCAAAAGCTGTTTGGATGTACACGATTCACAACTTTACTGAGCTGTTCTGAACACGTCCACCTGGATATAACCTCGTATAAAGCAATTCCCTTCCACAGGACAAGGACGTGTCCCGTATGTCCCCAGAGGAGACTGAATCCAAGTGACGAGCTCTTGCTCATCAGCCCTTAGAGCTGACATGGACTAACCCCAAGGACCTGAGTAAAAATGCATAAACCCCTTCGTGGCTGTGGGATCGGCAGGATCACTCTGCCCATTCACCAGCATTGTTAAAATGATTTCAGTAAAACCCTAAAATTATTTTCAGCCTTCACAGCTGAGGTTTTGTTTGGTGTGTGTTGCGCACCCTGATAATATGCCAAACAAGGCGTGTATTTGAGCCTCCCAAATTCACCAGCAATACAGAGCCAGCTTCTACAACAAGGAGAGGTTTCCCTGTGCGTGGAACTGTTGCTGAAATACAGGACGATACAAAACCTGTCTTGTCACCCTGTTTTCTCCTCAGCATCCAGGCATTAGAGACCATCCTGTGTGCTTCCCCGGAGGATGCATCACTGCTACCCAAATAGGGACTACGCTGTGGCGTAGCAGATCTTTCAAACGACACAGAAGGACCCCGTTCGCCTGCTACCCCTGTTGGATTCACGGACAGGAGCGCGCCCGTCATAGGGTGACAGCCTGTTCCCGCTGGGTTTACCGGGGCAAACGGGAGAAAAGCAGGAGCCCGTGCTTCGGGAACCAGCGGCTTGCGAATCATAGAATCATAGAATCATAGAATTAGTGAGGTTGGAAGGGACCTTTAAGATCATCAAGTCCAACCGTTAACCTACCCTGAAGAAAAAANGGAGAAGAGCAGGAGCCCGTGCTTTGGGAACCAGCGGCTTGCGAAGCAGCTGCTTTGTCTTTGATGGGATTACAAAGCCCTCCCGGTCACCCAGCCCCGCGGGGTGAGCGTCCAGGGGTCTCCTGCAAGCCCAGGGTCATCACGTGCGCTTGTGTTAAAAGAACCCACACCAGTTCCCCCAAGGCCAGAAGCAGTGGGTCTCTAGGCAGGGGGATGAGGATAAACATCAGCTGTCATGAAACGCTCAGGAAAATTTCAAGAGTTGGCAGTGTTGATGCGTATGTGATACTCTGTTTATGTTTATTGCAATAAAGAATATGATAGAAATCCCACATAACCAATATTTCAGCTGATCAAAAACTGGCTTATTTGTTCATTTTTATTGATGCTCTGATCTCTGGTGAGAAAATAATTGGCTTAAGCAGCAGAAGCCTATTCCATTTAAAACCCATGACAGCTTTGTTCAGTGGAAGCAGTAGGTGACCCCATGTAGGGTAAACAAACAAATATTCTTACTTATGTACCAATTATGCATTAGATAATTTAGACTCTGAAGTATTCAGTTTGCTTTTCACTAATTATTGTGCTGTCTCCTTGCATATGTCTCCGCTTGGCTAATTGCAGTTTTTAAACTTTTGCTGGCACTGTAAAATGCCGGGAGGTGAGGGAAGGTGGGGGTGCGAGCTCTGCCCCGGCTGGGGGAGCGCTGGGGAGCTGCACACCTATCTGTGCCTGCATTTCCATTGCACATCTCTCCGTTGTGCACAGGACAGGAACGTGCTGTACTGCAGCAAAGCTCAGGCTGGGGGGGGGGAGGCAGAGGAGGGTCTGAGCTCTCGTTCCTCTTTCAGCTCAGAATAAGTTTGTGCTCACGGCATTCACAGCGAAACAGGCGCGGGAGCAGCAGCACCAGTGTCCGCCGAGGAGATGGTGAAACACGCGGAGTCACTGGGCACTGTGAAGTTATGTGAACTGAACAGAGTGTTGTCAGGGAATGAGTCGTCTGCTAAAAATAAGCGTCTTTGTTTTCTAAAGTCATTTATTTTTGATAAATGCCTCAGCCTTGCATTTGTTTAGCAGCAGGACAGCATTCCTGCATTCACTGGCACTGTCTTAGCTGCAAGTAACTTCTGGGGCCTAAAAGAGCAGATTTTAATCTTATGATAGTCTCTAAGTTCCTCCACTTGTTGCTAGTGGTGCGCCTGTCGTCATCTATTTCTTGGAAACAGCCCCTACTACCACTTGTAGCCCAACACAGTGCATTGGCACAGCTGTGGTTTCACGTGGAGCGCGGTTCCCCCGGGGGCTCTGGGGACGGCGCGGAGGGGTGAGCCCGGGGGAAGGTGCGCGCTGGAGGGGGCACGGGGTGAAGGTAAGGGTTTGTGGTTGGATTATGGGCTTCTCAGTTGCTTTGCGTATTTATGCATGAATTTTTGGACTGGTCTATTTTAAAGATAAGCCTAACGAGCATTTGTGGTAGGGACTGGAGCCTGTGTCTGTTCTCACAATCTCAAAACACACAAAATAACTGATTTAACTGTATGATCAGCAGAGTTATTCTGCATACTGGGTGTATTTGGTGCTTGAGTGAGAATGTAAAGAACCCGAACAGTGCAGAAACGTGATTTTCTGTTAAGGTAATCTGCAAACATGTACAAATCTTTCATAAGAAAGCCTGTGCTAAAGGAGCCGTTTCTTTGCTGCTGTTACAGATGGAAGAAAGAACTTGTTTTCACATCAGCTTAGAGTTTTGCTCTGCTTAGGAATGAGTATGAGATAAAGCTGATAACTGGAAACACAGACTCCTTCCCCAGCACTTAACCCCGTGCTGCCGGGAATGACTCCCGCAACGCAGACCTGCGCTACCATTCCACTGCTTTACGGAGAAACGTCAGCTAGGGATGTCAGATCGTCTGTGCAGCCACCCGCTGGTCCCCCGGACCTGTTGGGCAACTGCAGTTCTGTTTCTGAAGGCTGCGGGATGCGGTCTGTGTTGTGGCCCTGTCCCGTCCCGGCGGGGGGCTTGGCTGGGTGAGGACGGCGATGGTGGGGAGGGGAATTCTGCACTGTGCCTCAGTGGGGTGTTTCTGACAGGCTGGGGAGGATTGGCGTTTGTGAGGGGTTTTCTATTCCTTTCTTGTCTTAGCTTGTCTTTGTTACTAGCTTTTGTGAAGACTTACTCTACTTCTCCTTCTCAGAAACTCTACCCAGCCTCTCTGCTCCCTTTTCCCAACAATCTGATGGATGTAAGTGGTGCTTATAGATTAGAAGAGAGGAGGGTTGCCCTGTAACCCGAAGACATAAATGTAGCAGCGTCTTAGATACTACAACATGCTCTAAAGAGATAGCAAGAGTCACAGGGAGGTTAAAATACTCATTTTATGGAGGAGAACCGGGAAGAAATGACGTTTTTGTCTATCTTTGCTTTTGACATGGAAGACAAGCCGCTGGTTCCGTAGCTTGCCGGATGGCTCAAGTGAGACGTTACCCAGCTGAATTATTTATAAAGCTGCTGCGAGCTCCAGCAAATGGCCCTTTAGAGCTCACCATCCCTCTGCGGGTCTTTGCTCGCCAGGCTCGGGCTTCACCCCAGTGCTCTCAGTCGCGAGGAGGGCTGAGCCCCGGTGACTCACATTTCAGCCTCCTCTGCACCAGCCCGGGTCTCACCACCGCCTTCCCGCCTCGCCCAGCTTCCCCCGTAAACCACATCTTTTTTTTTTTTTTCTAAACAAAGTCCACCAAAGCTGGGCTGTCTCAAAAAAGTAGTTTTGTTGGAATTGTACTGAGCAATTCGGCAGTTCTCGTTCCTCCTCAAATGTGAACGTTACTCAGATAACACTATTCACATGAAAAGATTTCTTGAAATTCTTTAAGTGCACATTAAAATGCAAATCGGTCTTCTTATTAAAGATTTCTGGAAGTTCTCTGACAACACATTTAAATGCAAATCACTGAAACGTAGACTCAATATTAAAATCCAAACAATTATTTGATCCACATGCTGAAATTAAAATGGGACCACGTTATATGTCTCCATAAAACCAGTGCCATTTTAGCAGCATAGAGGAGGCAGCTCAGCGTGGGGTTGGTTGGGCCTTTTGGGGAGCAAATGGGCAGGATGGGGCGCGGTGCTGTGCCAGGTGCTGTGTCCCAGGGCCACTGGGCTCTTGTGTCCCACCATGGGGACATCACAGGGTCAGCCTCATCTTCGGTGAGACAAAAGCTCCTGATGTGGATCTGGACTTGTGGAATGAAAAAGCCCAGATGGAATTAATAATCAAGGGTCCCTGATGGCACCAAGTCCTCTTTTTGTCCAGTTTGGATGTCACCAACATAAAAATATGCATGCGGGGAGCAAAGGCAGAGCGCTTGAGCTCTGCCCGTGCAGATTCGGGCTCATCAGTATCCAGGAAATACAAGTGGGAGCATGTGAGGCAGCAG
This sequence comes from Anarhynchus alexandrinus, assembly GCA_008711295.1. Taxonomy (NCBI): domain Eukaryota; kingdom Metazoa; phylum Chordata; class Aves; order Charadriiformes; family Charadriidae; genus Anarhynchus; species Anarhynchus alexandrinus. Next base: position 216,417 of record VUYV01000251.1, read on the forward strand.
AACAGGCGATTAAAATACCCTTAATAAGTAAGAAGCTACCGCTGGATTTTGAATTTTCCCCCAAATTATGCAGTCTGAGGTTAAAGCTCTACCTGCAGCCAAATTGATGGTAATTATTTGATGGAGTTTTAATGGGCATGCTCTGAGACCAGCTCTAAAAGCTCTTGGTGTTATGGGATGCAGCTCAGCTGAACGCATCTGATCTCGTTTGCTGCTAAGTATGATAATCCATTAGGAACAACAGGCTTTAAATATCTTTAAAACGGAATGAGGGCCTTTTTGTCTTTTGCTCTGCTGTGCTTCTGAAGTTCCTCCAGGAAAACTCGAGAGGACCAGGAGGTGCTTTCCCACCACCCTCTTTTTTGCCTCTCTCTGACTGTATTTAGCTGCTGTCACCCTCAAGTAGCTGGGAGCGGGGGAGCGTGTGCGAGCGCCTTCTCAGCCGCCGTGGGGTGGGTGGAGTTGGTGCCACGGGTGCAAAGTGCTGTCCACTACAGTGAGGAAAATGTTCCTTTTTTTCCTCCCCTGTTGTTTCAGTCCTTAGACCGTCAACTTGGAATATGACCATTTTGTTTGAAAATGTTGCGTCTTATTTTTAAGACAGCGTGGTTTGGAGGACAGTAGTGATACTCATGCCAGGACTTTAGGGCCAGTATATTTGGGGAAAACACTGCCTGAAGCGCGGGCTCAGCAAAGCTCTGGGTGCAGGGGCTGGAGGACGCGGGGGGGCAGAGCCAGCCTGGCTGCGGAGCAGAGGGCGATGCGGTCCCTCGCTGGGTTGTATCCTGCCGGTCCCGCTGCCGCGCACGAGCTGACAGGGCTTAGCTGTGAGTTAGCACACCAGAGCAAGGGAGTGAAGCTCTGGGGAAGTGGGGCTGTGCCCTGAGGGACACTGAGTGTCTGCGGAGCACCCAGCAAAGCAGCACGCGCTCCATCCGCGCTCCTCGCAGCCAGCCCTGCCCGTGTCACTGGGGCAGTTCTCGTCATCTGATGTTGGCGTACAGACTTCCCTTCATAATCCTCCGAAAGGAGATGCACATTTGCGTGAGCTCCTGGCTGGATGGCCCCGGGGTGTTGTGTGCGTACCCCAGCGTTCCCTGTTGCTTGCTGCAGGGGGAGGTCAGTGCACAAAGCCTGCTGCTCGCTCACTGGTAGACTCTGGGCCAAACTGGTGGCAAACAGGTCTCTTAGACTGTGGTGCAAATGAATGATACGATGGAAGAGCGTAAGAGTAACGCCACGTGAGGAGCGGGAATGAGGGTGTGGATAGAAACGCTTCCATTGCTCCGTGTGGAGCAGTACTTGGCAAACCCCGGTGTGACAGATGCGGCCTTTGGCTCACAGGCTCATCGCTCCCGGTTTGCTCAAAGCTCTACATCCTTAGTCGCCGCGGGGTGGTCACCGTGCCTGGCGCGGCCGTGCGCATTCCCGCACCACGGCCATAACCTGGAGGCCGTGACTTCTCACGGGGTGTTCGTCCAGCTCCTTGGCTGGAGGCCGCGTGTTCCCACAGATGTACAAAACGCGGATGTCCCAAGGGGTTAAAGATCAGCCGACTTTAAGCATGGATTTGCTAAACATGGAAGTTTCACAGATGTTTTCATCAGCACCAGTCAGGGCACATGAGGGGTCTCATGTCATCAAAAGGAACAGAAGTGTGTTGACTCTTGAGCTGTTTATTCACAAAGAGTTGGAATTATTTACATTATTCAGCTTTAGACAGGCTGAAGGGAGAGAGGACGGCGCAGGATCACTCCTTAATGGGTCTTAATGGGTCACATCAGTTTTTATTAATGGATGATGTATAGCTAACATCAAAGTTTCCCCAAAAGAAAAGGGGGATTCTTTTCTCTCATGAGATATCCCACAAACAAGCTCTGCCAACACCAAGGTTCTCTTTATTTGGGGTATTTGTATTTGAGGGATCTGAAGCTCTGCTTTTGTTTGGATCTTTTTATGTTATTTCACGTGCTAATCAGAGCTTTTTAACTTGACTCTGTCACTCAAATGCTTCTTGATGATGATGAGCAAAACTAAGCCATTTTACTGCTGAGTGGGTATCATCACTGAATTTTAATTTTAAAGAAAAAAGTAGGTTTTTTCCATGTTTTAAGTATGACTATTTAAAAAAAAGAGTAGTGGTGTTGGACAGATAATCATCTAAACAAAATTGAATCCAAAGTACAAAATGAATCTGGTTGTTCTCCCCTCCTCCTTATACTGTTTGTTACATGAAAGTAAATGTCATGCCCGAGTAATTCTGGGTGATGCACAAGGACAAAATGTACTGTAGCTGGCATCTATCGGTATCTGAAAAAGAGAAAGACTAGGAAGCGTTTCAGCTCATGATATTCGTGGGCTACTTGTCTCTGCCCCACCCTTTATGGCAAATATCTCTGTGTTGGGGAAGACTGAAAATCAGATCATAAACTGTCAATGACAGAAAAGGAATTTTATATGTAAGTGGGCGGGAGCCTCAGGAAAAGGGGAAAAACGTTATAGTGTGTAAAGAGAAATGCAGAATTTCTCACGTGTGAGGCCAGAGGAAGCACATCTCTTTGGGTGGGGATGCACCCCAGCGCAGCCGGGAGAGGGGGGGGCAGCAGCTCTGCGGGGCCTCAGGGGTGTGCAGGGAACCAGCGCGCCACGGTGGGCATGTCTGATGTTTGCCTTACGCGCATTTGGCATCGGGGCACGGCAAGACAAGCACAAGCCAGGTCTGTCCCCGCTCCTGCTGCTTTGGCTCTGGTGTGAAGGAGGCAGGTACCACCTTCTGCCGCCTCTCGCCCTCGTGGAAGGTGGTGCGTCTCCTCCAGCCGGAGATCTGGGGGTGATGGGGACGGGTCCCTCCCTCCCCCTGCAACTGGGCTGCTGCTAACGGCCTCTTATAACTTGATGGATCGAGCCGTTTCCCTCATGCTGCTAGGTTTTGAACAGAGGTTGCTGATGTACTGCTCCGTGGGCCTTCATTTACAGCGAAGATCTGTATTTTCCAGTGACATATACTGCAGAAGTGCATAACTGTTTTTTACCTTCTTAGCCAGCGAGGAAGAATAGCTTCTGCCACTGACTGCGGGCAATGAAATCCCTGCCATGGGCTCTTTATTATGGGCTTAAGAAGCCTGGAAAATCAGGGAATCGGCAATCCCTCAACATAATACACGTTAGCTGTAGCGTATAGTACAAATTATATTGGATAACTGCATGATTCTTGAGCTATTTGTCTGTGGGTTTTGTTGCTAAGTTGGCGCTTTCTCATTCAGAAAGAGACAGAAATGCAAAGTTCCTGTCTTCTGTGGGCGCTTCGGTTGGTGCGGAGAACATCTCCTTGGCACCGGGAGAGGAATGCTTAACTTTGTTCTGCTCCCGCTCAGACCCCCATATTCTGTATCGATACTGGAAATGTCTTTTAATATTGGGAACTCGTAGAAATTCCTGGAAACAGTCGCCTTTTGGGCTGCTGGCACCGAAACAGCTCAGCACCCTCCCCCGAGCACTGCCAGCCGCCTGCGCCCACCGCAGCGTGGGGAGGACGGGCACACCTCCGCGAGCCGAGGAGGGCTCCGTCACGGGTATGGTCGTGCACCGCTTGATGGGCTTAACACTCAGTTTCTCATCCTCTCAGACTACATTTCTCATGCTCCTTTTTAAGTGCTGCTTAAGCATGTGTCATTCCATTTGCTCCCACCGTGCTCGCTGGCTGTGGAGGCGAGCGTGGGGAGCGTCCGTCGGCGCCTCGGCTCTTCCCAGCCGGGGCTGTGGCTGTGCCGGGGGCTTTCGGCACTTGTCCCTTCGCCCTGCTCCAGGCGCCGGGGCACAGACCTCCAGCTGCTTTGTGCAGCATTTTGTTTGCTAGATCTTTTTAATGCCTTTGATTATTTATTTTTGTTTGTAATGTTTAAAGGAAAACTGAAATTCAAGATAGTGAGCTCTGCTGCCATGAAGGGCCCCTGAAACCCATGTGGCGGCTGCTGTACTGAGACACCGCATGTCATACACCCCGCTGTCCTCTTTTCCTTCTCCTGCAAGCTCTTTGGTCCCAAAGTCACCTCTGGATGCGTCTGCTCCCCGCTCCCAGTTGACTTGCTTTTGTCTATGGTGCAATGGAGGATATTTCCATTTTGCTACTGAATTTGTGCTCTCTGCTTGACCCAGCTTAGGAAACTGCTGTGCTCGGGCTTTATTTGAGGTTTCTGGGGGAGGAAAAACCAAACAACAAACAAACAGTGACCATTTCAGTCTGCTCTGCTTCCCTCTTCTCCTTACTGGGGTAGAAAAGGCATTTCTCTTAACAGAAATCCCCCAGCCCCCTTGACCTGCCCTGGAAGGTACTGCCCAAACACATTCTCCATAATGATCCCCGAGCAGCAGGCAATATTTAACAGTAGCTCTTTAAAGCTGCTTTCTGGGCTCTGAGCAAAATTCCTAAAGAAACAGTTTGCAGGAAATGTATTGGAAAATTAACTTCATGTTCATCAACACATCATTAACGGTTTTCTCACCCTAACCATCAAAATGTCCGTGATTGTTTCTATCTTGGAAAAAGGTGAACACTGGCACTGGGCAATATGTTCTTTCATCATTTACTTATGGCAGTGCTGTTCCCAGGGGGCTGCAGCTTCCTAATGAGTGGGGACAGCAGAGGAAAAGGCATCTGGTGCGTTTATGAGCCTGTTTACAGCACGGAGTCCAAAACCAGTCAGTGTTGGAAATGATTTTTTTATTTATTTCTTTTTTAATTTTTACAAGAAACAGCCATCATTCATGAGTCCCTTTTCCATTCTCAGTTTTCCTTCCTTCTCCTTAGCCATCCAGTGCAGCTCATGAGCTCCTCCTGTGTTTTCTGACATTGCTTTTCATTCTGTGTCAGCCATCTCTGCTGCATAAAGAACACCATTTTTTAATATTTTTTTTTTTCTTCTGGATACTGGTCTCTGAATGTGTGGTTAAAGATGCCAAAGCTTAGTTTTCCTTTTACTTGAATGGGATAAATGTGAAGACAACCCCCCCCCCCAATACACACACACACAATTTTTGAGTCTTAAGTGAGTTGTCATAGGGCCTGCGATTCTCTCTGCTGCTTCCTATGAATGGTGACAACCAGAACTATCAGACAACTTGGCTGACGGTCCCCAGCGCAGAGCTCCAGGTCGGGTGTTCGCAGAGATGAACGTGGGCTGCGGAGCTCCTTTCCAGGAGAGGTCAGTGCCTTCAGGTGTGGGGATGAGCGGCTGTTCTCCGGGAGCCTTGGCGAGGCCGCCCTCCCGCGAGGGGCTCCAGGAACACAACCACGAACTTATGGTTCTGAGGAAGAGGAGGAAGAGAAAGGGTTTGCAGGGTGACACGGCTGAAGTGACACCTCGGGGTATGGCCTTTCCCGGGATGTCCTGGGAGCGTGTGACCTGCAGGAAGATAAAACGGCCGGAGAGAAGAGGTTTGCAATTATGGAGACGGGAATTTTCTTTACATGGAAATAGTAGAGAAACTGTGTCTTTAATCACTGGGGTAAAGACCTTGCAAGGTGTCAGTATAGCCAGGACATGGGGACACAGGGACACCCAGGCGGAGGGTGATTCCAGAGTGTGAACCTGTGTTACTCTCATGGTCGAGGTGTGGACCACAGTGATGGAGAAACGTGTGTGGTGAATGTGGCGAGAGTGAGTGACCTCTTCTGTGTTGGCTAGTCCTGCAGGAGAGACCTCGCCATGGCTGGGAGGGACGGAGGGATGGAGGGAGGCTGAAATTGGGGTTTGAACTGAAGGAGAAGTGTCTGGAGCTGAAAGGTGCATCTGTGAATCATCGACACAGAACTGTTAATTAAAGATGTGTTGGTGGATGAAATTATGCAGAAACAAATGAGAAGCAAAGACAAACGAGGCAGTTTGCTGAGAACTGCTCAGAAAACTAACGAAGGTGTTGAAGAGGATTCTCCAAATGACAGACTGCAGGAGAGATTTCCTGTAAATATGTGGAGTTTAGGGGAGAGGAAGAAGAAGAGCTATCTGAACCTCTGACAGAAGGGACGACAGACACGTATCCTCTCCTGTGGGCACTGGGGCATCAGGAGAGGCTTCAGCAGAGCGTGGTGGCCAGGCCTGAGGCTGATAGTTTGGGGTGGAAGTGAAAGAAAGGGCACCTCGCAATTGAGACATCTGTAAGCAGTGCTTTTAGTGACCTTGGGGAAAACAAGGGCAATGGAGAAGCAATTGAAAGGTGCATGGGGTGACGGGGATATTGTTCCCTCAGCAATGGGCTTGCGGGTGGGCAGTCTGGCAGTGGAGAAGTCGTGTTGGGAAAGGATAAAAATGAAAGAGGTGGCACAGGACTTCGGGTGGAGGACTTCAGTCTGGCCGCCCGGTTGCTGTGGGACGCCTGGCGAAGTAGGCAAGAGTGGGTGCTGTGAGCCGTGCGCTCATTTGCATTTAAACTGTGTTTTCCCTTGTGGGTGAGCATCGCTAAGTAATCTGGTTTTCTCATTCTGACATTAAAAAGGGAATAACAATAGGGTAACAAAAAAAAAAAGATTAATTTTTAAATAGCGATTGCCTTTCTGTTGATAGCACTGACAACTCCCTAGCACCTTCCAATTACAGTAGTTGTGTGTCTTCCCTTTGCCTCCGTTCCTGCAGCTGCACGCGTGGAACAAGACCTGCAATGTCAGTCACCAGCTTTTAAATTATCACCATTCCCCCTTGCCTGTGGGGAAAGGGAGTGTGAAAGTGGTGTTTGCCTTGTATGAAGAAGTCCCCCGTTCGTAGCGGTTGTTACCAGCGTTGTTATCTCTGAAAGCGAACAGCCGCACACATGAAGGGACATTGCTGAGAGCCGCTGCACATGCGCTTCGTCAGCTTCTGGGCTTTCTGTATTAATTTTTCAGTCCCTTTGCTTCCCCGGGCACGGTCCACTGGGGACAGCGCAGGAGGGGATGGTGGGTCCCCAGCAAGGCAGGATGGTGCTGGCTCCGGTGGGGACCTCTCTGTGCGGAGAGGCCGCGCACAGCCACCGGTGCTGACGCTTCTGCGCTGAACTGGCGGCTCTGGAAGTCCCGACATGGTACTGTCTCCCTCTGCATGAAGGACATGTCAGGCAGTAAAGGCTGGTGGGAAACATGCGATGTATGTCCATGAAATATGTTATGATAATCTGATTTTGACTGCAGAAAATACGTAACCAGGATTTGCTCTGGAAAAGCTCTAATACCTCATACTTTCTGTCATCAGACTTTCCACGGGCTGTCGTAGGGTTGTGCTCTTCTGTCATGGTTTAGGCCGAATTGGCCACTGGAGACGTGGGGCACCCCAGAGGGGACCTCAAACCAGGACAGCTTCTAATTACCCGCGGCACTGAAGTGGCTTCGTTTACAGCCCGTGTTTAATGCTCGATAGCGTGAGCTGCCCCGGTGGTGTCCGTTGCTCCTTCTGTAGCACTGGAGTGCACGCGTGTCCTTGTGGGAGCAGCTGTCCCACGTGCACTTGAAACGCGCTGGCTGTGACGGGTTAACGTGCGTTTGGTGGGTTTGGGGGCCCTGTTGTCACCAGGGCTCAGGCACCGTGGTGGGGACAGGAGTGCCTGTGCCTTGTCTTGCCCGGGCTGGGGCGGCCCTGGGACTTGTCCCTGTCCTGGTGTCCCCAAGGAGAGACTGGGGGTGTTACGTTACTCCTCAGCTCAGAAGTGGCATATCAGACAAGTCCAGGTCAGTACAATCAGGGTGAACATGTCCCCTGTGTAACAGCTGGGGAACTATTTTTTCTTTCACTTCTGTTTTTATTTGCGTTAATAACCCAAGCAAGTGTTCAGGACAAATGGATTAAAAAAAAAAAATCAATGCCTGTTAGCTGTTATTCTACAAAGGCCACAAGCGGCGCAGTAGACCTTACGCTTAAAAAGACTCTGAGGACATCGAGAGACTTGTAACAATGCCTCTTAAATTTTCGGCTCGCTTTCTGCATGCGTGCCATCCAGCCCCTCAGCTCCCTCCTTTCCTCATGTTTTTCAGTCTCTGAAATCCCGACCGCAGGTAGGGGCAGGCTGTGCTGCGTGTCCTGGCATCCCTGTGCCCCCATGCGGCGTTTGCGCTGGCAATGTGGTGCCCGGCAAGCACCCACCGCCGGCTTTCCTGAAACACAGACCCGCTACCGCGGCATCGCTGCAGATTCCCACCCATACATACCAGTTTGGCATTTGCAACCAACTCCAGTTTCACCACGTGGGCACTGCCCTTTCCCTTGGTACCACAAATGCAGTAGTTCCAAACGGAGCATCGTGCCCTGCTGCCAGCCGTGGGAAGAGCCGCTGCCCTCCACCCACCTCCCCCAGCAGTGACCCTTCTCTGGAGAATCAGTGTTGCCGGCGAAGAGACCTGTGCAAATGCGGGTGTAACGTGAGGAAAAAAAGAGCGGAACAGATAATCTGTGGAACAAGAGAGCGGAGAGTTTCTGAGCCCTGAGTCTGCATCAGCGCAAACAGTAATTGCGGTGGTAGGATGTTGTGCTGGACCCTGGGGAAGCCCTTGGCTTTCAGCGGGGCTGAGCTGGCAGCCAGCAGTAATTGCGTTTCGAGATCCCGAAGCAGATTCTGGACAAATTACAGTAATGCCTTCAGGTGGCATGACTTCATCTTCAGACCTGTGCAACTGAGAGCCAAATCTGACTCAAATGGGGCACAGTGCGGTACCCACACAGCGCGCGATGCTCGCACACATGCCGGGCACGTTCACGGGGTCGCTGCAGGTCCCGAGCGCACCAGTGGTCCTCGATGGCCCCGCCGTCCCGCTGGCGTGCCCGCAGATGCCCCGCTGGGTAGACGGGCTCATTACAACGTGCAGTTATTGCACTTATGCTTATGGCTGCCATAATTGCATGCAGAACTCTCTGTTCACGTAGTAGTGACAATGTAGCCCTAAAATGAGAAGAGATTTTCTTAAACTTATTTTCTCTTTAAATGGGGTGATTTCATTCTTGCCCCTGCTTATGGAAATCGGTGTGATATACATGATAAGCATAAATGATATATGTAATATATTGCCCGTGGGAAGCATTGTAGGTTATGGTAATGCTGGGATGTATGTGTGAGGGCTGAAAAGAGTCGAAGAGATGTGGAAATGCACTTTGTCAAGTGTAATTCATCCCCGGATAATGTAGGTATATGCACGTAATGGGATTCTTGGCTCCTCTGCTCTATGCCCTTTGCTACGGGATGAGGGCTGCATTATTATGCTGCTGTTCCCGCACTCGTTATGTCTGCCATGCCAGAAGCCCGATTGTGCCATCTTTTCTGGCTGCCTTTCCTCCATAAAGTCATTTCCCAGAGATCACCTTTCAGGCTGTGATTTATCTGACTCCCGAAGCAGACGCTCTGAGTGCTGCAGTTGTGCACGTGGAGCATTTCCAGCACGTCTGCAGTTGTATATCTCCCAATTCCCACCAGCCTTTTAGTGTTTCCATTTTTATGGGTGCTAATACCTTCCTGCTTGCAGGGAAAAAACCCACCTGGTTTGAAGGAAAGCAGAAAGGATGGAGGGCGTGGGGGCAGGAGGGATTTCCACAGGCCGAATGCAATTGCTCCTTTTTACAGCCCTGTCACTTGGAGGCAGCAGATCCCCCGTGAGCTGATGATCTTCACCAGTAACACACCTTCGGTTCTCCCTGGATTTCTCAGTGCTTTTTCTGAGTAAAACACAGCAGCTTTGTAATTCTCCCAATGTGTTTCAAGCTCTGGCAGTTGTCAGCGCCGCCCCTTGCCCGGTCTACATCTGCTGGCTCCACGTTATCTCCCTTTTCACTGCAAAAAGGAACGTGTGAGAGGGGCTGGAGTCACTGGGGGGGAGTGCTTAGTGAGCAGGGGAACGCTCTCACCTGGAGGCTGCATCGCGAAGCCGGGGGGAAGGAGGAGAAGCACAAGTGGCTCTACAAGTCAATAAAATCGGATAAAAGCAGCCTTTTAGGAAGAGCTGGATATGGTATTTGTGGTCTGCATTCATTTATTGCTTTCATCCACACACCAGTTCTATCGCAGAGAGGTGCTCGCTGGTGTCCAGGTACGTGTTGGTGTGGATTTACACTCGCACAGGTAAAATCAGAAGTACTTTAAAAGCTGCATTTAGGTTACACCTGGGTGATGGGACACCGCCACCAGCAATGTGCTCTGCGCTGGGGGGTATGCGAGAGCCCCCCGTCACCATCACTCAGGGCCTCCAAACGCCCCGTTCGCTTTTACTCCAAGTTCTTCTTGGAGCAAACCCAAGATAGTCCGTTTACAAATACTTGAGCGTTGCGAACCGGGAGCTAAGGAACCGGAGCTGGGAGGTTGCGTTGAGAACCTGCTCTCGGCGCGCTGACGAGCGATGTGGCGATGAGCCTGGGAACTGCCTCGGAACCGCATGTGCTCTGCAAACCCTTGCCGGGAAAGGTGGCGGGAGGTGACAGTGCGGTAACTGGGGTAAGGTGGGGGAGATGCAGAGGCTCAGCAGATTCAAACGTGTATGCTAAAGGGGAGTTTTTCCTTTTTTTTTTTTCTTCCTTTTTTTTTTCTTTGGTTGTTTGCTTCAAGGAGAGCCAGCACGGCCGGGCTGTGCTCCAGCTCTCCCGGGAGAGCTGCAACAGTGGGGTTTGAGGTTGAGTTTGTGTTTGAATGCACATCAATGCCTATGGCAGGGGGGTTGGAACTCGATGATCTTCAAGGTCCTTTCCAACCTAAACCATTCTATGATTCTATGAGTCTATCAGTAAATATTTATCCTTCGGGATGCTCCAAGTCCTTTGGGGTGCAGTTTTAGGGTCTGAATTCACCATTCACTCACGTCAGTGGAGAGATGCTGATTTTGGAGGACTGTGGACGGGGCCGTTGTGCTCTGGCTGCGGCAGGGCTGGAGGCAGCTCCTGGGCGGCACCGCGCGTCGGCCTCTCGGCGCCTGTGGGATCACCCCACGAGCAGCAGAGCTGCGTGCAGGGTGTAGTAGAGATGCTTTTTGAGCTGATCCTATGCTTTTTGCCCATCACAGAAGGCAGCAAAGCTCCAGGCCTGAATTAAACTTACAGAGGACACCGGACACCTTCGGACACAGACCCACGACTCGTTTGGTAGTGGCAGTGGGGCCACACATGGAGAATTGACTCTGAGCCGACATTTACTAACCCGGGGAGGGTGTGCTGAGGGGTGCAGGCAGTCAGGAGGCACGGACCGTGCCCAGCACCCATGGCGAGCTCATCGAGCTGCCCACCAGCCCGCGGGCACCCGGCAGCATCCACCCGCTCCCCCGGAGCTGATCTCGGGTGGGTACAGCCCCGCAAGGGGTGCGGGGAAATCCCATCCGCCCACGCTCCTGCTTCCCGCGCTCCGCAGGGATTTATCTTCTTGTTTTGTGGAGTTTCCTTTCTGAAGGAGCTGCAGTGAAGCGTATCCTGAGATAGCAGCAGTGCTTTCTGCCCGGTGTTGTGGCAGCTGATACCAGCCCGGCTCCCGCTGGCCCCGCTTCGCTGCTCCCTAATGAGCAAAACAAATGGGATGTGGGCACCGGGCTGTGGAGGAGCACACGGGCGGGCGGGAATGAGCGAGCGGGGGTTGGTGGCTCTGCAGCCGGGGTTGGTGGCTCTGCAGCCGGGCGCGTGTGTCTGTTGGTCTCTGTGGCACCGCAGCCATCCCCCTGCTTAGCCCGCCCTGCACGTGTGTTTTTTCCTGAGCGCCAATTACAGTACAAATAATTATTTGATTACTCAATTTTCACTAACTGCTTTGTTTTCCATCTCGTCTTCGATCGCTCGAGCGCGTTTCAAGGTGAAATAATTGCAAGTTCAGGGAATTTGCTTAGAAGCTGGTAATTATTAATTTCCTCATCGATTCATTTTGTGTGTGCGTTTGCTGCGCGATGGGCTGGGGGAGGAGCGGGTCGTGCCGGAGAGTGGATAATGGAGATCACAGTCCCCTTCTTCCCTAACGCAGAGTCCGGTTACAGACAGTGACTGTCCCACTGCCTCCAAGGGAGAGCGGTGACATTTGCTTTGTTTTACTGCAGTTACATCATTGGCGTTCCAGTCAGCCTAATCATTTCTTGGTCTTAACTAATTTTCTAGATATTTTCTGTGCCTTTTCAGCTCTGTGGTTATGTAATATAATTATCTTGTATCTTTTATTTGATGACCCTGTTTTATTAGTAATGATGTGCTAATTATTCTGGTTCTCTGTGTGTTGATAATTGCTTCATATTATGATAATAGTTTAAAGATCATGAATAATATGTAGCACCTCATCTTATGAGCCGTTATTAACTTGTACCGTAGCCCACTGAAGAGTTTGAACTCCGTTTAGAGCTCCCATTGCCGAGCGGAGGTGATGGATAGCTGTGATAAATGTGATAAAATCCTCAGCTCCACCTGCCTCTCGACTCCACGGCAAAGGTCTAATTGTTCTTTCCCCCGATTACACCCATTCTGAACTTCCGAGCTGTGAAATAAAACATCCAATTTCTTATGTCTCTTAAAAACACGGCAATGAACCTTTCAGGGCTGCTCGAGGCGGGTGCAGGATGGATGTGGCAGGGGAGACCTGAGGGTCCCCCCTGGCCCTGACACCATGTTTCACTAAGACTTTATGCTCGGCTATAAGACAACGAGGGTGGCCTTCGTTCCTCTTTTTTGCCGGGGCTTTACGTGCAGAGCCCTGGAGTCAGCGGGCCTTGCCGGCCGCTGGGCTCCGGGTGCGTGGGGAGCGATCCGTCGCGGTGGAGCTGTGCTGCCGAGGGGGAACCCCTCCTGCGGGGCCGCGTCCGTGGCGACGTGTACTTCGCTCCTGAACCGCCTTGGTGATCGCCAGAAGCAGGTTCCTGATGGGACAGAGAATTAAACTCGTCCTGAGAAGCATCATGAGGTTGCTCTCATGGGAACATCTTGCCACAGATTTTCTAATGGCTTCTTTGACTGTCAAATGGAGCAAAGAAAAGTTGCACAACCTGAGTTATTTTCCCCATTTTATGTTCATACCTAAACTTCTGAATTTCACCATGTCAGGATTAAAAAACTAGAAAAGTCAATGTCACCGTTGTTTGTATTTAGTTTCTTCTTGGATCTTCCAGTTAGCGAACACTGTGACTGAATTTCCACAACTGTTGGGATAAATTTAAATTTTAAAGAAAATGCCATTGTGACTCAAACATTTTAGAGGAAGAGAAATAATTTTGTGAAAGATGGGGAGAAGTACAGGGGCTTCGGGAGCAGACGCGCTGAGGGCACCTTGTCCGGAGCAGCGGGTGCTTCGGAGGCAGACGCGAGTCGTCTTCTTTCCCATCGTAACTGGAACGGGCTGTTCACAGGGAACCATTTCTGTTAGAGACTCTGATGGGCACTGAAACGCAGAATTATACATGCTCATTTTATACATCCAGACCCCCTGTTTATCGAGTGCCACAATGCCCGAACCGCAGAGTGCCGGGTTTCCGGCTGCGCCCGCTCATGGCGACAGCGCTGCCCGACAGCCGCCGGCCCGCGGGGAAGGGCAGAGTTCCCTGGAAAACCGCTTTCGTCTCCCACTGAACTTCACAGTTTGTACTTACGCTCTTTTTCTTCGAAACCGAGATCGGGATCTCAGCTTCTGAAAGGTATAGGTGTGGCAACACCTGAATTCTCTCTCCTGTATTTTGCGAGAGTTTGGAAAGACGAAACAAAATCTGCCACATGAGACAAAGCCATTCCAGAACGTGTGTCCTGCTGCCGAGCGGGAAGCAGGGGAGGAGGATGCTTTGCAATGTCTTCTGTAACAAATAGGAAACAAATAATTGTTTGAGAAGGATTTAATTAACCTGAATGAATTTAATTAAGCAGGCATTAAATGTTTTACCCAGAGTATATGATGTCTTATTTTTTTCACTTATATGTGAAAATGTTCCTTGGATTATTTATTTTTTTTTTGCACAGTACCTTGAGATTTTTATAAACTTTGGTGTTTTCATCAGCCACCTGTAATTAAATATTTATGGTACAGTGCACTGAAGTTTCAATGAAATATTGAAAGCAGAAAGGAAATATGTTTTCAGGCGGTGAGGAAGCGGGTTAGTACGGGAGCCGAGTTCGGCGTAAGGCTGCCTGCCTTGGGCTGTGCCCCACCAGCGCGAGCGGGGGCGGCGTTGGGCGGCCATAGGTTCTGCTCTCCAGTGTCGAACTGGGACCGGGACCAGCTCCATCGTGAGAACTGAGAGCGTAAACCGCAGCCGCCAGGGAGGGCAAACAGCAGGGATCTTTCACAGCAGCAAACTTTTCTGCCTCCGCTCTGCTGTTTTTCTTAAATTAACGTCTTCTGTCGGGATGCGCGCTAGTTCATGGCGAGCGGTGTGGCATCCAGCTTTTGTGCTCTTAAATCACGTTGTCACTGTTTGTAGTTCAGGCTGGTAAAACAGGCATGAAATACTTGCGTGGTAGACCTCACGGGGCCATAAAATTTGGGAGGTGTAATTGGATTTAATTAGTGATGTGAAATAGTCTCTGTCAGACTCTTTCCTTGCAGAACCCCGTCTGCCTTCCGCGGCCACGCTGGCTGTCCCAGCGCACCGCGTCCAGAAGGGACTCCTTCGGCTCAGGCTCCCATCTCCACAAATTAGTTGGAAAAGGGACTGCTTGATAAAAAATGAATCTCCATCTATTCCTGTGAAAGGCTTCCCAAGTAGAAAACGGAGCCCCCAGTGCCTGCAGCAGCCCGGGGCCACCCCACGTCTTGCGCCCACCGCGGAGCTCTCATGCCCTCCTGCCGCTGCGCGGTGGCAGGTCCAGCGCCGCTCCCCGGGCGGCACCGATAACGGATTACTCCAAAGCTACGGTGTTTTGTTAATTCGAAGCTGGAAGTGGGAATTTTTGAGAACCAAGGAAAATCAATCCAAGGCCAAAGTAGGATGCATTTTTGCCTTTTTGTCACTGATTTCATTACGGTTGCGTCAAGTGTAGTTGATATTATATCGGGCAAAGAATTCAGAAAACTGTTTCAGCTCGTTGGGTTAAAAAAAGACAAAGTCAGGATCTCTTCTGGGCAAAAAGCTCAGTAGCTGTTACAGCAAGGCTTTTTTCTTTCTAAACAAGTAATGCATTTTTGTTTAAATAAAGGAAAGAACGGGCTATTTATTACTGTTCAGAAATCTGGATGGCGTTAGCAGCTGTGTAAATTAGTTTAACTTCATTGACTTCTACGGAAATAAACCGATTCATCTCTGCTGAGAATCTGGTTCCATGGGACTTAATTGATTTTTCAAGCTGACATTTTTATTAGTAGTAACATTTAAGGCTCAGATAATACTCATCAAATATTTGCTTACTAGTCTACACAACATCCTTTCTAGGTAAATAAGGTTATTGTATGTATATAAATCTGGATAAATAGATGAATAAAAATCTAGAAATTATGTTTATAATTAACGAGCAGATAAGATGTAGAAGGTGAGGTTGCCTGTGCTGAACTGTATGACGAGAGCTGTGATTACACTGAGCACGTGGCGGCCAGCGGGTCTCTGGGACGGGGAACTGGTGTCATATTGTCACCTGAAATGAGGTGGGTTCAGTTCTCGGGTCCTGGTCATGAAACGGAGCTCGAAGATGCCAAAGCTCAGGTTGGTTTGGTGAGCGCAGGCACCAAATGGTCTTCATTTTTAAGCAATGCAGAATATATGCATATATTCTGCAGATGTATACTTATGTGTGTGTATATATATCAAAATTATGCATAAAATACCTGTTATGTCCTGTACGAGGTTTGGAAGAACATTCACCCTTGAGGTGAAGGCAAACAAGAGCCCCGTTAGCCGTCGGGCAGCCGCAGACCTGTGCCTGCGCTTGGCATCTCCCGCGCGCGGCCGCTGGGCAGCCCCGGTGTGTCCGTACCCCGTGTCGCGCCAGGGAGGTCAGGAGCCAGGCCCTTGGGAAATTAATTCTGAGCCCCACGGCTGCATCCCGGGCACTGAAGGGATTGTGCGAGACATGGGTTTGGGTCCATTCTGGGCTTTATTCTTGCAAAAACTGTAACTTTTTCCCCTTCAGTATCGGGGGCTCAGACATCCTTGCTGCTGGGAGCGTGCTCCCCAGCCCCTCTTGCTCCGCAGAGGAGGAGCACTGTCGAGAGCATGGCTCTGGGGTGGCTTCCAGGAGCTGAAAATAAGGTGTGGGTTTTTTTCCTTTTTTTTCCTTTTTTTCCTTTTTTCCTTTTTTCCTTTTTTCCTTTTTTTCCTTTTTCTTTTTTTCTTTTTTCTTTTTTCCGTTTTTCCTTTTTTCTGTTTTCTTTTTTCTTTTTTCCTTTCCCACTTTTCCCCTCTTTTCCCTCTTTTCCTTTTTTTTTTCTTTCCCTCTTTCTTTCCCCTCTTCTTCCCTGTTCTTTTTTCTAGGGGAGGACTGGGTGCACAGGTGCTCTGGTTTTTGTACCCCATTGTGGAACAGCACCGAGTGCCTGCTGTGGGCTTTCAGCATAAACACAAGGACAGCGGCTGCTGTTCCATATAGCAGCCCCAACTCCCTTGACAACTCATCGCTAACCCAGGATCCAGGCCTTGCCCAAAAGTTGTCCTCAAAGCAAAACCCTCTAAATGAATCCCTGTGAAAAAGTGATTTTTATATATGTATATGCACACACATAATATTATCATATGTATTATAATAGATATGTTTTTCATATATAATATTACTGTTGTATTACTGTATTATATACATTATTATTTATCCCTGCTCTGGGTTGCTCCGTCTCTCCTGGAGCTGCTCAGCCTGTCGGTAGTTCCCGCCGTGCCTCAGCGTGTGGTTCGGGGGTGACAGGAGGAGGAGGAAGGAAGAAGAAACCCAAAGGAGGGGAAGTGTATCAGATCGGTGCTCACTGACAGTATTTAGTCTTAAACCGTAAATTCAGTGGCATACGTAAAATACCGTCTCTGGCATCGGCAAATTGTTCTTTGAGTAATTGTATTATGTACTTCAGTGCTTCTTTGATAAGAGTAATTTGTGTGAGGTGATAGCAAGTCAGTAATCCCTGGTGTTTCAAAATCCTTTTACGGGGAAAGTTTCTCCTGATGGAGACCTTTGGCTGCTGCCTCCGGGGGAGCAATGGGCTCAGGTCAAGGGGGGGAGTGTTGCTTTCAGCCTAATTAAGGTGACCCCTGCATTTACCGCCTGGTACGCTTAACTGGTTTGAAATGGGAGGAGATGTCGGAGTTTTCACCCTTGGAAAAGAGGGGGTGGAAGTGTGGGCTGCCCAGAGGTGGGGGTTTCTGCCTCGGGATGAAGATGCTCTCCCCCCTGTGCCCGCTGGATCGCCGCGGGGGGGCACAGGGGGTGTGGGGCTGCCCTGGGCAGGTTCCCCAGTGCAATGGGAACATGGGGATTTGGGGAGTGTTTTTTTGCTTTGGTTTCTTTTTTCCTCCTAAATACCTTCATGTGGCAGCAGCAGCCATTCCAGGCGTGCAGAAAGCAGGGGTGGGAGCGCTCCCGGCCGCCGTGCTGCATCTCCCACCGCCCCCCCGCACACGGGGCTCGCAGCAGAGCGTGGGGCTGGGACCGACCCAAACGCCCCTCTGGAACACACCTCGGGACTCAGTCGCGGAGAACAGGCTCTGGGTGTTGCTAATGCCGATTCATTGGGTTTCTGGTGATCCTGACCCAAAATGTTTTGATGTGGAAGAGACTTTGAATCACTGGCTTTGAGAGCATTTTTTAAAATTTAACCATTTTCTGTCTCCTGGCTGAGCCACAGGCGGTGTTTATATGGGGTAACCTCATTACACAGAATGACCCCTATGATGGCCACAGCACCGGACGGCTTGGACATCATGGAAATATTTGTTAAACTTCCTCCCTATTCATTATTTGCCAGGACAGGCGGCCTGAGACCCCTCAGGGTTGGGGTTTGCCATCAGTTTAGGGTCTTCATAGTTATCACATGCAAAAATAACAAAACCAGGCAAGTACAGGTAGATGCCAGGCATTATTTTGACTTTTATTGCTACTGTATGAAATGCTGCTAGTCTAGAAACAAATGTGTTGTGCAATCGTTTGGTTAAGTGCCAAGAACAGCATCTGCATGTGCATTCTGAGAATTAGAAGGCAATCTGTTGCTAGAGGGGAGCTGCTGCATTCGGTTCTGGCTCAAAGTACTCTGGAGATTTCACTGAAAATCCTGCGTGTCTGAGGCCTGTCCTTCCTCGTGTCTCTGAGAAAAATGGCCATACGGGTGCTCTCGGAAAAGAATAATTTCTAGCTTCTTGTGTCGCTTGCCTCATCTTGCTCTGCTCTTGGCTGTTTTAATCTGCCGGATGGACATTGTCAAAGTCCGAAGTTGATTAGGACTGAACTGAATTAGCAGTCTGCTGCAATACTGGGTGTCACCTCCCACCTGCAGGAAGGGGAATTTTGGGTGGTGCTGATGTACAGCTCCTGCTGCCGGGATTAACTGTAAACGTTGTAAACCTCACCAGTCACCCTCCTGAAACGTGCTCTAGATTTGATGTCGTACAAAAATATGAAGTTGATTAAGTTGTTCTGATTATGAGGGGTTTGCAGCGAAAGGTTTGTGTACATCCGCAATGGTCTGTAGGGGAACTTCTGCTGTGACATCCCCTGCACTCCTGGGTGATACGGGGCGACAGTCCGACCCGCGGTGCCGGCACCGCACCCGGTGCTTCCCGTGGGCAGAGCAGCGCCAGTGCCGAACTCCTCCTGCCTCGTGGGAACTTCGAAACGCCGTGACGGTGACAGCCCTGGGAAGAGTGCTCAGGCTTTGCTGCCAAGAGCTCAAAAACTGCTGCGTTTGTATGTGAACGTACATACTTTGTAAAATGAAAATAAGTGCCTGACCCATCAATACCAGCTGGGACAGGGAGCGCCGTGCCAGCGGGTCGTATAGGTACTCTGGGCTGGAGTGATGCCATATGTGACCTACATATACAGGTGCTAAATGGAGACACTTGAAATGATGCCTGATGCCATTCCGTCCTGGAATAACACCTGTGGTGGTGACTTCTCCCATTGAGCCTTCAGCGGCCCATGGCTGTTGCTTGCTGCCTTGCTGGCCGTGCTGTCCCCGAGGTGGCAGTTTTGGGCAGCCTTGATGAAAGAGGCTGTAGAGAGATTCTGGGAGCTGCTGCTCCGTCTGATCTAACCTGACCGCAGAATTGTATATAGGAGTAGTTTTTCCTCCCACTCTTTCAAATAAAATAAGCAAACCATTGTGAGCGACTGAATTCACCGGACCAAAAGGAACTGCCGAACAAAAGGGAAGGGTACCCGGTGAAAGCCAGCCCAGGGCAACGGGCACCTCTTAAATCATTTGCCTTTTCTGTGTCCTCTTTGCTGGATCAAAAGATGAAAGCTTTCTATCTCAGCTCAGTCTTACTAATTAAACTGGTCTGTTCAGCTCCCGCAGCGGCAGCCGGATCAGCCCCACCTCTGCTTTTAGCCTCTCCAGCACGCTGCACTTTAAGATAATATGGGCTGCGGGAAGGGTTTTTGAAAGCATGCTGCATTAACTTCCTCTGCTTCCCTTGAAGCCAGGGATTAGTCAGCCAAGTCCTCCACGCTTTTGAAACATCTCCCCCTGAGCCCGTGTGACGCTCAGACAAAGGCAGGGTTAAAACAAAGGCTAAACCCCTCCGTTTGGGTAAATTGCTGTAGCGGGGCTGGAGGCAGCGGAGCCTCCGCGGTTGAGACCAGGAGAGGATTTGGCCCGGAGCGAGGAAGCAGTAAAGGGAACGGCCCTCTTGAAAAACATAAAAGTTAATTGTTATGCAAAAGTGGTACATATTTTTTCAGCTCTCAAAGATCAGCGCTCATAACTTCCCCATAAAAAGTGCAGCTGGCCAATATTTTTCACTTTTTCCTGAGTGAATTGAAAATGAAGGCATTTTTCACGCTCTCGGATGGAACTTTGAAAGACAGCTGCTCTGGACAAAACCTCGGGGCTGGGTGGGGGCTGAGCTGGTCCCCGGGCGCCCGTCGGTGGTCCCGCAGCCCCGCGCCTCCCCGCCGCTGGCCCTGGAGCGGTGCTGGGAGGTGGGGATGCTGCGGGGCCGTCCAGGCGCTGGCAGCCGGGCTCACCTCTGCTTCTCTTGCTCTTTCAGCCGCGTACCCCAACCCGTCACAGGGGCTTGTGCTCTCCTCTTTGCCCCTCCGCAGCGGGGCTGGGATCTCAGTCCGGGTTCGGCCCCAGGAGGCAGCCGCGGGGCCGCGGTGGATGGCTCGCTCACCCAGCGGGGCGCCTTCAGAGCCGCTGCAGCTGATGGAAGGACTTCAGTGAACGTTAGATCATACTCTAAGTGCTGGGTTTCTTTCATTGTGAAAGAGCAGATCCTGATTTAATGCGGTTTTTGTCAGCATCCCCGGAGGTTTTATTTACTTCAGCTGCTTTCTTTGCAAACTGTGCCGATCCATTTAGCTGAATCCTTGTCAAGCTGCCGGAGCTAAAATTGCGATGCAAATGTACAGCAGCTCTTCCTATTTTTTTCAGCTGTGGAAAGCAAGCACTGGAAAGATAAATTACTGTAGTTCCCTTTAAGCACATATTGCTGGGAAGCAAACACTAAACCATCAAAATAAAGCCCTTTTTCTTCTTCACTCTTTTTAAAGCAAGAATATAATTATGCTCCATGGATCTCACCAGAGCACAGATCAAAGCAATTAAGTAATTGCTCTTGGCAAAAAAAAACCCTGTGGTTTTGAGTGGCGTGTAGAGTGTTTTGAGGGATGCCATGGGATGCAGCTGTCACGGTGCGGAGCGGCCCCGTTCCCAGGGGCGGGCTCGGCGGGTGCGTGGGCACCTCTGCCCCGGTGGCCCTGCAGCGCTGAGAGGGAGAGGAGCGGCAGCAGAGCGCGGGGAGCGGGGCGGCTCTGCCCTCAGCTGCCGACCGGGTTCTCCAGGGCAAAGGCACGTGCTCCGGGGAAACTGCCTGCAGGCTGGCGGTAAAATGGATGCTCGTACCGAAAGTCACTTGTAGCTTCAGTGGTTGCTTGGCTTGTTCCTCATTTAGGATAAAAACCTCTCTCTGAATCTTGGGCGTGCCTAAAATGCAAGTTCCATGGCTCATACTTTCCAGCAAAGACAAATTGGATCCTAAATCCAAGTACTGACAACCCTCAGTTTGGAATTTGGCACTGGGCGCCAGGTCATTTTTCCTACTACAGCGAGGAGACTGAGCAGAGATAAGACTAACCATATTTTTTCACACAGGAAGACTTGGCCAAAAAATGACATTTCAAAATTGAAAGCATTTTATATTTCCCCACAAAAATGTTCACCTCTTTTAAAAATAAAATGGTTCCCTTGTCTTGCTTCTGAATGCGCGACCCTCTCGCAAGGCGAGTTACAGCACCGTTTCGTCTCTAATTGCAGGAAAATTCCTGGTTCTGATTCACACTCTGGTGCTCGATAGGCTTTGTGCAATCGTTCCTTTCGTGGTACTCCTGGTACAATCAGTGTATTGAACGAGCAGAGGATTTATGACAGCAAATTGCAATACAGATGAGCTGTATAATGCGATTGGGAGGAGGATTGTGTGCGCGGCGTTCAGCCGCCTGCCAGCCCCGGGTCAGCGCCCGGGAGCGTGGGGCTGGCTGCGGGCACAGCTCCCAACGGCGTCTCCCCTCGTGGCCCATCGGAAGGCAAAAGGACGAGGCTGAAGAGAAGAGCCAACTGTGGAGAGGAGAGATGAAGAGAAGGAAAGGGAATGGTCCAAATGGGGTGAAAAAGAGGGTGCCCTTGCAGACACAGGAGCTGTGGCATCGCGTGGCCAGGACCCAGGTTGTGAGGAACCCGCCTGCAGTGGGGTTAATGCAACCCAGCATTTGGCCAAGACCCAGACCAGGTCCCAGGCGTCTTCTGGGGGATCCTCCGGGATCCACTTTGACCCATGCGCCACGTAATAGAAAACCAGCTTAAAAAGTGCTCTGTGGTGTAGTGGCAATGGCGGCGGTAGGTCTGCGGTTCTACTCAAGATGCCTTTGAAGAGTGATTTCTGACAGTTGTCATGGTGACCTCACCAAAAACTGCAAATGTAAATTTGTTATGCTGCAAAAGAGGAGCCCTTCACAAACAAGGACGTGAAGAATAGAATGCTGTTTCTCTTGGGTTAAAGTCAATGTTTTCATTTGAAAGAGGGAAAAAGTTTTCATGGATGATGTTCTATATGACTTGCACTTTTCCCCAGGCTGCACGAGGAGAGCTCCCAAACCGTGCTGTGGAGGCAACTGGGTTGCCAAAAGACTTAAACCCAAAGTTTCTCTGAAATGAACAAGGGTATTTATTAAAAGATGTAATTATGGAACTCCCTTAGAAAGTAATGATAGGATGCATAATTGTTTCTCTGTCATTCTTGTAAATCAAGAAGAGCACCAAAGAAACAATATGTTAATCACAAAGGTGAAGATTTTTGAGGACATAATGATTGGTAAGGACCCAAATGTCATTGATTGTCACTGGGAGTTTTACACACAACAGTCTTTTGTGCCTTTCAAAACCTGCCTGAAATGGAAAAACCATGAATCCTTTCTAAGTCTGGGCAATGAGGAAAGGATAGTAATTTGTCTGCCATAATTGCACGGAGGTTTAGTAATAGGAGGATTTGAGCTTCTATCTGGGCACCTGCAAATCTTGAATTCCTGCCATCGCTGCTGGTTTGCTGAAATAAAACATGCTTGCCAGACAGCTTGGCTGGAAACAGTTTTACCTTCACTAATGTAGGCGATCCTCTGTCTGGTTTAATCAAAAATCTCCTCAATGGAGCTGGAGATTGTTGTTCAGAAGAGTACCCGTAATAAAAAGTACATTTTTTACTGCTCCTGGAGGGGTGCGTAATCTAGCACTTCCTATGACCCCCGAAGGCACAGGATTAAATTGAAGGACTCGCAGCTAATTTTTGAGGTTTAAATAACTACCGGAGTATTTATTAAGACGTAGCTGCAGAGCCGTTACAGGGCTTTGCTCTGCCCCTTCCGTAACTGGCGGAGTGAGGACTTAAGCGCATCGTTTGTCGCGGCGGTTTGGCGCCTTCTCAGCCCCGTGCGCTTAATTACAGCCCCATTCACAGCCTCTGACTAAAAGTAGCTACCAGTAGAAAGAAAACTAACAAGTAATGGCTTTGGAATTATTTCTAGGAAAACTGTCTCCCAAAGAGCAGCTGGAGGCGGAGCTGAATCTCTAACCCGGCAGAGCAAGCCTTGGCTGAGGTCCCGTGGCGGTGGATGCCCCAGCCTTGGCTGAAGTCCCATCGCGGTGGGTGCCCCAGCCTTGGCTGAGGTCCTGTGGCAGTGGGTGCCCCAGCCTTGGCTGAGGTCCCGGGGCGGTGGGTGCCCCAGCCTTGGCTGAGGTCCCGGGGCGGTGGGTGCCCCAGCCTTGGCTGAGGTCCCGTGGCGGTGGGTGCCCCAGCCTTGGCTGAGGTCCTGTGGCAGTGGGTGCCCCAGCCTTGGCTGAGGTCCTGGGGCGGTGGGTGCCCCAGCCTTGGCTGAGGTCCCGTGGCAGTGGGTGTCCCAGCCCGCTCGGGGTTCGGTGGGTTTGTTGGGGCCGTCGTGGCCCCTGGGGTTGCCCAGCTGAGCAGAGGCTGGGGAGCAGCACTGTCCCCTCAGAGCGATTCTTCCCTCCAAGGGACAAAGAGCTGCAGAACAAATTGTCTGCCCTGGCCCTGTAGCAGCTCCTGCTTTCTGTGCCAGTTGGTAGATCCTCTCCTGGGTTATCTGAGACTCTCCTTATCTCTCCGTTAATTCTCTCATCCCACTTTTACTTCTGGTTTGAAACGCGTTGAGCAAGCAGTAAATCTGTCATTCCCGCAAGTGCTTAATTGAGCTATTCAATCCTGGGCAGTCTTTGTTTCCTTTCAGAAGATAAATAAATACCATCTACCAACGTATTTCTTCTCCCTTCCCCCCTCCATTCATCCCTTTTAGAAACTAAACGTTCCCAGGCAGGGTATTCTTCACCCATTCCGCATTCCTTGTGGGACGCGGACAGGCTGCTGTGCGGGGTGGCACCAGCCGTGGATCCCGCAGCAGAGCCGGTGCGGCTCCAGCGCGGGGTGGGAGCACTGGGATGGGTCCAGCAGCTCCCGCCGCCGCTCCCATTGCTCGGGGCCGCAGCTGGGCTCCGCTGGGGATCGCTCCGGGCGGCCTAAATCAGAGCAGCCCTCGGCATTGTCTGGGGATAATGTGAAGAAACACGAGAGTGGGCATAAATACTTGTGTGTCTCCTCTGCCGGTTGCGTTCAGCTCAGTCACAGCCTGAAATCGGGGCCCAGGGTGTCACATAAGGCAGTTCCCATGGGAGGAGTCAGCTCAGAGTCAGCTCAGAGCTGTCCTGTAGGGGCACGCCACCCCGTGCCCTTGGCGAGCCCACGGCTGTGTGCAGCGCTGGGCTCCCTCCGGAGCTCCTCCCTGCGAAGGATGCGGATGCTCCGTCTCGGGGGGCCGCTCTCCCCGCTGCCCACGCACACCTGCAGGGAGCCCGTGGGGCTCTTTCGCTGCCACCTGGAACCTGCCAACAGCCCTTTTAAAAAGGAGAAAAAAAAAAAAAAGAAAAAAAAAAGGCAAATTTTTCTTCTATTCCTGCTAATTAGAACANGGTGGGTTTGTTGGGGCCGTCGTGGCCCCTGGGGTTGCCCAGCTGAGCAGAGGCTGGGGAGCAGCACTGTCCCCTCAGAGCGATTCTTCCCTCCAAGGGACAAAGAGCTGCAGAACAAATTGTCTGCCCTGGCCCTGTAGCAGCTCCTGCTTTCTGTGCCAGTTGGTAGATCCTCTCCTGGGTTATCTGAGACTCTCCTTATCTCTCCGTTAATTCTCTCATCCCACTTTTACTTCTGGTTTGAAACGCGTTGAGCAAGTGGTAAATCTGTCATTCCTGCAAGTGCTTAATTGAGCTATTCAATCCTGGGCAGTCTTTGTTTCCTTTCAGAAGATAAATAAATACCATCTACCAACGTATTTCTTCTCCCTTCCCCCCTCCATTCATCCCTTTTAGAAACTAAACGTTCCCAGGCAGGGTATTCTTCACCCATTCCGCATTCCTTGTGGGACGCGGACAGGCTGCTGTGCGGGGTGGCACCAGCCGTGGATCCCGCAGCAGAGCCGGTGCGGCTCCAGCGCGGGGTGGGAGCACTGGGATGGGTCCAGCAGCTCCCGCCGCCGCTCCCATTGCTCGGGGCCGCAGCTGGGCTCCGCTGGGGATCGCTCCGGGCGGCCTAAATCAGAGCAGCCCTCGGCATTCTCTGGGGATAATGTGAAGAAACACGAGAGTGGGCATAAATACTTGTGTGTCTCCTCTGCCAGTTGCGTTCAGCTCCGTCACAGCCTGAAATCGGGGCCCAGGGTGTCACATAAGGCAGTTCCCATGGGAGGAGTCAGCTCAGAGTCAGCTCAGAGCTGTCCTGTAGGGGCACGCCACCCCGTGCCCTTGGCGAGCCCACGGCTGTGTGCAGCGCTGGGCTCCCTCCGGAGCTCCTCCCTGCGAAGGATGCGGATGCTCCGTCTCGGGGGGCCGCTCTCCCCGCTGCCCACGCACACCTGCAGGGAGCCCGTGGGGCTCTTTCGCTGCCACCTGGAACCTGCCAACAGCCCTTTTAAAAAGGAGAAAAAAAAAAAAAAAGAAAAAAAAAGGGCAAATTTTTCTTCTCTTCCTGCTAATTAGATCAATAGGGATCTTCTTCACGAGTTATTGGAAGAGACAGTTGTAAACTAATCAGGCAGGCGCTGGCTGGGCGCTCACGCTCCCTCCCTGCCCCTCTCCTCGCCCGGGTGGCCGGGGCTCGCCCGCGGCACCGCACAGCTCCTGCGGGACTGGGGTGCCTTTTGGCAGCCCGAATTCCTGCAAAACCCTCCGGCTGCCGGGGGGGCCGCAGAGGTGAGGGACGGGGGCGAGGAGGCTGCAGCCTGCCAGGCCATGGGGGGTTACGTTGAGATCTGTGCCCCGAGGGTGACGCGGGGCTGGGGCAGGACAGCGTGGGCTCCTCGCGGCCCCCGACGGCGCGGCACCGCTCTGCTCTGCGCTCCCAGCGGCGTACGCTGACCCCCGTACGCACACCCCAGCGAGTGCCGGCCGGGACGCTTACCCACACGGTGATCTACTGCGTTAGGCTAATTGGAGAACAACGCTATTTGCTGTTACAATAATTTTCAGTGTCAAATATTTTACTGTTAATTTGAGCACATGAGGCTTTCTTTAATGCTGTTTAGGGCTTTGAAGTTAAACTGCAGTTTCATCAGTTGCATGATAAATCACTTAATGGAATTTCCCAGATGTTTTAAAATTAAGTTTAGATTTTTCTAAAAGAATGTCAGGCTCATTGCCGTGATGGGAGCTGGAGCATCTTTCCCGGTTTACTGGAAGCTTAAACATCTTTTGCAGTAGCCCGAAGCCCAGCGCCTGCTTTCTGGGCGTTTCAGAGGGAGCTGAGCAAGGTCTCGCCCGAGCTGCGTGTGGCGCCTGCAGAAGCACAAAGCGGTTCTCAGTGGCTGCTCCTGGGGACGGGCTGACACTCACGCCTCAAATCGCGACTGATTTAAATTTCAAAGCAGCGCAGACTGCTAGTGGGGAGTTGGGACCACTTCCACAGTGTTTTTTGTTCTGATGAGGGACCTCTTCTTTGACCCCTCTGGTGTGAACGTGGCTGAAGTCTCCCGTTCCTGCAGAATGGCATCATTACCTGGACGATTCAGTTGTCTTCTGAAGAGTCATTGGGGTGGTTTTAGAAACACGTTAGATCATTACAGCCTGAGCCTGAGAGAGAAAAATCTTGCTCCAAGTGAAAATCTCAATGTTGCCAACCAACTCGTAATGAAGAAATGAAAATAAGTGAAATAAATGCCCCTGTGACCTTTCCAGTGCCGTGGGAGCAGGGGCGGCAGTTCATGCTGGGCTTCATTTCGTTTGAGCGCAGCTGAGGCACACGGCAGGGACCTGCTCGCACCGGGCAGCGCTGCTGGCGGCTGCAAACCGGGGATGGGGATGTGCTGGGGGACAGGGACAACCTCAGCCCTGGGGACCCGATGTGCGCCGCAGGTGCCCTCCTCACCCCCTGCCATGGGCAGTGCCTGGCGGCAGCGCAGAGGGGACGGGGGTGGAGGATCAGACCCCAAAGCAATTGGTACATGACGCTGCCGGCTGCCAGGCGCCGTGGGGAGAGCAGGTCAGCTAAACCAGCCGAGCCTGGTGGCTTTTAATTCAATAACCATGGGGCTTCGATTTGTTTAAGAGTTGCCCGTTGGCTATGAATGCCTCAAAACATGACTGTACATGGAGAAGATGCTGGGACTTGGACAGGGGCTTTGGGGAGAGGGATCCGGAGCGGCAGTGCCGGCTGGCTCGGAGCCCGCACGTAGCTCAGATGTGCTTATGTGTTTGCTGACTGCTCGACTTGCCCTTGACTTTCAGTCTGGAAGCACGGGTTGAAGGGGAAGCAGGAGTTGCCGCAGCAGTCCTGTCCCAAGGCGTCAGTCTTGCTTTACCTGTTTGATGTATTTGATGGAGTTCTTGTCTCCGGCGTAACCCGTAGCTGGGCAGGCAGCTCCAGCCGGGACGCACCGAGCTGGCGAGGCAGGCACTAGAAGTACCCGTCTTCAGTCACTGAAGTGGTATAATCACAGTGCAAATTTGTCAGTGGACGCACTGTGGTAGTACAGGAACCGTTTTTGGGGTAATTAGACGACTGTGCTAGAGCCAGCCAGCGGGGTGCGAATCGCTGTATTTCTGCCCGTGCTGGTGCTCCTCAGTGGCAGAGGACGGGCAGAGCGCTGACCTGCCCTCCCCGCCGGCCCCGATCCTCACCCGCTCCTTCTGCGGGATGAGCTGACCCACCTCCGCGCCCCGTGGTCATAGCGCACAACCTGGAGTCTTTAATTAAACCCGTTATTAGTGATGGACTGAAAGAGAGCTGGGCAATGCACGGGGCCAGCTCTTGTTCGTTAGCACGGTACTTCTGATGATCTGAACTCAACTCCTGGCTGAGGTTAATCAGGCAGTGTCAGTCGTGTTGCCTTCTTCTAATCCTCTTCTGTGCATATCGGGCAATTACCAAGCGTGACTTCGCAGGTAATGATTGTAGGGCAGTGGGGCAATGTGGGGACTGGAGGAGGAGGAAGCCCACCCCCAGCTGAGGACTCGCTTTCCGTATGAGTTCTCTTTCCCTAAAAGGCACCAGGTATGTGCTTTCAGACTCATATGGCAGCGTACGTCTGTCACGGCAGGCATAAGGATGGTATCTGCTTTTAGCCGCTTGCACAAGCTGTTTCCAGCAAAAGACTGAGCACGGGTCCCTTTGGGCTTGTCTACGTGACGGCTCAGATGTGCTCCGGGCTCCGTAGGCTCGCTGTGCAGCGCGGGCTCCGAGTTGACTTTGCTCTTCCCAGGATGTCACTGACTGCCTGAAGCACACGGCTCTTCCTGCGATCCACCACCAACGTGCTGTACGCGGGGGCTGCCAAGCGAGGCCCGGCACTCAACGGGGAGGGAGCAGTGCGCTTCTGGTGTGGGCGCTGCTCCCCTAAAGGGCCGGGGAGCGCTCCGGCTGCGTGGTGTCATCGTGCTGTTGGCGGAACGCCTTCGGATGAGACGTGGCATTGGCCCCATGGCACGCAGCGAGATGGGGCAGGACGGAGCTGAGCCCTCCGTCGCTGTGCCGCCCGACGGGGGCCGTGAGCCCGTGCTGTGCGTGGAGAGGCACCGAGTAGTGTGTCGGAGCGGCTGTCCCGTGGAAAGGCTGGGGCTGTGCCGAGGAGGGGGCTGTGCCGAAGTGGGTGCTGTGCCGAGGTGGGCGCTGTGCCGAGGTGGGTGCTGTGCCGAGGTGGGCGCTGTGCCGAGGTGGGGGCTGTGCCGAGGTGGGGGCTCCCAGTGACCCAAGTCCTACCCCAGGAGCATGTTGTGCNGATGGGGGCCGTGAGCCCGTGCTGTGCGTGGAGAGGCACCGAGTAGTGTGTCGGAGCGGCTGTCCCGTGGAAAGGCCGGGGCTGTGCCGAGGATGGGGCTGTGTCGAGGTGGGGGCTGTGCCGAGGTGGGGGCTCCCAGTGACCCAAGTCCTACCCCAGGAG
Organism: Anarhynchus alexandrinus; assembly: GCA_008711295.1. Classification (NCBI taxonomy): domain Eukaryota; kingdom Metazoa; phylum Chordata; class Aves; order Charadriiformes; family Charadriidae; genus Anarhynchus; species Anarhynchus alexandrinus. Next base: position 245,420 of record VUYV01000251.1, read on the forward strand.
CATGTTGTGCCACCAGCTCCCCGTCCTTCTCGTGCAGAGGCTGAGGGATGTTGGGAGATAAAGACTTTTTTGCTACTCTTACGCGTACCCATTCATTGGTTTAATTTCCACTTCACATTTCTGGACGTCGGCCGGTGCAGGGATGGAGGCAGGCGGGGGACCTCCGTGTCGGAGCGGGGCAGGAGGGTCCCGGGGGCGCGGGGGTGCTGGTGGTGGGGGCAGTGCGTTCCGCGCAGCCTTGCCGGGGTTCCCGCGGGCTCCGCTTCACGCGGTGGGGTGTTTGCATCAGCTCCAGCGCTCTCTCCGGTGCTTTGATAACAGTTCCGGCGAAGCCATCAATATTTAAAGAGACTGCAGCCGCTCCTTTCCAGAGCTGCCCGGATGCCGGCAGCGGCGTTTCGCCCAGCGTAGCCCTGCGTATAAAACTTCTGCTGGGCCCCCCTCCCTTTCCCTTCCTCGGGATGGATTTGGCTCTTCTTATGTATATCCTGAAATGAGGATACCAGAAAACATATATTAGACGAATAACCATATCATAAATATGCATTTGCACTGGAGTGGACAAATATATCTGCTGGATGATTTTTTTAAAACAAAATAAATTCACAGGATGAATTATTCAATGATTAATATTTGACCAGTTGCAATCTATGCAGAGTTTTCTTAATATGTTTGTAGGCCAAAACTGACTCGGTAATATGTAGGGTTTGTGCAATATTTTTACGGCTGTTAAATATTAAGGGCCTGTCGGTCATGTGCACAGAGGCCCTATAAATCATTTTGGCTCTGTAAAGGGGCCTTGAAGCATAAGTAAATTACATTGCTGCTTATTTTATGGCCCTCATAAGCAGTAAGAGAGGTATAAAAAGGCTTAATGTGTAAATGAGGATGTGCCTTCGCTGGGTTTGGATTTGTGGAGCTTTCCAAGTGGCAAACCCCCTGCGGTCAGTGGGGTTTGCCCGGGGCAGCGTGTGCCGTGGTGGAGCAGGTCCCTGTCCCGTCCCGCGGGCCGGTGGGGTCCCGGGGTCCTCCCCGCCAGCTGCCCCCACCCCGGCCCCGCTGGGCACCCACTGCCCCCCGGGGTGACCCCGGTCCCAGCGGCTGTGCTGCGCGGACGGGGCAGCCCAGGGCAGCTCTCGCAGTGGTGAGGTGTCTCGGGTCAGCTCATCCGCTGGTCGGCAAACCACGTCTTAAGAACGAGTGCAATTTGGCATGGGTTTGGGGCTTGGCATGTCGTTAGCCTGCGCTCCTTACAGCCCTTCCCACCTCCTTGTTGGGGACCAAACATCCACTTTGCAGAACAATCTCAAACAAGTCAAACGTTCCCCCCACAACTGTGCTTTGTTAAAAAGACAGAGTACCTTCTTCTGGTTTACAGTTTTTCAAAGCAGTGCCGGGGACTGGTGACACAGCTCTGCCTTCAACCCCTGAGCTCGGTAGGGTCGTTTCCGAAGGGTCTGGTTGCTGCCCTCAGGCAAGAGACCACGGAGGATTGACTCGAGCAGTGCCGGAGATGCGGTGGTTCCCCAGGAGCGCCCTCCCTGCGCCCCGATGGGTCAGTGCTGTTACGGACGGCGCTGCAGGAGCAATCTGTGCTCACACCGCTCCTCCGGGCTCCTGCTCAGAGGACTGGCGGTGGGACAGGACTTGGCAGGACCTGGCTGAGGTCTCGATGCCGTATGTGCCCTCTCTGCCGGTACAAAGGGCCGGGTGCTGGCGGAGGAGTGGAGCGCGTCCTGGATGTGCGTGTCGCTGCTTTTCTCTGCCTCCAGGCCAGCGCTGGTACGAGGAAATCGCGGCGCCTTGGCTCTGCCCGGGGGAGCACCGCGTCCGGGTCTGCTCCCTCTGTCCCTCCGCATCCCAGCGAGACCACACGGGGAGAGGTGGCTCAGTCCCTTTGCACCCTCAGCCCCTCCTTAGTGAGGTTGAATATCTATAATAAAATTTGTGCCTCTTTCCTGGCTACGGGTAATGTTTGTTTTAATTTTATTTTCACTTAACATTAAGAGAAATCCATTAAATGCAATGAAACACATAGGCTGGCGAAGTGAAAGCTGTTTCAGCCAAGATGTCACTGTGATATCATAACTAGCGCAAATGGCTTTTGATTTGGCGATGGCAATGAGACAGACCTTTAGCTGTAAATTATTCATGTAAAGGACTAATACAGCAAACATTACAGAGCTGTGCCAAAATACTTCTTGGTTATTTGCTATGCTTGACTACGATATAGATGAATGATTCCTTTGTCTTCGGTGGTATTTGGTGATACACTGATCTTCAGCTAATGCTTATCATAGCACAAATGCAAGTACCCATGAAATGAAATTTCACTGTATTAATTAAATATTTTGTGTTAGAAATTAATCTCCCATGTTGAATACGAGTTTGTTTTATTTTTTGAAGGCAATAGGTTGAACTTTGAGGGTGTGAAATGCAATATTAAGCCCCAGAGAGCGCATAAATCCTGCTAACCTGTGCAGCCAGCCGTGAGCATCCCGCACCCAGGGAGCCTGCGCTGTCCTGGGGCAAACGCTGTGCTTTCTCCTGGCTGAAAGCTGCCGAGCTTCTCCCTGCTTTCTGCGAAGAAGGGAGCCGGCCATACCCGCGGCACCTGGACCCCCATGGGTCAAAGTCCCGACTGCCCGCACTGGTCTGCTGCTGCTCCCGTTATCCCGGTCCCGGGAATCCGCGTGTCTCTCCAGCGGCACGGGGACCTCAGCCCACATCTGCCCAGCACAAGCCCTGCCTGAGGCTGTCGGTTGGGGTGAGCTGTGCGTGCGGCGCACCGTGATGTGCGTGCGTTATTCCGCATTAATTCAGGTCTACCAGCTCCCTTCAGAAATTACTCACTGGATTTGCAGCTTCTTCTAATGGCTGCAGAGCAGAGCTGTCGGGAGCATCAGTGCCCCCCAGGAAGCAGGAGGTGCCTTTGGCCGGATTCACACCCGCCTGACAGCAGCCTTACGAGGGTGCAAAGCCACCGGAGATGGGTCAGGGTGGAGCACAGTGCTGACTCGGGCCTGGGATGAGAACAGTGTAAGCAGTAGCTTTTCTTACGTGGTAACGTATTGAGTTCAAGCTGAAACATTTAGACTCTTTAAATTATAGTTTGGGCCTTTTTTTTCAATTTAACCATCATATTTCTACTTGTCTGCGCCACTTAAAAACTGCATTCCGGGCTTGCTCAGTGCTACTCGTGGCTGAGCAGCGGTGCTGAATTGAGGCTGCTGCGATGCGCGGGGGAGCCAGACCCCGCACACCCCCTGCTGCCAGGGGACCCCGCCAGCAAGCGCCCCGTCCCGCTGCCAAACCAGTGCTCCCATTAACTCCCAGCCCGGCTCTGATAGCTCTGAGTACCAGATTTGGATCTCCTGTCTGGTCAATAAATACAGACCATAAACCACTAAACCAAGCCTCTTGAACTGCAGGTCATGCATGCATTGAGAATATAATTTATCTCTCCTGAACAACAGAACGAGGTTGCAGCGTTCGGTTTTCACCAGATAAGGCTGAAATAAAGCAACAGGAAAGACGTGAGCAGCCAGTCCCTGTGTTAGCATCAGTGACTGAGGGAAAAGGAAATGACTCCCAAAAACTACCTCGACACCACCTCCTTATGTCTGGGAATTAAGAAAAAATCTGAGAGAGATTTTTTTTAAACCATGGGCTGCTGAGGTACGGAGGAAAAAGGAGAGAACTGACTTGGGGAAGCAGAGGAGGGCGGATTTCAGGGTCTGTGCTAGCACCGAGCCTCCCCGCCACTGCTGGGACGCAGCCGGTCATCCCAACCGTGGCCTTCAGGGAGGTGGAGCAGGACGGTGGCCACCCTGGCAAGGGCGTCTGAGGGCTGAGCTGGGCCCTGCAGCAATTCATGTGTAGGGTGAGGCTGCCATCCTCCTCCTCCTCCTCCTCCTCCTCCTCCTCTTCCTCCTCCTCCCGCGCCCAGTCCCTCCATGCCGGAGAAAGCCCCTCTGCCGTGTTTGGGTCGGTCGGTCTGTCTGTCAGGACATCGGGCAGGACGGATCTTTGTGGTGTTCTGTGTTTTCTCGTGCTGCTGAGCTGCATCAGGTGTTAATGAGCTGCTTACTTGCCCAAATTGCTTTGTTTCTGTAGCTGATTTGAAGGCAAAAGGGCCCAGGAGGGTGCAGGAGGGAAGGGAGAAAGGAAACGTCTCAAGTAATTAGTATGATTAGAGCAGCTGAGCACTCTGCTTTGCTGAAACTGCCCTGTTTCCTCAGGAGACTTTTACTCTGCAATCGCCTGTGCGGCTTTAGTGGCTTCCCAGTCAGGCGGAGGCGGGGAGTCTCCCGTTCCGAAGCGGGGCTGCTGCGTCTGCCCTCCAGTGTGGCCCCTCTTCCTGACCGATGGGCTCGCCGTGGGGGCGAGGAACCACAGAACCATAGAATGGACACCTCCAGGGATGGGGCAGCCACCGCTTCTCGGGGCAACCTGCGCCAGGGGCTCACCACCCTCACAGCCAAGAATTTCTTCCTAATACTTCATCTAACTCTCCCCTCTTCCAGTGTCAAACCGTTCCTCCTCGTCCCATGGCTCCCCTCCCTGATCCAGAGTCCCTCCCCAGCTCTCCTGGAGCCCCTTTAGGCACTGGAAGGGGCTCTGAGGTCTCCCCGGAGCCTTCTCTTCTCCAGGCTGAACCCCCCCAACTCTCCCAGCCTGTCCTCCCAGCAGAGGGGCTCCAGCCCTCGCAGCATCTCCGGGGCCTCCTCTGGCCCCGCTCCAACAGCTCCGTGTCCTTCTGCTGTGGGGACCCCCCGAGCTGGAGGCAGCACTGCAGGGGGGTCTCCCCGGAGCGGAGCAGAGGGACAGACTCTGACAACAGGTGAAATGATTTTCACAGTGCCAGAAGTAAATATGTGGGGAAAAAAATGTCAAACCACACCGTGATATGCCTGTTGTATTCTGAATCTTTCAGGTGCACGTGGGAAAGTATGTTTTCCTCCCATATAAAATATTTAGAAAACATTGCAAGGTGTTTGCTGGAACTCCAACTGAAATAGCTCGGCTGTTGGGGCAGCCATAAGGCAGTATCTGCTATTTGCTGAAATAGTTGTGTCGCCCATTTATCACTTCAGCAAAGCAGTTACACGCGGTTTAATAGTTCAGAAAGCTTTTATATAGGTGGCCATGGTGATCCCTCAGCCAGGATCTGCCCCCACAAGCACAAGGGTCCTGCTGGGGGCACTGGTTCATTTCTGAGGATTTTGGAGGATCTTGGATCTAGTTTGGTAAATTCCCTCTTTTCCTGGGGAAAAGATTACTAAGGGAAACAATCGTGGAAGACCACCGTGAAGGAGATACCCCACGTGTCGTTACAGGTGGGACACGGGGGACTGAGGACCCGCAGGAGTCATGGCCGGTTCTGCTGTCGTGGGAAGGTTTCCCAGGTTCTGCTGCAGGTCCCGTTTCTCCCCGAGTCGTGCCCCGTTGGCACGCGGGTGAGCGGGACCAGTCTGGGTCCCCACTGGGATCCGAGACCCGCCGGGCCAGACTGGGTCTGCCGTGGCTCCCGCTGTGTCGAGGGCTGTGTTTCGTGGAGTGGGTGGAAGAGGGGTCTGTAAGTGCCGGTTTCCGACGCCCGCTGGACGCGCTGCATTCCGTCACTCCAGAAACGCATTACAAGCCCTTCTGGGCAAACCTGAAAGGAATAACGGAAATCAAGAAAACACAAATTGTATGTTCAGTTACTCCGCGGCTCCACCACCGCCAGCAGACGGCGGCAGCACCGGCTGCTCCTCCGGGGCTTCTCTGAGACCTCCCTCCCGTCGCTTTAACGTGGCGGTGGCGAACCTGACTGTCGTATGTTCCTGTCTGTGTCTTGTTCCCTGCGTGTGAGGGTTTCCTTTGCGAAATCCCTAGGTCCCGTGCAAACAGCCCGGTTACCCACGCTCCGTGGCCGGGCTGCTGCTGCCCCTGCCCTGCTCCTGCGCCATCGCCAACCTACTCGGGGCCGTGTTGAGGAGTCATTCCTAAACCAGCCTGGGAAGCCTGACATGTACCAATCCTGAAATTAACTCTGTAGATAGGTTTTTTTTTTCCTCTGAGGATTTCTGTAGGCTCAGCCTGCCTTCACAGCCCGCCTTATTAGCTTTTGGGTAGCTGTGAGATGTAGTGATTTCTAAAGAAATAAAGTGTCTATAAGGTAAAGAGTACGAAAGTACACCGCGATGCTACAGCTGCAGCTGGTGTGCTCTTTTGAAGTCGTTTCCAGTCAGTGGAAATGCTCACGTTATTTCCAGAGGGATTAGGATCGGCTCTTTACATAGCTGAAAGCTTACTTAAATTTTCAACATTTCTTCCAGGTCAAAGGACAGTTAGTCCAGTTTTTCCACATTTGACGCATTTCCACATTACTGCGTGTAGAATAATCCTTCCATTTTTATTATTTTGAATACATCTGTAATGCTCTGAGATTTCCTGTGAATGTGGTTTTCATCCACAGAGGTTCTGGACTCATATCATTGAGATTTTCTGCATTCTTACGGAGAAGTTATAGGGAATTTAATAATGCTGATACCAGTAGAGTCTCTGTAAATGACACTAAAGCCCTACAGAGTTTAATAGTAGCCACTAACATCTCTAAAGACTTTTTGCATCCTCCTGTAGAAATATATGGAAGAGAATATCTAATAATCTGTTAGATTCAGCAGAAAAAAAAGTATTTTCTTCTTCTATAAATGCAGGGCAGAGCTGTGTATTCGTTAACCAAAACCAGTTTAGTTTCCCCAAACTGATCCAATCCAGTGTGCCCACCGCAAAAAAAAATCAAATTCTCCTCCAGACCCATTAGGGGAAAACCCCACAGAACCTGGTGGGTAAACCTCCCCGTAGGGTCCGTATGCGGCTGCCGGCGTTGAGTCCCGAGGGGTGTCAGTGCCATGGGCTTTGCCGGGTGGCTCCCGCCGCTGTGGGCACAGGGGATGCCGCGTCCCTCCCACCTCCCTTTGTGCCCGTCTCCCCCTCACTTTCCAGTAAGGGATTTATCCGGTTGGGTGTGTTCCAGCGCATCCCCTCTGTCACCGAGGCACGGGTGCTGGGTTTGTTTTCCATCTCTGAATGTCACTCTCTCCAGATTTCACTTGGATTTGCTCCCACGGAGCGAGTTCAAAAATGTTACTGGTTCATTTTCTGGCATTGCTGGTCTGAAGGCGGTGTCCCCTTCTGCGCATCCCCTTCCTCGAGGCCAGCGGTGACGGGGCAGGTTAGGCTTTGGGCTGGTTTCTACATTTACTTTTTATGCATTGCAGAAATAGAAATGGCTGTGTATTCCATTCATGCAAACACTCTGGTAGCGAGCTTCGGCGTGAGCCCGCTGGAGCCCTGCCTCGGCTCGTCTCCCGCGTGTGCCGTCCCTGCCCGGCTGCCGCCGCTCGGCACCCCCTCAGCCCCTCGAGGCCCTCTGCTCCACGGACGGGAACGCTTGTGATCGCGGAGCGTTGAGGGCTGCCCGGGCATGGGTGACTTAATTGGTCTTGAAGCTGCTGCTAAAAATGTTTGGATGGAGCGGCTGGATCTTTTAACGCGGTGTCTGGAGGGTCTCCCGCTGCATGCATTCATTTGATGCAAAAGGGCTTTGGTCTAGATGCTAAAATTGATAAACCAAACCATTCATTTCTTAAAGTTCAATTCGCTACTTAGAGGATAGAAAATAAACCAAGCTAAGCCACGGCAACGTTAACCAGCAAGATACGGGGTTTAAGGCAGAGCCCACTGTGGCTGGGAAGGTTTCTCTCGCATAAACCGAATTTATCTCTCTAGAGCAGAAGGCTATTTTATGAGGTTCAGACAGAGAGAAAAAAAGAAAACTTCCAGGGAGAGTGTCTTAAACAGCTCATAAAAACCCAAGCATCTGCCCCTATGGAAAGGGATATCTGATGCTCCCAGAAATGCAGCGGCCCCGATGCAGAGCTGCAGTGCCGTCGCTGCCCCTGGCCGCAGGTCCGCGCCTCCCTCCGTTGTTCTGGCAGCAGCTGCCTTTGTCACGCTCCAAATAATTAACACCCAACAGCCCTGCAGGGCTGCCTCCGTGCCCAGCAGCCCCTCGCTTTCTGGTTTGCTTTGTAGCCGCGGTGTTTGCCTCGGCGCAGCTGAAGGGCGCTGGTGGGGAGCAGGATCCGGACAAGCTCGGGGCGGGCGATGAGCCCCCACCGCCCCCACTGCTCCCCGCGGCACAGCACGGCCCCGGGCTGGCACCCACTGCCCCTGCGGGCCACCCATCGCCCGCAGTGCCAGCGCCACGCAATGTTGTTCTCTCCAAGCCGTTTAGGAAAAAATGAGGCTCGGTTCAACGCTGTTGGAAACGCGCTGCTGCAGCAGAGAACATGAGTTATGCGTTAGTGCCCGTTGTCAGAGTGAAACACCGCTGTGATCCTGAGCAGTAAATACGCAGGGAATGCACTGCAAACACCGCCGGGCAGGTACTGCCTCAGCTGCGCTTCTGCTGCAACATTAATTCCTGGTAACGAGGGAAGTAATTTGTGACTTCATCGGGGGATGCAGCTGTAGGATGGAGGGAAGGTGCCTCGCGTCACCCGGGGCAAACCACCCACGGTGCAGCCCGTTTGGGCGGGAGGTGCCGCAGCCGCCGGGCAGCTCGTGGCTGTGCAGGCGGTGTCCCCGCACAGGGCATGTGGGCCAATTTTGCCTAACACTAAATGATAGGTGAAGGACATTAGACTCTTTAAAACAAGTCCAGGGTAAGAAGAAAACCATATTATGGCAATCAGGAGATTAGTAATGGCTTTAAGGAGGGAAGAAGAAAGTGATTTCCAAAGTAATTGTTTTCAAGGAGCAACTTTTTCCGTTGGATGTCTCAGTAGGAGAACCATTCCTGGCTGCTGAGTTGGTCCTCCACCCCCTCGCTGCCGCCTGCTCCAGGTGCCCGAGCCACGGTTCATCGCACTCCCTAATAATGACATTCATCACGTCACCGCTCACCGTCCAGAAAGCAGCTGCTCCTCTCAGCTCTGCCGCTGCCATCCGGGCCCAGGGGGGAACGCCGGCCAACGGGGCTAAACTAGGCAGAAAAGAATCGCCGCTGATAAGCTCATTGTAGGTTGCTACGTGCCGCAGTGCCCGCGCAGGTGATGCTCTGGGGGCTGAACGGGCGGCTTCAGCCTCCCCGAGCGGTGGCGACTGCCCCACAGGCACACGGGCACCGCGGGCAGAGCTGCAGGGGTGAGCGTGAACCAGCTGGATTCCTCCGTCCCCCACCCTTTGCATGGCGTCCATCATGGGCGAGGAGTTTTGCCAGGGCGCTGGGCGGGCGTCGCAGGGCAGGGGGGGGCCCGGAGCCCCCTCCCCGGGCAGGAGACACGGCTCACCGCAGCACTCTGCGGTTCTCCCGGGGGACGGCAGGAGCCGGCGGCCGACCCCCTCCTCCTCCCTGGCAGGCCCTTCAGCCGTCCTGGCTCTTCAAGGATGAGCAGCATTAACGCACCTTTAGTAACCTTGCTTTCAAACTCAAAAAAAATCTCCCCCCCCTCCGCCCCTTTTCAACTGAGTCATTTCAGTTGTGAGTTACAACAGCTCACTGCCGACTATTACAGCTTAATTATTAATTTATAGATCATAAACCCCCATGCTGCCTATGTGTAAAGCAAAGGAAAAGGAGTAGGAAAAAGAGACAAGAAGTCGGTAACCCCAAAGAAAGGGAAAACTGGAGTGCAGAGTCCGGGGGAGACCTGAGCCCGGACCCCCCGTAAACAGCTGATGGAAAGGGTGACTTTTGGGAGCAGCACTGGAGTAGAGACAAAGAGGCAACGGGAGGATACTCCAAGAATAGCAAATCACTTGATACTAAGAGTGAAAGATGAGAGAGAAGAAACTGGAACAACAGAGAGACTGCGAGAACAGAACAAATGAGAGGCGAAAGGGGGTGAATTTACCCATGTGATGATGGGAAGCGTAACTGCCCACAGAAGCCTCTGACAGGATCCAAGCAGATATATATTTACGTATAGTATGTATTTGTATATGGGGACCAGGTGGAAAATGAAAGGGAAGCGAGTGTGTGATTAAACAGTCAGGGGGAAGAAGTTGAGCTTAGGTCTTTTAACAGGAGAGCTGAGTTTGCTCCAACTATAAGCATAATAAAATGCAATGAAAAGACAGCAGAACTGCAGATTGATTTAAAAAATACCTTACTTGTTGGTTGAAACCAGCACTGTTAGCAGAAACTCCTCATTTAAGAATTAGTTATCTCTTTGCCTGGGGATTTTTCTACTTGACATCATGAAATAGCTTGTCAAGCCGGCGCGTGGCGGAACGTCGCCGCTGAGTGACAGACTGGCTGCCTGCAGCGCGCTGGGCTTACTCCTCAATGCCTCTTGCCCCCGAGAGTTCTGTCCCTGTGGGATTTGCCCGCTCCACCAGCTTCTGCAGTAAGCATCCGGCCTGTTGCTCAACGCTGTACGGTTATTTAGGTCATTTGATTTTTATGTCAAAATAACTCTGTCAGGTTTGGGGGCCTTTGTCGTAAAGCCGGTCGAGCTACCGACACAAACCAGAGGGCGGTGCTGCGCAGGAAGCCAGTTCCAAGCGGTGCCTCCTTTCCCCATCAGTATTTGCGCTTGCTTTTAAAAGATGAACACCTTAAGGTATGAAGCGGGAGCGTAGATTTGCGGGCGGTGGTGCGGGATGGGGCCGCTGGGAGCACTCTCCTTGGTGCCTCTCGTTTCCAGCCCTGGAGCATCGCGCACGCGCTCGCGGGTGCGTCCCTCCCGCTGCCGCCGTTAACCCAGCGCGCCTCAGCTCCCACGCTTTGGCTCATCTTTAGATTTGGAAATCACTAATTGATGAATAACGCGTTTGTTGCCTACGGCAGTTGCCCAGAATTGCGCCTTTCTTGTGCCGGGCACGGAGCGGGGGAGGACGCGTGTGCCCCGCCGGGGCGATGGGCGCATCTCCCCCGCTCTGCGCCTGCGTCGCTGCACGAAGCGCCTGTCCTCCTCCCCGCGGGGCACGCGGGCGGCGCTGCCTTCACCTGGGCAGCTCTGCAGCTCCTGTGCACATGGTGCCACTGCAAACCTATTAATTTAGGTATATTTTAAGCTTTTCTTTTTTTCTGTGTCTCAAACCAGATTTTCCAATTCCTCTCCAGAGTCTCTTTGGACAAGCCATTCCCATACCGCAATATACAACCCGGGCTCCACTTTGCCTTCTGCCTTTGATGCTCTTTCACTGCTAGCGCTTGGGTTTGAGGTGCGGTGTTCTTCGAAGACATTAGTTTCAACAAATGAGACATTTGTGCTGTCTGGAAATCCAGGGAGTAAGCAAATGTATTTTCTCGGTAATATCAGAGCCGCTGTTCTGGGCAGTTTTAGAGGTGGAGCCCCAACAAGTGACTGCGATCCCTTGTCTCACTCCTTGTCTCTTACGCTTTTTAGTCTGCAGCTCCTAATTGTATTGTTCCTGCCAAAGAGGCAGAAGGAAATCAGGAATGAGGCTCCGGTTACTCTTTTTTACTGTTTCCTGAGATTTCTTGGCACCGATGTCATTTGTGGTGGGGGTAAAGGGGAGCACGCAAATTATTCTACATTATGTTCACAGTAATGACAAGTCTTAAAATAGCTCTCAATTAGCAATTGATTGCAATTAATTGGAACAACATAGGCTGACATGATAGCTTCATATCTCCAGAGCATTTTTGAGTTCATGAGTTCTAATTTTCAAGAATTCAAAAATTGTTGCTCCCATATTACCATAACCATCTGTCACCAATTTATAATACATATCTTCAAGAAGCGGGAGCAATACATGCTTTGGCTTGCTAATTAAAAAAGGTGTCCAAAATAGGGCTCGAGTTTGAATGTAAACCGTGTTTTTTACATACACATATGCAAATATATATATCTATATGTGTACGTATCTCCAGGTCTTTCATACCGGATCTGCGCTGTGGGCAGTGGCGGGTGCGAAGCGTGGGTGGGCTCCGGGCCCGGCTGGGTGCCGAGGGCGGCGCAGGGGCGTTGGGGACACTGCCCCGGCTTCCCCTGGAGGCGTTCATGCTCTGCTGACGCCCCTCGAGCTCTGAATTTCTTTGCTTCAGCTGCAGAGCAGTCTGCAGTAATGCTCATGTGGGCAAGTCTAAAATTAGGGCACTGGGAGGGGAAGTGTCTTCTGATTATTCAAACTACTTGGGTTTCACCTGTGTGTTAATTAGTGGATGATTGGAATTTCTTTCCTAATAAACATCAGGAATACGTCAGTGCAAAACAACGGGGGGGGGGTTCAATCCACCATCCGCCTGCATTACTTCCCTGGCGTCTGGCTGCTGGATCTAATGTCCTACCAGAGGGTTTCACGTCTTCTGCCAACAGAAGGGCGGCGCAGGTCTCTGCGCGCCCTCCGCGACTCCGGGGATTGTTCGGAGAGGACCCGGGAGGCCCGCGCTCTTTGACCCGGGCTGGCCCAATTCAATCAGGCTTCACTTTCAAGTTCTTGAGCGTAAACTTAGAGTAACAGAAGGTAAAAGGAGAGATTGTTTTAAGATAAGGTATTAATACAGCAATAATAAATCAAAAAAGATACAAAAAAGTGTTAAATTTGAGGGGGCAAGGCTGGGCTTGACGAAGGAAGATGCCCGTAGTGGCAGCTATCAATTCTCCGTGCCCCAGAGCGAAGCGAGCCAGAGACGTGCGGCAGAGGGGGGGGAGCAAACTCTCCTGGCAGAAGGAAACTTAGGCGTCAGTTTTTCATATCAATGTGATCTTCCCAGAGGAAGACATTCTGAAATACCACAGTCCTGGTGGTCACATATTGCGTCTAATCGCAATATTTGGGAAGGGGAGCGCAAAGCGAGGCAGCACTGCGTTCCTCCCTCAGTTACTCCTATTGGAAACGCTGAACCCTCAGAACTCTTCAGCTCCTCCTGCAAACCGGGCAGTCCCCTGCTGCCGCCCGACGCGCTACACTGCCAGTGGCAAATACGGGTGAGGACTGAAGGAGTGTTGCTCAGCTGTGCTCTCGCTTCACTCTGGCCGAAGATTTTACTTACTGGGTGAGAACGAGAAGGTAGAAAGGCGGATAAATCTGGGTGGTGCAAGGCTGAATGATTTCTGCAGTGCTGCCACAGAGGGGGTTGGTTAAGCAGAGAGCTATGGTTCGGCTGATAAAGAGGTTTAAAAAAAGGATTGATTTGAAGAGACCATAATCAGAAACAATTAAAAGTTGACAGATGACCTGAGTTAATGATGGAGACATTTGCTGAGGTATCACCACACGTCTTCGTAGTAGGAGACAGACCAGAGTTTTCCTGAAGGTGGAAATAACTCACTCAAGGATCACACGGACCGAACCGCAGGGTCTCCTGCCACCCTCCCACCTCCTGCCACCCTCCGGTCTCCTGCCACCCTCCCACCTCCTGCCACCCTCCGGTCTCCTGCCACCCTCCCACCTCGGTTTAAAAGCTTCAGGGGCTTCGTCAGAGCCTGCCGAGAAGGCTGCACGGAGTCACTCTCTGGGCTGAGTCTCCACCACGTGTTTTGCTGGTTGGAGGCTGCGGAGTGCCGCGGCCCCCGCGGCCCCCAGGAAGGATGCTGAGGCACTGCTGAGGCCGGGCTGGTGCCGTGGCTGCGGCGGCTGCCATCGCCGCCTGCTCGCCACGGTGGGAGACGCCTGAAGCTGAGGGGTCCTCCCGGGCCCTATTTGCTGATTCAGAGAGGTGCTGAGGGGCCCAGGCACAGGCTGTGTCCGCGGGCAGGCCAGCGCGGGGGCTCCAGGTAGGGTAAAAAAATACTTGTGGCACAGCAAAGTGGTGCCCAAAAGAATAAATTGACCCCGGAAGCGGTTTTCCTCTGATAAAAGGGCTTTGTTACGGAGTGCAATGAGGAGTCTGCGTGACTTGGGGTACATCACAACTTTCAGAAACGGTCTGACAACACCAGTGACCGCTGTTGACCAAGTTCTCTAAATGCTTTCTGTTTCTCACCATGATGCTGCTCGCACTTTGTGCTTCTCCTTCCGCTCAGAATTTTAACTTCATCACATGTTACTTTGAGAAAGCTCCATATATAAATATTTTGGCTCATTTAATATGCCTTCTGGTGTTTTAACACCAGGTCTTATATTTTCTCCACCATTTGGGGAACTTATTTTTATTTTCAAACAAATCTGATACGCTTACAGAAGTTCATTTCCAGAATGGAGTGTTTTAGGAAAGATGACAGGAGCGCTGGTAAAACGACGCAGTGCTGGGAGACTCCGATGCAGCTGCGTGTGCCCGTTAGGGACTGCCTGAAACTCTCTTGGGCAAATCGTGGAGCTCCCAGAGAGAGAGGCCGTGGGCGAACAATTGTGGTTTTCACGCTGGGTCGGCAAGTTCAGAAAATTTAAATGGAAAAACCTTTAAAATAGAAAATTTGAATTAGTAGACTGGTCTAGGAAGGAAGCGGGTGTCTGTGGAGAGCCGCGCAAGTCCCGGCCACGGCAGCACCCAGCTGCACCCGGGGGGGAAGAGTTGGATGAGGTTACCCCGTGTGCCCGGGAGCAGCGTCGCCTCCGCCGGGGCCCGTCCTCCCCCGTCACTGCTGTCTTTGAACATAAGGGAGAGTTCAAACCAATGACATTACTGTCAACTCCTCCCCGGTTTTGTTTGCTCGCTGAAATTTTACTGAAGATACTTGATCCTAAATGCAAATAAATCCACCGCGCGTCCGTCCTGCTGCCAGCACTGATCCCAGAGCCAATTACTCGCGTGGCATTTGTCAGTGTTCCCAAGCTTTACCTTGGTAATTTTATTTAGACAGGGGCATTTTCTGCTGATAAATCTAGCTCGATTACCAAGTCAGAATGTATTTATTAAAACACCAATTAGACCTTGGTCTCTCATCAATCACAACACCTTTAATTCATGCATGGATGCAAAACCTGTTTGAGGTGTTGTGCATGCATGAATGAGTGAGCTAAATCAAATTGTCACTTTGCCGACATTACCTTATCTCCAGACCTAGAGGCAATCACGTTTTTATTTACCATATGAATAATGTGTGATATTTTTAAAAGCTTCAACGCTTCATTTTTTTTTTGGTGTTGAAAGGAGAATATTTGCTTCACAAGGTTGTAAACAAAGGTGAGCGTGGGGGTGAGGGCACCAACTCCTCGGGCACACGGGTGGTGGGACCCCGGGGGGATGGAGGGGATGGAGGGGATGGGGAGGTGGCCAGGGGGTGGCCCCGAGGCCGCCTGGCTCAGGGTGGGGGCTACTGTGTTCCCACCTGCCAGTGGCCCTGCCTACCTGGGCGGTGGTGCTAATTGCTGCTGCAATGGGGATCAGCTGCTGCAATTAGCCCTCGCAGGAGAGAGGAGGTGTGGAAGAGACAGCAAAAACTGAGGGCAGTGGAGAGGTCACGGGGCAGGGAGGAAGAAAAGGAATGGGAAGTGGAAATGAAAAATCAAAACCAATAACAGAACCCTAAAGCAGAAGAAGCAGGAAGGAGAATAAAAGGTGAAAGGAAAACGTAAATGGACAAGAGTGGATCGAAAACAGTAAGACGGGAAAATGGCTCAAATTCGGATGATGCCGGGAAGGTTGGTGCAGCCCTCACACGTAGAGGTAATGACTGTCTGAACCCTGAAATCCCTCTGCCTGCCTCAAAGAGCTTATGGCGCTCTGTGCCCTGCCTGAAGCCACTGCCCCTTCCCAGCCCTGTCTCCTGAAGGGTGCCCCGGGGGCTGGTGTGATGCCGCGGGGGCTGCAGTGCCGGCGGTTGGGGCCGGGGCCATTGCCCAGTGCCCCCCACCCTCCTGTGGGACAGCACTGGCCCCGGCCACCGCACAGGCGGTGATGGCAGCCAGACCCTCCTGCTGCTGGTGGAGTGTCTTCTTCTCAGCAGGAGGACTCACTCGTTCCTTTGGTTACTGCCTCACTGCCCTCTCTGTATCTGTAGCCACAAACCTGCCGCTCGTTATTGTGTGAGACAGGCTCAACCATCCCTCTTCCCCTGAAAAACAACCAACAGCCACCAATCCCCCCTGAGCCCCCCCCAAAAAACCCCAAAACCAAGCTATGAAAACTGTAGAAGCTGAATAAAAGGAGCAGAATTCGGAGAACAGTGAGCTCTGCTGCCTGTGAGGTCAGAGCTGGGTGAGAAAGGAGTCTCCATCCCATCACGTGTTCTCCCACATCAACACCTGCTTATATTCCAAATTCAGGAGGGGAAAAAAATGAAATTTTTGAACTTTCTTGTAGAATAGTAATTTGTAATTTCATATAAAATAGTAATTTCATTCTGAAATATCACAACATTGCATTTGTATAAGTCTAAAGCATTATAACAGAAAATTAACTATGCATAGTGTGGTATTAAACTTAATATTGTCTTATGGATGTCAAAATGCAAGGAGGTGTTGAAGTGATGTAGCTCAGCACTCTCCCGGTGCAAATGTCTTCAAGATCACCGTGCACTTTCAGAGTATTTCAATTTCAAGACAACAGCGTTTATCGGTGAAAAATTGCCTAAGAAGTGTTCAGCCCTTCCTCCTGGGATCTGTCGGAGGTTTCCCGCGTTGGATGGTGCTCCCTCCGTGTCTCCAGGGGGAGCAAAGGGCGCTCGTTTCCTCCTGGCGCAGCAGCTGGGTCGTTTCTCAGCGGGATTAAACCTGGGGGGATCCCTGGGGACAGGCAGAGGCAGAGACTGGTGCCGGTCCCAGAAGCGGCTGCAGCAGTGACGTGGTGAGACAGCGTTTGGTTGGAAGTTGCGTGTGGATAGCATTGACATTGGAATAGTGTTCCATTTTCTGTTAGCCTTTTTGGGGTGAACTAATGTAGGGCTGGGGTCTGTCTGCTATTCCTCGCAATAAAAACTCATCGTTGATTTCGCTTTGAAGGTTCGGTGCTAATTTTATTTTATATCATAACTTCCCTCTTCCCCCCAGTGTTCCGCGCAGCGGCTGTCCCTCTTCGCGGGGATTTCCCGTCCCCTGCTCGAGCGTGTTTGGTGTGAAAGAGGGAGAGGAGAAGAGAGAAACCGGATGGCTGATGGTTTGTGCGTCAATTATACATCAGAGGCTTTGCTGCTTCTTCAGAAGCTTCTAATAATAATAATTATAATTAGGGCACTGGGAGAGAAATGTGCTGAGATCAGGGAGAAAAGCAGGAAAGCCAGGCCAGAATTAATTAGCCCCTTTTATCCAAGAATCTCAAAGCATTTAGACATTAATTAATGAATTCTGTGGTTAGATCAGCGCGATGTTCGGTTTGCCGCCGGGATGGCGGCCGCTCCCAGGGCTCAGCACCCGTCCTTGCTCGGCCGCGGGTCCCACGTGGGTTGGTGCTGCTGCAGATGCCTTCCTCACGCTGCAAAATGCAGAGAAATAGTTCTTTTTTTCTGTCGGCTCTGTCTGTCATCCTGACAGCTCCCAAAACCGCGGTGAGGAGACCCGGCCCCGTGCGGCGACACACGCGGGCAGGTTTACCCTGCCGGGAACCGCGCAAATCCCCGCGAGGTGCACATCCCCGCGCACCGAAAGCTGATGGCGACTAAAGGCTCTCTGCTGACCCGGACCCAAACGCAATGACATCTCCCACCTGCGGCGCTTAGATTATCCCTGGGACTCCGGCAAAAATGTTTATTGCATGGCAAAATGGTGCCCAAAAGGATGAATTGACACTGGCAGCAGTTTTCCTCTAATAAAAAGCTTCTGATACGCAGTGCAATGGAGTGGCCCGGCTTGTAGGGTTTACGACTCTCCTGGCCTCCAGGTACGCGTGGTTTTCCCTTTGAGGTGGGATTTAACAAGTGCTGACTGCTCTCTAACTCAGAGACGCCTCCGGCGCCGAGCAGAGCTACGGCCAGCGCGGCCGGGGCAGGTCGGAGCAGCCCTGATTTGGGGCCGGGGGCTGCGCATCCTCCCCGTGCCTGTGGGCACGCCACGGTCCGCGGGGCAGGGACGCCGGGATGAGCTGGGCGTTGGTGTCAGCACTCTATGCTGAAAGTCACTAACTTCCCCCCAAAATCACATTCCAAGAAGTGAATAGTTGGGCAAAATGTCCTTTAAAAGTGATCTGGAAAATGCTGGGAAAACCACTTGAAGAGCACGCCCGGTGTCCTGGCACGGGGCTGACTGACTGGCCTGAGCCCTTCTGTTCAACGGCTGGGATGGCTCTTATTTTTTAATTGATTTCGCTTCAGTTTGCAGCCATTGCTTTTAGTTAGCGGCAATCTGCATTTTTTCAGTAGTGCTTTATTGATTTCCTTTTCCGTGTGGTCACTCCGCAGCACACACGGCTGCGGAAGGCAGTGCTCCCGGGCCGGAGAGGTTGCGGTAGCCCCAAGCCCAGAGCCGTGGCCGATCCTGCTCCCGCCCGGGCTGGGTGCACCGCAGCGGCCGCCGTTGGAACGCTGCCTTTGCCGGCAGTCGCCTGCACCCCGCGCAGCTCTTGCTGTTGAGAGCTCATTGTATCCAGCAAAATCCTGTGTACCGTGCGTGCATGGAAGGCGCGAAGTGCACGGCTCTGCCCGTTTCATTACGGTGTAATAGAGAATGGTTTTCTGCTGCAGCCTGAGGTTGGGCAGCAGCTGCCGATTCCGCCCAGGTACGGAGGGGTTTGCGTGGAGGTGACGCGTGGCACAGCCGGCAGTCAGGAGCCCTTTGCCTCCCATTCTCCTTTCTGTGCTCCAAAACATGTTCTAAAAGTGACTTCTTTTTTTTTTTTTTAAATAGCCGAACAGTGTATNGCCTCAGGCTGATTTTCTCGCGGTGCGGAGCCCGTTGGCATCCCTCGGGCACGCGGTGCGGCCGTGCAGCCTCCGCCCCGGCGCGCGCTCTCGCCCAGCAGCTGCTCCGCGCTGGCGGTGGCTCGGGGACCTGCCGCCCTCTCCCCGGCTCCCAAAGGGCTTTTCCTCGCTGGCGACGCTGTCGAGGACTTTCTTCCTAACGGGCTGTGCTGCGACCGCGCGTGCCGTTGTCTGTAATTCCCCGGGCTGCTCCACGGCTCTGTCAGACCGACCGAGCCTTTTCCCTCGCTTTGATGTCAACTAATTGATGTAATACTGAGAGCAATTTAGTCACTTAAAATGACAAAATTAGATCTTGTATGATGCGTCTAGAATCCCCGACCTCCCTTCCTTGTCAGGATTTCGGTGGTGTGTTTCCTTACCCCATAGTCTCTGAAACTCTCTGGGCAGAACGAGCGTCTCCTTCAGTAGGTCCCCATGGCCGGCGAGTTCCCTGAGCGATAGCTGGCTGCAGATTTAGGCTTTTAAATGTGTTTTGGCAAGTCTGCCCCTGGGACACCCAGGCATCCTCCAGCTCCCAGGGAGGGAGCAGAAGCCGTCTCACCGAGCCCACGTCCGGAGCTGTTTGTCAAAGCGCGCGGGGAGCAGAGTTTTTGCCTGACCGCATCAGAATTAGGCAAAGGGAATGTGCAAGGCAGTAAATTAGGCAGCTCCGCTTGCTCTCCTCGCTGTGCACCTGCAACAAAGCGGAACCCGGCTTGCTTCACTGGAGATCTGATAATTTTACAGTACCGTTCTAACTAGCAGAGCCAACTTCCTAGCATGGTAATTACTTTGATGCTGGTTGGCACAGATGTATTTTTCATGTATTATTGCTTAATACTGGAACCTTTCTTTTTTTTCCTCCTCTGCTATCTGAAGATAGCCTAATGAAAATTATTTTTTTTCCCCTACTTCATTAAATGCTAAAGGGCAATTCAATTTTCTCCATAGCTTTCCCTCTCTCTTTAGATTTCCTTGATGCACGGCCCTGGCTACCCTGGCGCGTTGTTCTTGTAATGATTATATCAAGGTCTTTTCAGCGTAAAACTTAAGCTCATTTTGTGGCTCAGAGTGAAGGGCCGCGGCTGGCGCTGCCCGCACGCTGCGGGTTCTGGCTGCGTGGCGCTGGGCGAGCGCAGGGTGCTGGGCGGGCCGGACGCCGCACCGGCCGGGCGGCTTTTGGGAGCGTCTTTAACGGTGCGTACAGACTTCCCCACCACCTAAAGGCATCAAAAATGTATTTATCAAAAAGAAACCCCTTCGCCTTTGCCCCTTCTTTTCCTGCAGAGCGGAGCAGTTGTTCTGGTTGCAGGAAGGGTCTCGCTGGCTTTCCCACTCCCTGCCACCGCGGCGGCCGCGCGGCGGAGCGCTCGCCTTTCCCCAGGGACTGGGGAGCTCTGCCCGCGTCCGCTGCGCCCCGCACCCCCCGCACCCGCTGCGGGGCACCCGCGCTGCCGCCGAGCCCCGCTCCCGCTCGCTCAGCACCGCCACCGGCCCTGGCGGGAGGGCTCTGCCCGGGGAACCGCTCCAAACCCCGCGGCCCTGTTTCCAGCACCCGCGTCTGCCTGCGTTCTGCTGTTCGGCCTCATGAACAGATGAATTTCTGCCTCCCGGCTCACCCGCAGTATGCCCATCGTTGGTGAATATTCATTGAGTGAAATTAGCATCTATTAGGTCTTAATTAACTTATAAAAGGCTTGTTTTGTGCTAATGAAGTATATACTCTAGATGTGCCTGATGGCAGCTGATGGGTCCCCCCACCCGCGTGGCCATCCCTGAGCAGGGTCAGGTCCCTCTGCCCGGGGCACGACGGGCTGGACCCCTTCTTCTTCCCCATAGCTGTGAGGTTACAGCTGTGAGGAGGTGCCTGAGACCCACACGTGTGCCGAACATCAGCTCAGGTTTGCAAAGTTTCCTTAGGGGATTGTGGCAATGTCCCGCACCGCTGCAGTGGTCCGATGTTCGGTGTCCGTGTTCGGTGTCCGATGTTCAGTGTCCGTGTTCGGTGTCCGTGTTCGGTGTCCGTGTTCGGTGTCCGTGTTCGGTGTCCGGGCTGTTGGGGCACTTCAGGTGCCTGTTGGAGTTTCGCTCCTTGGCTGGGCAAGCACAGCCCTCTGATTTGGGTTTCAGGGGCCGTCCTGCTGCTGTGGGATGTGGATGGGCTTTAGCTGAATGTCCCTATGAATTTGCTTAGAAGCTGTTAGGGAGGCACCAAAAACTGCCACGCTCCGAGCCAGCGGTAGGATGTCAGAGGAGAACGCATGGTGCACTAATGGGAACTGACCTGAGCAGAGACCTTTTCCCTCTCGACTCATTTTTCACCATTTTTCAGACTTCGTTCAGTTCAGTGTGGGGTGGGGAAGCAGCAAAGGCAGCGGGAGCGCGTCGTCCAGCATGGGAGCAGGCGAGCATCCCCAGCGCTGCCCGCCGGGAGCTGGACCCCACTGTCCTGCGGGGCCGAGACAGGGCAGGAGCCCGCGGTCCCCAGCAGGGAAAACCCATCGGGACAGAGCTGGTGGCAGCAGCGGTGCCCGCCGAATGCGTTTCCTCTCTTAGGATTCACTCTTGTCCTTAAATTCAGACAAGCAGCATGGGGAAAATGACTGACTTTAGAGGTGAGAAGAGACAAAGTGATGACAGGAGTGTGCAGAGTGAGGATGGAGAGGGAGAGCAGGAGCTGCCCTCCCGCCGGCCGGGAGAGCCGCGAGGAGGCACTGCCCCCCGGCATCCCTCTGCGGCCGCGGGGCCGCCAGGGACACCCTCACCGCTTCCCTTCCACCTGATTAGTTTTTGCCTTTCCGGCGCTGGCGGATGCTGCAGTGGACGGTTGTGTGTTTGGGAAGGGCCGAGGCGCCGGCGCAGTCCCTCGCAGGGAGCCCTCAGCAGCTGCAGCGCAGGAAAACCCTCGCCGAGCCGCAACATCAGCGGCAGTAGGGGAATGCTTGTGGATGTGCTTCTCAGAAGCACGCGCGATCAGGGTTTTACAGTGGCTCAGTACATAATGCCTTTGTCAAAGCTGAGCAAATTATAGAAAATTTCAATTTAGCCATTATTGACTTCTTTCAGACAAGATACAGAAGAGGTCTTGAAGCACATCTATAAATCAAATTTGGCCACACAGCTCACAGACTGGAAGACTCCTTCATTATTGACAAGGAAGTGGAAGGAAGAGATGAGAAGGGGCTTCCTGACTTTCGTTTTTCCATCTGTTTCTTTAAATTAGATGCATTGTGTTCATGGTTGTGGAAAAGATGGAGAACTGGGAGAGCAGGGCAGTGACTGTCAGCGGTGCAGCTTTTTAGCAATTTGCTGCCATGAGCTTCCAAACGCCCTTCCTCCGGCATCTGCTCCCACGCTTGGGGGTTCGAACTCAGCAGCAACATTTTTCTTTGTTTTCTTTTTCTTTTTCTGCTTCGTTTTTTTTTTTTTGATGGGGACCTGTTTCTGGAGCGGTGACAGCAAATGGTCACCTTGGACTGTGGCATGAGGAAGAGATTCCCCATCGGCGCCGCTGCCCTCTGCCGCCCTCCCCGCAGCCGCGGGAGCTGCCGGCACGGCCGCGGTCCCACGGGGCCCCCGCTGAGCTCTGCCCCACTGATCCCCTCCCCGTCCCCTTCTCCTGCCCCTCGCACCGCCGCGGGAAATGCCGCAAGAACCACGGGGCGATGCGGGCCGGGGATCCTTCTCGCGGGGGGGACCAGGGGCTGAGTTGCGGGTCTGAAGTTGCGAAGCTAAATTATGCTTTCCTTGGTCTGAATAATGTTAGCAGTCTGCATGAGTTGGAAATGATAATTACATTTTAGTGGGGAGATGGATGCTTCCAAATGACATTGAAATGCGTGATTATGGCAGCGGTTTGGTCCGGGAGCAGTTGTGACCGATGCTGCTCTTCCCCTTTGTCACCGATTCCTGCGCTCGGGCAGGTCTCCAGCTGCAAAAGGAAAATTCAACCCATGCGCTTCCTGAGTCAGGAAATAAATTAAGTACTGTTCAGGGGTTCCCATCACCGATGGGCTGTGCAAAGGAAGGACCGTGTTTCCCAAAAGCCTCTCTTTTGTGCACGACAGCCCTCGTGCACGGGGGGCGAGGGCAGGCGTGAGGCGGGTCGCCCGCAGGGGTCGGGCTCCGGGCGGGCGGGGGGACGTGGTGCCCACCAGGGCAGAGGCTGGCGGCTCTGCCCGCACCGGCTCACGGCCAAAGCTGGCTGTGCGGTCGAGCCC
The DNA here is from genome assembly GCA_008711295.1 of Anarhynchus alexandrinus. Taxonomy (NCBI): domain Eukaryota; kingdom Metazoa; phylum Chordata; class Aves; order Charadriiformes; family Charadriidae; genus Anarhynchus; species Anarhynchus alexandrinus. The sequence continues at coordinate 268,380 of VUYV01000251.1, forward strand.
CGGAGAAGAAAAGATGCCTGGAAAAGGTAGGGGTGCTGTAGCCGTCAATAATGGAAGAGGGAACTTCCCAAGTGCTGTTCCCCAGAGGCCGGGGAAGCCAGGCGCCTTCTGACACCCGGTTCTGAATTTTATAGGGCTGTATATATCCTTTTTTTTGGGGGGGGAGATGTTTAGTGACATGAGTAGCCAACGGTCACCTGAATCGTCATTACTGTTTTGATTTGTTACTTTAAAAGGGAACAAATAGTTATATACAAAAAAAAAGGAACAAATAGTTATATTTAATCCAATGAAAGTAGAAAGACCACGATGATTACAGACTTAGAATAACAAACGTTTTTCCAAGCAGCGGGAGCAGTGGTGTCTGAACGTTGTGTTTAGACATGAGGAACATCTTGTTTGGTGTTGTGTTGTCTCATGCCATGGGGAAGGCGTGTGATTTCCAGGGTGGTGCGCGGTGTCCCGCGGGGATGCTGGCTCTCGCCTCGCCGCCGCCGCGAGGGCTGCCCGTGCTGGCCCGCCCCCCGCAGCCCCCGCTGCTCCCCGCCTGCGGCGGACCGCCCCAAAACCCCCAGCTCGGAATTCCCCTGGGGCTGGCGGCATTTTACCTGTAAGATGTGGGAAAAGACCGGTGCCAGCTGCCTGTACCCAGCGTCTGTGTACTTTGCGTTTTGCACACAGTCTGCCATTCCCCTCCCGCGGTGACTTTCACAGGATCCCAGAATCCCAGAGTGGTGGGGGCTGGAAGGGCGCTCTGGAGCTCCCCCAGTGCCACCCCCTGCCAGAGCAGGGGCACCTCCAGCAGTGGCAGTCGTGTGTAGTTGCGCAAAGAAGACCTTTGCAGAATCCGCGGGTCTCTGGTTTTAACCTGAACGTGGCAAACGGGGAGAAAACGAGCGAGGGTGGATTTCGCGGCGTATTCGGTACTGCCCTCGTAAAGGCAGAGTGATGCTGAGGTTCGGGGGGTGCAGTGGGGCCGGAGCAGCCTGGCGTTCCCGGGCGACACCAGCCCGACTTCTTCACGCGCCAGCCAAGACGTACCCTTCCTATGCGAACAAGTTTTATTCCCTCCTGTCCTGACATGCCTTTATCAAACACGAGCGCAGGGAAGGTCAGTGCCGAAAGGAGCTGCCAGACCCGGCGAGCTTTGCGGAGACGGCAGCGGGGGTGGGAAGGGGCGGCAGGCTTTGTCGGCGCCCTGCCCCCCGCACACCGCCTTCCTCTGGCAGCCAAAAATTCATCATTTGTGTGTCTCTTTGGAACTAGTAGCCTTGGCCTTGGCTCTGCTCACACCTGTGAGTTTATTGGCTTCAAAGGAACCCCACATACAGGCAAAACTTGGATCGGGAATGACAAAATCTGAAGTCCCCATTCTCTTTTTTCTCACACAAAATTTCTGTGGACTTCATCAGGATTTTCTCTCAAAAGAGAATAAGCCCCGTGTGAGCTGCTCAGGGTTTGGCCCTGGGTTGGTGGGTGGAGGTGGTAGCAAATCATTAGAAGCCTGAAGAGCACTTAGTGCTGCTGGGCTGATGGGTGCCCACCCTGCGTAAGCGCCCGGCTGGAGCCTCGCGTGACTGTTCCTCATGGAGGACCTCAGAAAGCTTTCAGGCACGCGTTGGATGTCTCAGGGGACCCGCGGGGGACCTGAGCGACGCGTGCAAGTGGAGCAGGTGGAGGAGTTCCCCTGTTAATGGAAATCAGCCCTCCTCCAGACTGGGTGGAGGTTTTGCCGACGGTTTGTGGCGACGTTCAGCTCCCCCGCGGGTCTCGGCCGGCAGCGGCGATGGCGGCGGTGGGTGAGCAGCCTGTTCCTGGGTGCGGGCGCGGGGTTCGGAGCTGTCGGTAACCCCGGGGCGCTCTCTGTTCCTCTTGCAGGTGAGCCCTCCCGCTGGTCCTCGTCCCACTGCGACTGCTGCTGCAAGAACGGCAAAGGCGACAAGGAGGGCGAGAGCGGCACGTCGTGCAACGAGCTGTCCACGTCGAGCTGCGACAGCCAGTCGGAGGCCAGCTCCCCCCAGGAGACCGTCATCTGCGGCCCCGTCACCCGCCAGCCCAACATACAGACTCTGGACCGGCCGGCCAAGAAGGGGCCGGTGCAGCTGCTGCAGCAGTCCGAGATCCGGAGGAAGAGCGACCTGCTCCGGACTCTCACCTCCGGCTCCCGGGAGTCCAACTCCAGCAAGAAGAAAGCGGTGAAGGAGAAGCTCTCCATCGAGGAGGAGCTAGAAAAGTGTATCCAGGATTTCCTCAAAATCAAAATCCCAGACAGGTTTCCAGAAAGGAAACATCCCTGGCAATCCGAACTGCTGCGGAAGTACCACCTATAGGCTCAGGGTGGGGAAAGCACACGACCTTATTACCGTTAGGGCAAGATTCTAAGTGATACGAAAATAATTCCCAATAATAATTATTTGTTAGGTCACAAAAAGAAAAAAAAAAAAGCATCTCTATAGTACTGCCTAATTTGCCTATTTCACCTTAACATTTATAGTCATAGGGTAACGATATTTTTCCAGTGGTGGAAGCACAATGACAAACGCTTTTATTTGTAAACTCTGAGTCTTACACAAGCTGAATACCTTAAGGGCACAACCATACCGACAACGGGAGATGCTCATGTGCGGCTGCTGCTGGCGCGGTGGGAATGTGGCGCGGGAGCAGGCGGTGGGCGGGGGTGTCTGTGCACTGCGTGCCTTCCGCCTTCTCCCCGGAGTGCGTTTGTTTGGAGGGACGTACACAGCTCAAAGAAACAAGCTATGCCATGACAGTTTACCTTAAGCATGTGTATATATATATGTGCATATATATATATGTGTGTATATATATCTCTGTGTATATATATATGTATATATATATCAATATATATTGCTTAAAGATTTTCTGGCTCTCTCCTTATAACTGCACTTTCTCAGAAAAGAGCATTTTTAGCAGTCTGTGGATGTTCCGTTTCTTCTTCAGGTCTTTGAGGGTGGAACAGTAGAAAACCCACGTGGCTGTCTCTCTCCTGCTCCCTCCCTCTATCCCCCCCTTCTCTGAGACACTGTAAGCGCGTCTCAGTGGGGACCAGGGAACAGCCTGTGGGTCTTTGTTGCTGTCAGCAACATATTCCATTTGTTTTCGATGATCTTGTTCCCTCTGTGTCCTCCCCACGCCTCTTGTTGTGTTCCTCAAGGCTCTGCGGTGCCAGTGGGTTAAACGTGTGATGATCCCAGTTGGAAAGCTGTAGGAATTCTTCGGGGGCCGAGCGCGGTGGCCGGCGGAGTGGCCGTGCCGGTGAGGATGGATGGTTTCTGCAGGCTCCCCTGGCGCTGGGTCCTGTCCGGCACAGAAGCAAACACAACTGCTCCGCCTCGTGAGTGCTCTGACGGGCAGGGGAGCCATTGCTGCAGGACGGGCGCTGCAGGACGCGGGAGCCATGTGTGTTTTGGGAGAAAATGCGAACCCCGGAAGGAGGTACCCACGTTCCTCTCACTGTCGGTCCCGTCCGCAGCTGGTGGTGGGACGTTGGCCAGCAAACCGCACCATGTGTCCTGCATTACCCACCATGCACTGGCTGGGGAGCCCTGGGAAAGGCCGGTCCTGCACGGACCGGAGCGGGGTCCCGCAGCCCACGGCCCCCCGGGCGCGGGAGCTCGGGGAAGGGGAAGGGCCAGGGGGGTGTGCCGGGCTGTCATTGCCGGGTCATGCGTGAATATGCCAGCGAGGAGCAGAGAGCGCCCGGGAATTGTTAGCAATCGGTCAGAGGTGTAGGGCCAGCACAGCCCGGGGCAGGTACGCGTGGGAGGGAGGGCTCGGCGCGGGGGGAGCGCGGGAGCCTGGGACAGCAACGGGAAAATTGATTGCTCCAGTGGAATTACTTTGGCCACGGCTGGGAACAAACCAACTAGGGCATTTGACATAAGTTATTAATTTTCTAAAGGCACAAGAAGGAGATTTTATATATATATATATACACACACACATATATATATATAAAAAAATGGTATGGGAAATGATAGTGCTGGTAACACAAAGCACTCTGGCCCTGACTCCTTTAGCATCCCGCAGGTTCCAGGGCTGCTTTTCCCCTCTCAAATTTCTGCTATGGGAGATGATGTCACGTATGCACAGATCATTTCTGGAGATCTCCCCGCAGTCTCAGCGAGGTGGTGTCTTTGTGCCTGCAGGGCTCCAGCGCGCCCCCACGCATGGCTGGGGCATTCCTGTTCCGCCAGAAGAACCGTAAGGTCTGCGGGAGCGCGCAGGCAGAGCTTCGTACCCATCGCTCAGCTGCAGAGGTTACGCAGGTGTTTATTGGTGAGGATTCCAATTTTACCAGCAAAAAAGGAAGCAATACTTGTCCAGAGCGATCCGTAAGCATGAGCTGGCTGTCGGGAGGGGGAAAAACCCTCCCAGCAGTACATCTTTGGAGAACAGGGCTTGGACGTGGCGGCTTGGCGTCATCTCTGCTGAGGCTGTGCACGCGGGAAGCGTGCTGTTTCGTACGGAGGACGGGCAGCACGGGCGATGCGGAGTGAGGATGGTGAAACAGAGGGTCTGACCTGGGAAATGCTGGGCTGGGTGAGGAAAGCCAGCGCTTCTTGGGACCAAGGCTCTAGAACCAATTCAGGTTAAATTCGCCCACACCCGAGGTGAGGCAGGGCAGTTGTGCACCCCCCACTCACCTGCTCAGAAGCCACATTTTCACATGGAGATCAGTGTTTTGCACAAGATCCACCAATTTGGCTCCTCTTAGTTATTTGTTGCTTAATTTATAACATATTTTTTTTTCCTACTCATCTTTCCCCCTGGCTCTGGCACCGAGCAAACACACCAGGGAGCAGACAGGGCTCTCCCCGGGATCTCCAGCTGAGTGCACCGCTGGGGACGGGGCACCCCTCTGCCCTGGCACGAGACTGCAGCTAAAACCTTGTCCTTGCCACCACTCCACATCACTCCCTGTCTCTTTTTAATATCAGAAATATTTGGGCTATAGAATACGTGACAGAGTGGGAGAACAGGCGCTGGGGGGGGGTGTGTGGGGGTGTGAGTGTGTGAGTGTGTGTGTGTGTGTTCCCAGACTGACGTTCAGGATTGCATGATGATTAATAACTGTAGAAAAATTAGACCAAATGAAATGCGCCCGAATGGGCTTGATTTATGTGGCCTTCATGTCTTCAGTTTTAGATGAAATGGTTATTACTCTCCAGTGCTACAGGAATAAAGGTCTTAAACTTCAGTAATCACGGGCAGGCCAAACCCGCCGGGGAGCGCGAGGCGCGTTGCCGGCCGGGCGGGGGGAGGCGGGTGCCCCGGCGCGGGGGCACGCTCGTGTGCGCGCGTCCCTGTGCGCCTTCTGCTGCCTTCCCGCGGGGACCCGCCTCTGCTCCAACTGCCCCTCGCAATGGTTTCACAGGGTGGGTTGGTGTAAAAGGGAGGTGGGGGTGTGCTCGAGGCTTATGGCTGTTCAGACCGACCGGCAGGCTCCGGGGGAACGGCCTCGGCTGTAGGGGTGCCCCTGGCAATGGTGGGGAGCCATCCCCCCTCCCCGTGGGGTTAGCCTGGACGCTGGATGCAGCACAGCGCTGGATCATGGAACCATAGTATGGTTTGGGTTGGAAGGGACCTTGAGGACCATCCAGTTCCACCCCCTGCCCTGGGCAGGGACACCTCCCACCAGCCCAGGTTGCTCCAAGCCCCATCCAACCTGGCCTTGAACACCTCCCAGGATGGGAAGGGGACCTTTGAGTGTCCGTTACTGCTGCTCAAAGGTCCTCTTCTCTCCCTCCTTGCCTCGCTGCTTTTCTCTGGACCACCAATACCCCATGGCAAGAATTCCACCCCACCAAAGAGCCGCACTTTGGGCACCTTGTTCTGTTGGGCACTGTCAGGCGGCCACAGGGCCACTACCAGACATAGGACCCTGCAGCTGGCAGTGCAGAGGATGAGGGCACCGTGTGATGGGGTGGAGAAACCACGGCCAGGTAGAGACAGGCACCAGGGTAATTGAAAACGCTGCTCCACGACGTCCCCATAGTTCACACGTGGACAGCAGCAGGTCAGGAAAGAGCAACCGAACCTTCTCCTGCTGGTGGTGTCTTCCCCATACAGGCACCGGGGTGGTGATTCTTTCTTAGCACAGGAGGGTGATCTTTTAACTCTGGAAGATCTCTTCCCCAAAATAGTGTCATGCACATGTACATACCCATATATCCATATATCCAAGTACCTATAGATATATCTAGCTAGCTAGATACATCCATGCACCTTGGGATGAGAGGCACGTGCTTACGCCTTTTTGCCAAGGTTGTTCTCCTCCGCCTGCAGGATGCGGCACCACTCTCTGTTAGAAGATGCAGGAGGCATTCCTGCGCTGGCTGGGTGCCGAGGTGGTACCTCCAGCGGCCCCGTCGGCTCGGCAGAGGTGGGAGAACGCGGTCGGTGCTCAGCACGTGGGGCGCCGCCCCCCCGGCTCCCCCGGGGCTGTGCGGGCGGTGGGCTGCAGCCCCTCTGCTTGCCGGGGGAAAGGAGGGAGGAGGGGAAGGAGGGAGATGGGTGCAATGCAGGGGGGGAAGTGAAATTGGAATGACAGCGTTGTCGAAGAGGTCGCTGGTTTTGAGCTCTAAAAATAGTCAGCTCAGTTCTGCTTTGTTTCAGTGGAAGAACCCGTTCTATCCCTCGGATGTTTTTGGTCACTGAGTCGGTAGCGAGCCAGAACGGAACTCAGTTAACAGAATACTTTAATCTTTCTAAAGTGTCTGGGGAGCAAAGTGGGCTTTCAGCTACTTTCCACGCGTAACAAATACCAAATATAAGTTCTGTTGAAGCTAGTTTGAAAACTTACGTTGACTTCAGTGGGACTGGGACTCCACAAACACCGCTTTTCTCCAGAAAAATGGGCGCTTGCGTCAGGGAGGGTGAGAGAGTGCCATTGAGCTGTAGTAAAATCCACATCCACTTCCATTGCTCACAGCGTTCGTTGTTCTGTGTGTGGCGAAGCGCTCTGCTCGTTTGGAGACGGTGTTGCGTAGCCAGTCTGCGGTCACGGTGGTCTCTTCAGTGGTCGTGCTTGGGACGCGGGGCCGGGGGAGCGCGGGGGCACCCGTACCCCGCACAGGCACATCACGGGGTGAGTGCTGCAGGTGGGGGGCAGAGATGTCCCCATCCCCGTCCTGGCCATCACCCGGGCTGGGTTCCCACCACCACGCGCAGCCCCGCCGCCCCCGTGCCCCCGCGCCTGCCTGCGCCTCTGCCGGGCGGAAACGGCAGTTTTCCCGAGGGCTTTGTTACGCGCCCAAACGCCTCGAGACAGAGCCCAGAGCATCGGGGGGAGACGGCGGGAGCGCATGGGGGCTCACACAGACCCGCGGGGACCAAACCGGTTTATTTTTTTCCCAGATCGTCTGCACGCACTGTACAGAGGCTCCACAGCACTCTGGAGAACGTTTGGGGGTTTTAATTCTGCTTTTGTGGGTCCGTTTACTGATTTTATTTGCGAAGCTGTGGGCTGAAGGAGAAAAGAAGGTTGATTTCTATTGACGGTGACCATAATGTACCCGGGACCTTCAGCCGTATGTCACGCTGCTCTCCCAGCCCTGCACAGGCGGGAGAAAACTTTCCAACTTCTCACCCTGCCCCGAAGCCCTTCCCACCATTGCGAGTACGCGCGTGGACTTGACTTTCAGAGTACTTTATGCATAAGGCCCCATGTATATCATGGTACGAAATAATTGTCCAGTCTTATGGATAGTTTATGCCCCAAGGGGGTTTTGTAGATTAATAGTAAAAGAACAAAAGAGCACTTTTAAATTATTTATATTATAAAAAGACATTCTTTATTTTTCTTGGCATCGATATCACTTAGCTAAAAAATCAGTTTATAAGTATGATATTACAGATTTTAAACTATAGCAATGATAAAGCAAACACGAAAAAAGCAGAATTCAGAGTTAAACGGACAAAACTTACCGACATGAAGCGGACGGACGGCAGGGCCCGGCTGGGTGAGCGGGAACCGATGGACTCCCGCGGGGGTGTCCTCCTGCCGCCCCCGCGCGCGTCCGCGCTGGCCGTGCCGCCCCGGCCATGGGGAGCGGGCGCAGGGGGGGGGGGCTGACCCCATCCCCGGGGTTGCGGGACGTGGCGCGAGACGGCGCTTTGGGTTGTACAGACGTCCCCGCGATAGCGCAGCGAGTGCCGCGAGTGCAATATTTTCCCAGCCGACGCGGGATTTAGAGGGGGGTTTGGTGATTTTGTGCTCTCCTCGGGGCCTTGCTCACGGTACATTTTCGGACCTCATACAAGCACTTAATGACTTCGCTGAGGCTGAGTCAGTCTGTTGCACATTGATGTAGATTAAGTGGCACCCACTGAATTACCTCTCTACTTTCCAACGTGGTTCACTTGTACATAAGTGTAATGTCAAATTGTTTACAGGTTATTTTGTGCGTAATTGTGGAAAAAAAAAAAGTTTTAACTACAAATTTAAAGGAATCGATTTTACTGGAAGGTGTTTAAAAAAAAATGAATGTGCTTAATACAGTATAGACATCATTGATTATGGTCTCACATGAATGCATGTATCTCCGTGTTGTCAGTCCCCACCAGTGAGGTTATTGGCAATATTCTGCAGTCTGTGAATAGCAAATATGCATAAACTACTGTGACTCTGACAAATATAACTCGGTAACTGTTTCTACTGTGGTATGTAAAAAAAAAAAAAAAAATAATGTAGCTTTTAGCCTGCTGTATTTCCCTGGTACAATTAACGCAATGAAAGAAAGAGAGACATCTTGGGAAAAACCAAACGAGTCGTAGCTGTGACCTGTGTGGAGTCATTCACGCAGTGGCACCTGCCAGGTAGCTGTGGGCCAACGGCTAAAAATACGGAGGTGGTGAGCGAAGGTGTTGCTGTTGCCTTCTGCTCCAGCGTCACTGCTGGCGGAAGGGGTGACCTTTTGTTTAGGATGACGATAAATGAAGAGAGCCACTCCATATTCATCGTCTCCGCGTGCGGGTTGGGTGTTATACAATACGCTGGTGAAAAGTGCAGCTATCCGTGTTGTGGCATTGGGCGGCTGAAAACTGCAGCTAATTTGTGTCTTGCCATTCAAATAAATCAGTGCATATTCACTGTAAGAGCACAGACAAGAATAAATAAGTTGGTATCCTTCAACTGTCATATATATATACACACACAAACACAGATAGATGCATACACGCTTTCTCTCCCACTGTGGTTTACCATCGGTTCGTGTTAACCACTTCCCTGCAGGCTGGGGGTTATCCTCCCTTGAAGGTGTGGGGGGGATTTTTTTCCTCATTTATTTCTGGGTGGGGCTGAAAATAACAGTCGCAGGGTGGGATTCTTCTGCCACGGCCTCTTGAACAGAGGTTTTCTGACGCCGTGATTTGAAAGTGCTGTCACCAGCAGCAACACTTCTGGAGAAGCCATCATTGCATCAGGGTTTCCGGGAATACTTTGAAATACTTTTATCCTCTGTCATTTTAAAGATGCCTTGGCGAGGGACGGCTTCGTTACAGCCCGTGGCTGAGTCACAAGCGGAGCTAATGCAGGGCACGGCGGGAAGGGAAGGAGAGAGGGACAGGCAGGACATCTCTGGACGTGGAGAGGCAGCTGCTGTGGCCTTTCTCGGCACCAGTCCCCGCACCGTCCATCCCTGGCAGGTCCCGGGTCCGCAGACGGTGCTGGGCTGCCAGAGCTGTGGGTTCCTCCCGTAGCTGCTGCAGAGAGAGAAAGGCTGCGGGGGCGGAGGAAGCCCTTTGCAGTCCTCTCCCCCCGCAATGCTGCGCTTGGAATGACAGGCTCAGAATTTGGGTTTATTGGTGTATCTTCTTCCCTTCTGCACGGTGGTCCGGGGGGCAGTCGGGGCTCGGTACTGCTGCCGTCGCCGCCCTGGATGGCTCAGCGAAGCATCGCTCTTCCAGCCACGCACACGCACGCACACACATACACGCACACACGCGTGTGCACACACTCGAATGGCGAAGCATCGCTGTCGGCAGGCTGGGTCTGAAACAGCCGGAAAAGCAGGCAACTGCTCGCTTGTGGGGCGGAGTATCCTGCGATGATCTTCTTTTAATTCTTATTTTTAATGTGTGGTACTTGGCTGTTCTTCGGAGGAAGCCCTTTCCGATGGCCCCTTCCTGGGAGAAGGTGAAAGATCCCGTCTTTGCGGAGTTTCCCCCATATGGTGCTTCACCAGCGCGGGGACTTGGACGGCACAGTGTCTGCCCGAGCAGATGGACAGCAAAGCGTTCCTGGAAGTTACGTCCCCTCAGATGGCGAGGCGCGACGCTCGCCGTGGGCACGCACAGCCTGCTGCACCGCTCGCTCCGCCGGCAGCGCGCAGACGGCCGAGGCCGGGAGGACCACGAGCCAGGTGATGATAACGCCATTCCCACCCCCGGCAGATGACTCTGCAGAAGACAGCTCCCTTCGGCACGGGGGGAGTGCCGGCACTGGCAGGGCCAGCAGCGGGGGCCGGGTGGCCCCTGAACTGCTGTCACGGCTCTCAGGCGAGCTGCTCCCACATTGATGACCCCTTGCCCGGAGCCAAGGAGATGGGGAGGAAGGGCAGGGATGAAGACCCCTTGCCTGGAGCCAAGGAGGTGGGGAGGAAGGTCAGGGATGAAGACCCCTTACCTGGAGCCAAGGAGGTGGGGAGGAAGGGCAGGGATGAAGGGACGGGACGGTTCTGCTGCTGCTTCTAAACAAAGCCAGTGGTCGGTAGCCCTGTTCGCCTGCCTGCTTTCTCCCGGGTGCCGTCTGGAACCCGGAGCTCACCGCCGGCTCCTCGGGAGAGCAGGAGCATCCTCCTCCTCCTCCTCCTCTTCGGGGCCGGTTGGGCCGGGGCCAGTTTGGGGCACTGCAGCGTGGCAGGTGACGATGGAGACCAGTTCACACGGTTGTGCACTCGTCTCCATACAAATAAAACAAGCAGCGATGCGGCTATCGACACATTTTTATTGGAAACAACACAGGTGACCTCTCTGGGGAGGCTCTTTTTTCCTAATGGCATAGAACTAAATCATTGTAGGAGTTTGGTGCCGGTAACGTGGACCAGTAACGGCAGGTATCTGGACTCCAGATGTCCGTGGAGCTTTTGCACTTGGGTGTGGATGAGATCTTTGTGACTAATGGATTTTGACTTTGCTGACCAATATTTTTTTTTAAATGACAGTTTGGAATAAAGAAAAAATTGAAGTTTTTCTTTTCTTTTTTTTTTTTTTTTGAAACTACAAATATTATTTTGTCTAACCTGAAATGAAAGAAACGCTTCACTTCAAACAAAAGAGAAATTAATAATCATTTATTACACCCATTTTTGCTCTTGTTTTTGTTTGAACTAGGTCAGTTTTGAAGTGAAAAATGAGAACTTTTGAGAACAAAAGTTGAAATCCTTCACTTTCAGAATGGCAATGTGTCCCTTTCTGCACATTTCGCCAGGACCCCCTTCCATTTATTTTTTTCCCGCCCGGGCCCGTTTCCCAGACTCGCCGCGCATTCCTGAATAACCTCATTTCCACGGGGCTGTTGATAAGCTGTTCCCCGCCATGGCCGTCCGCGTTCGCCCCGCGGCAGCGACGCCGCTGCGTCCGTTATTAAAAGACAACTCTGCCCCTTCCAACATCTCTATGCCTTCGTAACACACTGTGGCTTTTTCAAAGCAGCACGTTTTGCTGAAAATATTTTAAGCAGCTCTCCTTGTCAGCTTATGCCGATTTTAACCGTGCTCAGGGGTTCAAGTAGGGTTCGGGGGAGGCGCACGCCTGTGCGCAGAGGCGGCTCTCGGGCAGCGGTGCATCTCGTCTGAGACGCCCGAGGATGAACATACTCATTTGTCCCAGGAAAAACGTGCTTTGAGACCTCCTGAGCTTTTGGGAGGTGTAGTTGGAGCTCCTAGCCCATTCCCATTGCCTGGGCAGACAAATAAAGACAAAACGAGAGATATCAATTTAAGATCAAAGTTTGTTTTGTGAAACTGATTGGCTTTCCTTTGGTGGCTCAAGAGGCCACGGGCGGAGCGGTAGCGCTGTACCTGCTCTTGCTCTCCTTTCAACTTTATTTAATGATGATAATACTTTATTGTGTCGTAGGCAGCGCTGGGGGTAGTTCTGGAGCTCTCCGAAGGTGCCTCATTACAGAGGCGCCGTGGCGGAGGGTCTCGGGCAGGAGGCGTGAGCCGACGGTGCGCGGTGCGGGCGCACGCTGTGCCGCCCAGCCCGGGGCCAATTAGCCCGGCTGCGGCCGCTTCCCTGAGGAGAAATCTTAAGGAAAGCTGAACTTTCATGGAATATATTATTGTCCTCATTCACTTTCACGTGGAGAGAAAAAATAAAAATACAAACTCTTGTTCTTCTATGGTGAGGGCTGAGGTGAAGACAAATTCCAGGAGTGGGGAGGGGATGGAAACGGCCACGACTCAGCCCGGGCTCCGGCTCCAGCTCCCCCGCCTTCCCCGCCCGGGCTGTGCGCGCGCTCCACCTCTCTCCGCCTTTGCAAAGGAGGAGAACGCATCGGAACCACCAGCAGCAGCTCAGCTCCGCACCCTCCCACGGGGTTTCTGGGGTAGGAAGCCGCATTTTGCTCTTCCCGGCGCTTCTGAGTACTCTCTTGTCTTCTCTTGGTGTCAGGGCAGGTGTGAAAGAGCAGTGGATGTTCAGGTTGGAATACCTGTGCGATAATTACTGAGGATTTAATTACATTCCCTAGGCAGCACTGTATGATGTGCGTGGAAAGTAGGAGAGATTCCCTTTGATACCAGGTGACATCAGAAACTAATTTTAATCTGCCTTACAACTATATAATTACAGGCGCTGGTACAGAGACAGATATATACACATAAGTACATTTCTTTTTGTGGCCGACGGCGTTTCCGTCGCTGCAGCCCGTGGTGAGAGCGCGCGGCTCTGGCCGTGCCCCGTGCCCGGCAGGAGTGCTGCCGGAACCCGGTCAGTGCTGGTGGGAAGAACGGCCCCAACTCATCGCTCGTGCCAACCCCGGGCAGGGAGAGGGCTCCTCTCCCCACATGTAACCCCGAACCCCCAGCGACAAGCTCTCCGACACTCCGTGTGCGGAGGAGGAGGTCCGGGACGGGAAGGATGCTGACAGTGCCCGTGTCACCCCCTCTGCTCCCCGCTCTCAGCGGTTCCCCCGGGACGCGACGTTCGGGCAGGGTGGGGCGACTCACCCCTGGGCTTCACAGAAGTGGGAATACGTTTTTGCTGTGCCCCATAACCACAGCAAACGAGGAGCTTGGTGGCACCCAGTGGAGAAGGAAGATCCCTTCCGCTGCCAGGCAGGACTCGGGTGGGACTGCGGCGTTGGGGACGCGGAGCTGCGCACCCCCATCCCGCAGCAGCCTCTGCCGCTGTGCCGGGGGCAGCGCCGGGGGGAACCGGCGGCGGGGAGCTGGGACCAGAGACGGTCTCACGCGGGAGCAGAAAGCGGCCGACGCTCGCTTCTTGCTCGACGCTTCGCTCCCGGTGCTGCTGCGGAGTGCTGAGGAGCCGGTGCTGCCCGTCCCCCCCGTGGGCAGCGACCCCCCCTCGGGCTCCTCCGCCGAAAAGTCTGTAGGGGACAACTCTGTAAATACAGCAGGTTAAAAACTGGCAAAGTGACAGCAGATCTGTATTTAATGCAGACGTTTCCCATGTTTTGTAGTATGGTTTTATTGATGAATAAAAATCAACCAAAGACAAAAAAGGCATTTGGCATTGTCTGTGTGACCCGGACTGAGCCACCCGTGTGCATTTGCCCATGGAAAGGGGACAGTGCCCCATACCCCCAGTGCCAACACTCCCCCGGGGCACTTTGGGGGGTGACCGCCGGGGACCCCATCCCGGGTTGTTGGTTACACCATGGTTAATCCTCATGGATCCCTCGTGGACCCGGTGCTGAGCCGGTGAGCACAGCCCTCGGTCAGACAGTTTAGACTAAATTTTGGGAGACAATCTGTTCAAAGCCCTTTGTTGAGCATATATCATTAAGCAGCTGAATACACACCTATTGCCTGGGCAGCCACGAGCCGTGGAATAAATAGGGCACTCTGCATCAAAGCCACGAAGATGTCTCGTGATCGTCCCTGTGTGTCTTCCCCGGTCCCTCTCCCAGCCCCAGCGCAGGGAGCGGCAGGGACGGAGGAGCTCTCCGTCCGCTGAGGGCACTGAGAGGTTCCCTCTCTGTTCCCGACAGCACACACCATCTCAGCTGGGATCGGTCTATGCCCCACTCCCAGCTCAAAAACATGATGCAGAAATTGAATTTCCAGACAAATCAGTGTGGGTTTTTTTTTCACATAATAAATAATAAAAAAAAAAGAATTAAAAAATCAAAAGTGTAGATTAGAAACGTAAATCTGAACAACAGTATTTCTAAATTTGGGGCTCACAGGGACTGGGTTCAAGGATGCTGATTAAAAACCACCCCAGACTCCAGAGCTCAAAGCGACTTCATACTCACTTTCAAAGCAGCTAACGGAGGCGGAGGCGCAGTCCCGCAGCGGCCCCACTGCGCAGCCCGCGGGCGGGGGGCACCGAGGGCTGAGCCCGTCCCCCCGCGGCGCACACCCCGGGGCGCTGCCCTGCAGAGCCTGAGCTCTGCTTCCTCCTCACCGGTCACCTCAGCGCCTTGGGCACACTGCAAACATTTCATTTTAAATGTTAATGCTGGACTGACTGCCTCTTCTAGAGAAGTGGGGTGGGATGGATTGATTCAGGGCTGAAAAATAAGAACAATTCCTAAAATATAAATCTCGTCTTTACCACAGGCGTTGACTCTCACTTCTTGGCCGCTCTGTTGTGCCCTTTATTTTCATGCCTAGATATGTGCGTATACGTAAGCCATTAAAGGTTAATGGAAAACCAGAAAAATTTGGTAGATTTTAGGCATGATGTAAGTGTTATGCTACATACTACATCCACCCATTCCTTCTTTAACCACAACAATATGAGAGGGCAAAACTCCATCAGCTTAGCAGAATTTCAACAAAGGAAAAAAAAATACCTGGAATTTGCAATTTGGTTCCTCAAAATTAGGGGAGACAGGACCTCAGTGTGATTTCAATCATCGAGTCCATTCCCAACCTGAGAGAGAACACGGTATATATTGAAAAATAGCCCTCCTGCTGTGGCCTGGTCTCTGAGAGCAATATCTGTGCGGCTGAGAGGAGAATGACAAAGCAGCAGCTCAGATGTTCCTGGAGGTGGGTGCGAAACCGGAGGGGAAATTCATCTGCCGTGAGCGGGCGGCTGGACCAGATGACCTCCAGCGGCATCCTCCAACCCAGCTGATTGCTTTGGAGGGGGAGAGCTTGCCAGAGGAAAGGCAAATTCATTTAGGGAGGTGCGAGGAGGAGGATTACAAAACGGGGGGCAAACCAGGAACTGAAACAATGAAAAGTGGGAGGCGAGAGCCGCCCCTCAGCGGGAGGAGCCGGGGCAGGGCCACGGAAGAGTCACGGAGAGGAGCTTCCCCTTGGTCCCAGAGGTGTCTCTGGGGCAAGACCTTTGTGAATGACACCAAAACTATTAATCTTGCGACTGGCAACCATGAATTGCTTGGCACAGATTTAACCCTGGAATCCGGGTGTCATTTGCTCCACATTGTCAAACACCAAAGCCACCGTCCTCCTAAGAGGAGGACAAAACTCATTTAGCTGGGAACCAAGAGGGCAGTTTATCTGCGAGCTGATTGATACCCACCTTTTGTGAACGGCTCTCGAGAGGGCGACTCCAGGAGACCCTTGTGGCATCGCATCCAACCTGCGGTTTCTTCTCAGCAGGAGAAGAAACACTCAGCGTAGAAACAATAATTCCCACCCAGGTCCTCCTCAGCAAATGATGTGTTTGGAGCCACCAGCGAGCCGGAGTCAAAGTAAATGGGATTTTTTTATTTAAAGTATTTTTTTATCTGAAGGAAAGTGCTGACACGGGTCACCTCATATCCTTTGCCCCACGCGGTCAATGTGCACCGATGCCTGGGGGGTGTGTGAGCTCTGGTATTTATTTCTTAAGCACTGCCTCGGAGAGACAAGGAACAGCGATGCACGCGTCCCTCTGAAACCGAGCTACCGCAGCCAACACCCCGCCGAGCACAACGGGCACTGGGCGAGGATGCCACCGCCGTCTCTGGAGCACCGCAGCTCGACACGGTTCACTTTTACCCCCACTGAGCCCTCCAAGAGCTCCGGGCCCCTCTGGCTTCAGGTGTGCTGTGCTGGGCGCCCACGGCAGTGCTGTGTTTGCTCCAAATGGCCTCAAACCAAGTGGGCAATTGGCAGCGGAGGCAGAAGCAGAAGCACAGACCACCTGAGACTCGTTGCAGTCCTTTAACCCCAAACCCCAAACCCCAAACCCCATCCCTCCTGGCCCCGCAGCCCTCCGGGCAGCCCCAGGCGTGCAGCCTGCCCGCAGCAGCACGCGCAGCGCCCGGGAGGGGATGGAGGCACCTGGTGGGAGGGATCCCTCCAAACGGGGACCGTCGTCCTCCGTCCTTGGCCCTCTCCTGCTGCTCGTGAGGGTGCAGCACGGCCGTCAGCAGTAAGACCCCGCGGTAACTCCATCTCAGCATTACTCAGCTCCAAACACAAACATTGGTTCTTCTTCTCCATCTGAAAGATAAGAATGAAATGATAAACCCCGTCCCGCAAACCCCCCACGGTGGCGGAGCCCGGGCAGCTGAACGGTGAGCGGTTGGTGCCATCACCACACAAACCTGCTCCTACGCCCGTCTAAATTAACGAGCCGACGTCCACCAGGCTCAGCAGGGAGAGGAGCGGCGCGCTCGCCGCCGGCCGTGGATGCCTCCTGCTCCGCCACGGGGCTGCTGGTCCAACACTGCGGCACGGAGCAGGACTGCCGTGGCAAAAATATCACTAATGGCTGACAAATTGTCCCAAAATGCTCGGGATTTTTAAAGCACAGCACGCCAAACAAAACTTGAAGCAATTTAACTGCATGTAAATTAGCTGCCTCCCAAAGAAAAGCTTGAGAAAAATGGTTTCATCAGAGACTCGTTAAAAATCACTAAAAACATTAATACTATAAACATCCTCTCTGTGGCATAAATTTTGCATCTTTCCAGATGTATTTTTATTATTATGCCCATTTTGTGGGAGGGGAAAGTGAGGCGCAGCTATTAGGATTATTGTGCCCCAGAGACCGCAGCAAACAGTAGCCAAGAGGTACTAAAACCATCTCATCTTATGGAACTCCCAGTCAGGTGTGCCTGTGCCGCACCGGGCTGCCAAAGCTAAAACCCTTTATCAGAGTTTATTGAGTCTTTACTGAAGCAAAACATTCCCCGATTTCAAGACTTCGCGCTGGCGGTAGCGGGAGGGCGATACCGGCGATTCCTGTGAAAGTCCACTTACCCATGAAACAGAGCGGGGGGAGCAGAAGGAGTGCGGGGAGGACCTCCGCTTGGGGTTTAACCCCTCGAACTGCCGGGGAAGTATTTACAGAGCTCTTCGAGCTTTAGGCAGTACGGGGCTGTCAAAAATTATTCAGCACATTTCAGAGTATAACATATTTGAGCACAGGGGTTTGCCGAGGTGCCGGCACAACACGAGGGGCTATTTCGCACGTGCTCTGTCCTCGCAGACCTCACCCGCAGCCCTCGGGTCCGGGGGGGTCAGAACGCTGTGGATCGACAGCTTTGTGCCGGTCAGACCGTGACCTGGAGAGGTCTGAGGTGTCCCATGGGGGGGGGGGAAGAGCCGTCAGGGAGAGACGTGCGCCGGCTGCTCCGGCGGGACCCTCGGTGCCCCATGTTGGGCTCTGCCACCGCCGAGCGCTGGAGGGGAGGGCAGGGGGTGACCGACCGCCGCAATCCCTCTGCGGGGGACGGGAGTCGCTTCGGGTCGCCTGACTCTAACGCCATGGCCAACCTTGCCNCCTTATTCCCTCTTCAAGAGCGATGTAAAATGAAGATAAGCTACAACGGGAGGTGGGCGGTAACAGATAAAGGGCTCCGGGTGTGCAACGGACTGTACGCGTTGAGGGCAGCGGCGATGACCTCGGCTGTACCTCCAGAGAGAAATCCGCAGTTTCCCTCTTTTTGATTTCGGCACAGACGGTCACCCCACGTTAGAGCAGCACCCCGCCGCGGCACAGCCCCTCTCCAGAGCATCTGGAAGGGTGCGGGCGCTCATACGCACATATCGAAAGTGTAATTTCTGCTTTCTCTATGATCTTGTCTGTGTTACTTGAAGTTATTATTAAGCTACTCTGATTATTTTTTTAAATCCAATAAAGGCAGCTAATATGTGCAGTTTTAACATAATGTATTGGGAATACTATGTAGTTTAGCGATATTACCAGTGCTAAAATAAATGGTGCTACTCATGTAGCTGTAGAGCTTTTATTTTCGCCATTAGCCCACAAGAAGTGGTCTTGATCTGTTTATAATTATTCATTAGGGCTGTTACATCTGATCCCCCTCTTTCCTTTGCTATAAAATGATCTCTGTCTAATTGTGAGCGCTGTGAACAGCCGCAGAATTCTGCTTCTGTTGTGAACCTGATGGTGCAAGGGGTGTGCAAAGCGCCGGGGCCGCCCGTGTGGCGTGGCGAGGCGAGGACAACCCCGTGCCAGCTGAGGGAGAGTCGTGATTCTTTCCCGTTGCCACCGATCTCTCCCGGGCCTTTTGCGTTAATGAATTAATCCAGTCTAAACCTGCGCGAGCTGAAGAGAGCGTGGCCTGAAATAGCATGGCTTTGGGCAAGAGGAGATCGAACGCAGAGGATGGGGGCACGGCTGCAGCTGTGTAACAATGACAGCGCAAGCGCGACTGCCCACGGTTAATGCGCTCGGGCGGCCGCGCTGCTGCATGACGCGGTTCCACTGTGACGTACAGCCTGCGATGGGTGACAGCGAAGGTCAGTGCCCACACAGGCGGCGACAGAAGGATTAAAAATATGTCTCTAATAATCCCTCAATTAACAGCACTATTAGCCTGGATGCCTCCGCCCATCCTCTTAACCCAGAAGAGTGGCGGCGAGTGCCTCGCCGGGCTGCGGGGAAGGGCCGGGCTGGGAGAAGGCCCCCGACGCCGGGTAACCTCCAGCTCGGGAGAACGGGGACCGAAATAAATCCGGTCCCCCGAGCAGAGAGCCCTCTGCCTCTCCTGAGCGCTGTGACAGCTCTCGTGGGAGAGACGTGGTGTCCTTCTGCCGGGGCTTTGGGCAATTGAGCCCGACACAGCGGGTCCCGCAGCCCCTGCGAGGTTAGCCTTGCGTTGTCACTGGCGTCCATGGCTGCAGGAAGAAAATAGAAAATAAAAAAATATAAATATAAATAAATAAATAAAAATAAATTAAAAAGAAACAAACAAAAAAAAACCCCACAAAACCCAAACCAAAATCCACCAAATAAAAAAAAAACCAACAACAACCAAAAGCAAAAAACCCCAAACCCAACAGCCCTCTCTTCTTTCATGGTAAAATTGTTGTTTAAGGGAAAACCTGTCCCTGCCGACAGCGGCACCGAGGTCGCTGCCTGAAATGCAGAAGTCCGGAGACCTTCAGCCGTACTCCCCCCTCTGCCCTGAGGGCTCCACCTTTCCCTCCACCTTCGTATCCTGCTTAGGACTGTTCTCACCTCACTTACCCCCCCCCCCAAAGCCACATTTGTCACTACATTACAATTTAGCTCTTTATGCTGTCCACAAATCTAATATATTGACCTAATTATCACAGAAATCATTCCAGTCTTCACCAGCCTCTTCACGCATTTTCACAGCTTTTAGCCAACACAAAGGACTGAAGATTTTCCTTCATAACTTCATATATTTTTAACCACTCACATCTCCATGTCATGTCTAATACCGTCATTTACGTCTGGGGCAAGCGGCACCGAACGTAAAATATTCTTCAGCTCTTTGCCTCTGCTACTGCTCCACGCTGCGTTATGCCCCACGTTGCATTGCAGTGTTAACACTTCTCTCCAACTCACAAACATGTTTACCTTTCCAGCGCTGTGGATAAGAAATACATTCAGCTCACAATGCCGAGCTGAGGCCGGCAGCTTAATTGCGGCTGTACAGCACGCCTCCCTGGCAAGCAAAACACGCGCGAGAACCTCTTCCTCCCCACTTCCCCGGAGCGCCGGTAATTGTTCCTGCGGTTGCGTACCCCGCACGACACGGACCTGGCGTGGAGAGGAGTGACAGATTTTCATCCGCTTCAAACTTGTGGCGATGCATTCAGCTGCACGCGGAGCACCCTCGCCTCCCCTGCCCGTCTCCCCAGCCCAAGCGGCCAGCCCAGGCATCCGGGGGGCGGATGGCGTGGACCCCCCTTGCAGGCTCCCCGCGCTGGCGCCCACGTGGGCGGGCAGAAGCTGGACCGGCCCTGGGTACCACCCCAGGGCCAACTGGTAACCGGCCCGTTTTAGGTTTCCGACTGCAACATACACGAGCTGACACTTCAGTGTAACAAAAAGAGGAAAAAAAAGCTTTTTTGCATGGGGATAGAGCCGTCGGCCCCGCGCGCACTCGCCTGCCGCCGCGGTGCCTGCGCTGCCAGCGGTTCCTGCATGTGCAGAGTTAATTGAGTGCGAAGCGTTGTCTCTGGGTGCTGAACCCAACTTCCATAAACAAACCCGAATCTGCTCCTTTGGGTGGTCTCTTCATCAACTATTATATCGTGTTGTGAGATCGGCCGGGGCGACACGCCGAGCTGTTACGGCTTGTGGGGCACCAGGTTACCTGCTTTGCCCCACACCCGCAGCCGCGGCGCGGCTCCGGCTCCTCCAGCCCGAGCTGAGAGCACGGGCACTGCGGGGAAGCGGCCAAACCCCTTTGTAATCTCTGCCAACCACTAATCTATGCCCTGAAACAGGAAAATTCCCTTTAGATCCACCTGATAGGAATCCAAACGTTATTCTGCTTTTTATAAATGCCCTAATACTGTGTTTAAGCTTTTTCTGAAAGGACAAAACAGGTGAGCTCTCTTTTCCAGCAGTCATTTCTCCGGGCAGACCACATTTTCATCCTGCGGTTGTATTTTAGCACCGTTACAACTAATCATCTCCTCCAGGTTAAACCTGCAAAGGCATCCCAAAGCATGGATTTAAATGATAGCAAAAAAATTCCCCCAACTCCTTAAAGTTAATGATCTTCATTTTCATTTTCCACATATTTCTCTCCTTGTAATAGCCATGTGCTAAATCTTCATGAGATTTTTATAGGTTCACTGAAGGAATATTTGCATAATTATTAGTGCATAATCTACTTTAATGGTCCCACTGATTTTACTATTATAACTAAATGTATGTGGTGTCAAATTTAAGCATATAAAGTTCTGGACAGTTCTTTGGCAAATACGGTGTCTGCTGGCAAGAAAGCGTGCCCGTACCTGTGCTCGCTGCAGAGGGGAGAGCATCTTCTGCTGAAGGCGGGCGCAGCGGGAGGGGGTGCAGAGTCGCCCACCCTGCCCCGACGGAGCACCAAAGAGGAACCCATCGACTGCCATTGGCCTTCACCGCGCTGTGCCGGGAGCAAAACCCATGCAGAGACTCTCATCCCCTGGTGCCACTGCGAGATGCGGGACCTCCACCCGGCGGCTGCTGCCCCATTGGGATTTGGGTCCAGATGCAGCATCACCAGGACCCCCCCGAGCCCACCTGCGCCGTGGGACCTGCACATCTCCCGCAGCCCACGTGCCCACAGCCCTTTGCTACCAGGGGAGCTCGTGGCTCATGGAAGGGAGCGGCGGTGGCCACGGGCACGAGGGCGACGGTGAGGCAGCGCCACGGGCTAATACAAATTTGGAGAAGGGCAAATTTGAAGAAGGGCAAATTTGGAGAAGGGCAAATTTGGAGAAAGGCAAATTTGAAGAATGGCAAATTTGGAGAAGGGCAGATTTGGAGAAGGGCAGATTTGGAGAAGGGCAAATTTGGAGAAGGGCAGATTTGGAGAAAGGCAAATTTGGAGAAAGGCAAATTTGGAGAAGCAGTTGCCTGCCTTGCTCCAGCGTGAGGCGTGTCAGTGGGAATTACACTCCGCTGGACACGATCCCCTCCCATCCCTGGCCGAGACGTTGCTTAACGCTCGGCTTGGGGCATTTAGGGGCAGGAGCCAACCGAAAGCTGTAGGCTCAGTGCTGTGGGCAGGTTTTGTGCCAGCTGGATAGGGCCTGGCCTCCTGCTCGCCCGGTTTGGAAGCTTCCCCCATGGGATTGACGTGAAAATATATAAAAAGGATGTCCTAAAATAAGCGTAGGGAAGCGTGTGGATGCTGTGATGACAGCCGCTATATAGGGAGGCAGCACAGAATTTCTGAGGGAAAGCATCGAGCTTCTGCTATTTTCCAACCAGTTCATACTCTCTCTACAAGATGTCATTTCTAGAATATTTTTTTAGACTGTTCTAATAGATACTGATAAATGTTCTTCTCCTTAGGGCTTGTCAGGAAAAGAGGTGATTGATACTATCTTCAGAAGTAGACAAAAATGTTCAGTACAGTACCTGCCAGTATGACGGATCACAAAAACAATTGTCTAAAGTTAATCTGTAGGAAACTTTTTTAAAAAAATATTTAAAATTCCTTCAACAGCAAATCTAGGTTTAAGTCACGCCTCTTCATGAGAGCCATAGTAATGACCTTTTGACTTGTAAAATCTGGGAAATAAGTAAGAAAAGTAAACCATCTGAAAAAAATGTAGGCAAGAGTGCGGTGGGACTTCAGTTTGGGAGCAGAATGCTTTTTCTGAATTATTTTTGAAAATGTACTTATTCAATTAATATTTTTTACTAAAAATACTAACGTTGTAATTGAGAGATTCCGCAGGCCTGAGCCCGGAGGCTGGGAATGCCTCTTCTCTCCCAGATCCAAGCTAAAGCCCCAAATTAAGCTCTTAATGCCTTATTAACAGCAGCGAGTTTTGAGTGTAAAATGATCTGTTCTTTAAACGACATATTAAATTAACTTTCCTTATGCAATTTCAGATGGGAGTTACATATTTCCACACAGCTCTAGACAGCAAAAGGCAATCAAGGGGGATCAGCGGAACACGTTTTCCTCCCTGAGACGCGCGCTGCAGAGCGCGAGGGGAGCGGGTGCCGTGCCGCAGCGCCGCAGCCCCCCCGGAGCGCCGTGATGCGCCCGCTCGCCCCCGTGCCCTTCTGCCGCCTGAAATTGCCACTGCAATCCAGGAGAATTACTTACCGCACGGGCATTCTTTGCTTGGTAGAAGCCATACTAACAACGAGCGTCCCTCTGTTTGTTGTATTACGTGTGCTACGCCGCGGATTTCAGCTTTCGGAGACACTATACAATTTTCCGACTTTGTTCTCGCCGAACAGCTGACAAAAGCCATTAATTGTTATCCTTTCAGCTCTATGCAGGCAACAACAGTAGAAGTTTGTGATTTTTTTTTAAACAGAACCTGTCAGAATAACATGATTAAATGTCGCTGTCATATCCCCAAATTGTGCATACTGTAATCCTCAAGTTTTTTCAACAGTTTTGATGGTACCTTATTTCCATAATAGCGGATAAACAACCGTGTCGTACAAGGCTATAATTTCACTGATTGTTCCTGGCAATCTTGCATAGCGTGGCGGTTCCCGCAGCTCGAGTGGTTTGTCACTTGGAGCTCACGATGCGACTCCTCTGTCTGACACGGGCTCGTGTTTTACATACCATCCCCTTACATTTCCCATCCCCAAAATAAACTGGTAAAGATCATATAGGAATCCGACGCTTCATTTTACCTCACCCGCAGGGGGTCAGCACAGTGCCTCATCAAACATTTTGGGCATCAAGCAGCGCTCAGTGCACCCGAGGGGAGCGGGAGACTCCAGTGTTCCCTCCGCTCCCTTCCACCTTGGCACCCAGCTGGGACTGGGGCATCGTCCGCGGGACCTCGAGCAACGTTTGGGGCGCGGAAGAGCAAAATAACCCCTCCGAAAGGGAGCCGGACCCGCGGCTGGAGAACCTTGGCTGCCGTGCCCGTCCTGAGCTGCCTCTGAGGGCTCCGTCTCCCCGTGGGCCGACCGAAGGAGGACGGGACCGCGTGTGCTTTGCCACGTGGGAGTCTACGTGGAAACCACCACTACCATCCGGGTGTGGAAAATTCAGCCTTTTTGTCTGTTTGATGGACAAATGATCCGCGTCCTCCTTTGTAAACGATGCAGCTGTAAGAAATCAGGAAATAACTTCTGGATAAATAGATTTATTGGTGCAATTTGGCTTTACGTGGCTAGACCGGTGTGTTTATAAAATATTTATAGAGTTTTCCTTCGCAGTGATGGAACGAGAACCAGTTAAACAATGCGTGGGTCTTCATTAGTGCTATTTCACATGCAGGTTTGTTTTCTGTCTTGTCTTGTCCCTTCATTAAGTTGGTCCTCGTGCTAAATTGGCCCAGATCATTAATTAATAATTACCTCTTCTGTATAAAATCAGATTCCTCGAGTTAGCACTACTGGTCCTGAATTTAAGATTATGCATAAACCTGTATGCATTTCTCTGCTCCATATTTAAGTCATTCCGCTATTCATCCAAAACCTCATCAGAACAGATAATAAACCACTTCATGAACAGATGTGCCACTTATTCATCTAGTTCTATAATGATAATGAAGAAAATTTAATCTGGAGTGTCTATGGAAGATGATCTAAAAGACAGATTGGTATGAATAATAAAGACACTACACAAGAATTTAAAAACTGACATGAAAAGGCAATCATTAAGTACTCTACAATGCTGCCTTTGATATAGCCCAGTAGTGTATAAAAACAAGCACCTCTTGGGTGTTGGACTCCACAAGGAGCTACTGTTTCTGCAGATGTAAATGCTCTAAATTGCTTTTACTTTAAAGAAGTATAAAAGATAATTTCTCTTACAGCTGGAAGCAACATCTGACATTGCAAAATGCTGAAAACACGTTGACGAGAGATTGGAGATTTCAGATACATTCAAGGTGAGCGGGATAACGTGCATAGCTGAATATTTATCAAAAATATAAGAAAATGCAGAGACAAGTGGAAATTTGTGAGGCCAACTTGCTCTGAAGAGCCATTTACCTCTCGTTAGCTGGATATATATTTATCTGGTTCCTCATATATGCTGCCATTGACTCCTGTCAATAGAAAAAAAACAGGCATGCAGTACAGGCAGGAGACATGTATGGTAGATGAATATTTGCAAAGCCCTTAGTGGAGCTGCATAGCTACATGGTGTCTGTTAACAGTGAAAAAGATCATTTAAAATCCCCAAAGTGTCTTTGAAGGAAAAAAGCCATCGCATTCAATGTTGGTGAAACGTCCTAGATTGACAACTGTCATCTATTTATTCCCAAAGCAAGAAGAGCACAAGCTGTGCGGTACAACCTCTCCAACTGATATATTAGAAACCAAAAAAAAAAAAAAACAAAACACAAAAGACCCAGCTTGGAGGAGGGGGGCAGGGAACAGGACATCACCACGCTGGCCATAGAGTGCCACTAACTGAGAAGTTTACTCTGGCCGTGAATTAAACACACGCAGTTCATCATGGGCACGTCAACCAGACCAGGGGGACAAGTCACCCTTTCCTTCTTTTGTTGTTGAGGCCCCATCCCTGGAGGTGTTCAAGGCCAGGCTGGACGTGGCCTTGGGCAGCCTGGTCTGGTGGGAGGTGTCCCTGCCTATGGCAGGGGGGTTGGAACTCGATGATCTTCAAGGTCCTTTCCAACCTAAACCGTTCTATGGTTCTATGATTCTCTGGAAGACAAACGAGGAGACCTCAGGCAGAGCAGACCGGGGGACACAGGCGCTTATGGCTACGGGTGCAAAGCCATTAGCAAAGCCGTGCAGGAAAAATGAGTCCTGGAGTGGGGCTCTTGTCTGTCACCTGGGGGGAGGTTAATGAAACCATTCATGACAGCACCAATGCAGGAAAAAACGTAAGCGTGTGGATATGCTCAAGATCCTTTGAAGTGCAGAAGAATTCCCTGTGTGCTGGACCCCTCCCCGGGCCAGAGCCCGTGCCCTAAGGAGGACCAGTGCTGTCTGGAGCAGGAGCGCGCAGCGTCGGCCCGTGCCCGTCCCCGCTGCGCGCGGAGCAGCAGGGCATCCCCCGCAACCCTCCTCCCGCCGAACCGGCCCATGCCACTGCGTGGCCCCTCCTGCCCGTGTCTCCGCAGAGCACCGGCAGCCAGCGGAGCCGATGGAGAAGGCGTTCCCGGCTGCCTCGCCTCGCTGGCGAGGAGGAGGAGGAGGAGCTGTGCTCCCACCGTGCCCGTCGGTGCTCCCTCCGCTCTGCCTCGCCGGGACCTGCCCGCCGCCGCTATTGTGCCTCTCGGCGAGAACCAGCCTGAGCGCTGAACCTCATTAGCGCAAGAAAACTGAGAAGGAACTCGGTGGGAACAGACATTCACATCCGGAGGAGCCACTGCTCTGAATTTCTTGCGTGAGGGCGCAGGACGCTGTCCTTCCCCAAGGGCCCCGACGGCTGCGTGTCCCCCGGGGCTGTGACCCCACACGTCCTCAACTGACGGAGCCAAAGTTATTCCCTCGAGAAAATGACCCTGAGGGGAAACAGCCCCATAACAGTAAATCTTTTTTCTAACAGTTTGTCAACAAAGAAGTACTGTTTTTAGCACCAAAAATATTGCCAGCCTCTTTCGGCATCTGTCACAGCAGCGGCAGCTGACACTGCCACAAATTCTGGGTTAAGGAGTCAGGAAATGAAAGAGCATTTGAGAGAGTGATGCGGAAACTGGGGTTCTCTTTTATGTCAGGTCCTTGAACGTGAGCCAGCGGGAGCAGGTGAGGGGAAGGATCGGGCCCCACACACGTGGGGCTGAGTTGGCCCTGGAGTCGGGCTCGGTGGCTGCAGTAACCGGGGTTTGCTGAGGCAGAGTTTCTTCACCCTTTGTTGCTTCCTTACCAAATTTGGGGTCAAATCCTGGTTTGTGAGCTTTCCTTCAGTTTTCCCACTGATTTTGAAGGAAGTAGGTTTGCTTTTATCCACTGAGTTCTTATCTGAGCGGACACATTTCGGAGTCATGGTGTTCCCCTTGCTCTGACTGTTTACCAAACCGGAGGACACGCAGCTGTGTGGGCTCAGACTGAGCACGTAGGAGCTCAAAGAAATCAACAGAGTTCAGCTATCAACGCCTGTACACATTTGCTGTGGCAGCACCCACCACAGACGTCAGCCGGAGCAGAGCCCATGTGCTGGATACCGGCTCTGCCTGTGCCTGCCCCTCGGCCCGGAAAAGACTTTGGGGTTTCTCTGCCTCCTGCACCCCCACGTAAGCTGTGGCAGAGGTCGCTTTTCAACATCAGTTGTCAGGGGTCACAGCGGGGGCTTGAGATAGCTTCAAACCCAAGAGAGGGACAAGTAGGAGCATCGTTACCTGCGACCACTTGACGCCTCTTGTCCCTGACCCAAGCGAAGCACGCTGCCCCTGGCCAGGAGCACCTGACTCAACTTTGCCGGAGATGCGGAGAGCCACCAGTGGTTTTTTCAGTTTCCTTGGTGATCACTGTCAGATCTAAAACACCAAAATGAGATGAAAATAGCAATGTATCAGAATTCATTAGCTACGTTCATACTAATTATATACCTTCTCTAACATCTAGCCTTCCATGGAGTAGATTTTAGTACTTTTCGCTAGATCTCTGGTTTTCAAGGACTAGCATGAATTGGTCAAAAGGATAAGTGTTTAATCTTCTAGGGATAGAACAGACATTTTAATAGTGAGATTGTTTTATTCTTAGGATACCTTCCATAAAGGATATACATCTTCCCAAGGACGAATAATTACTTGAGCAGCCTACAGCAATTTGTCACTGAGAATGACCCTGAGACTAGTTAAAGTTCATAAGGTGCAACATGAGTCACCATTAGAAAATAACAGAACTATTTCTCTCAATGACACAGGGTGAAAATTCAATAGCAAATTGGTATGAAAAATTATGACCCGAGCTAAATCAGAGATGAGTAGATGAAGGATTACAGTTGTTGCTCGTTTAGGAAGCAAATGTGAGACTGTATTTTGAGTGCTTGAGAGGAAATTTGGTATCTTTGGTAACATAGATATAAAGATATAAAGGAAGAACATCCAAGTGCTTTTCATTTATTACTGCAGTCATGGAACTTGAAAAGGCAATGAATAATCCCAGAAAGCATTTTAAGGACTCCATTTCTAAAGAGCTGGTGGCTCACGAGCAAACGGCCCGGTGGTCCAGCAGCCACCGCAGTACCACACTGCACCGTGCGCAACGCCAGAGGAGAAGCTGTAGGACATGCAGCTGAACGCGCAGGATTGCACCACGTCTGTTCATCTGCCCGCTGGAACTCTGTGCTGCCGAACACCGACACTGACTCGCGGTGCGGCACAGCTCAGGACGCTCTCTCCTGATGCACGTCCTCAGTAGGCACGGTCTTGGCGGGATACCCCGCTGCTCCATCCCACCGCCGTCCTGCCTGCAGCCGACCTGCAGCTCCTGCTCTCTTCCACCTCCACGTCCCACCCATGGGAACCAGCGGGGATGGGCAAGCGTGACACAAGTGACCCCTTTGGGCTTTTTTCCAGCTCCGTACTGGCAGCAGCACAGTCCCCGATACACTGGTGCAGGACGAGGGGGTCTCTCGCGGCACGGCAGCAGGTCCCAAACAGCAGGTCAGGGTCTTGCCCAGCTTTGCGGCAGCGCAGCCCTCGGCCAGGAGGAGCACCAGGGCAGGCGGGGGAGCCGTGGGCAGCGAGCGCGGGGTGCGGGTGGATTTTTCTTTTAGGAAGAAGTTTTTCCCTTTGAGGGCGGTGAGCCCCTGGCACAGGTTGCCCAGAGAGGTTGTTGAGGCCCCATCCCTGGAGGTGTTCAAGGCCAGGCTGGACGTGGCCTTGGGCAACCTGGGCTGGTGGGAGGTGTCCCTGCCTATGGCAGGGGGGTTGGAACTCGATGATCTTCAAGGTCCTTTCCAGCCTAAACCATTCTATGATTCTATGATTTTACAGAACTCCCCCGTGAAGCCTGTCGGGGCAGTGGCAGAGCCAGGGGATGTGGCCGCTGATCAAATATGTACTCTGACGGATTACACACAATCTTCAATATTATAGGAGAATGTATTTCATCTAGATGGGAAACTTTTAAGCAGGACACAGCAGACATTTTTCTTACAATATTAACAATTTACCATCTGAACTTTATCTTCTCCTTGGATAATAACCACTAGACGCTGGGTAAAGGAACAATTGATTTAAGATCTCAATCAAAAGAAAGCATTCCTCTTATCTGTATAGCCAAGCAGTGAAGCAACAGTCATCTGGGGTTATTGTACATTTGTCAGTCCATTAAAGGCATAGGCCCACGATCTATATATGGGATGTAAGACATTTGCGGAAATGACTCTTGCAAAAATCTTTAGTGGTTAAGAGCTTTCTGTCTTATGCCTTTCCCTTGATTTCCACTACGTTTACTAAAAAGGACAAGGGAAAAAAAAGATACTTTTATGCTTCCTATACTCGAGCTTTCTTCAGCCCTTCCACGTGCCTTTGGTGCTCTGGCGAGGAGCGATACGGCGCACAAGGTGCTCTTCCTTCTGTCCCTCTGCAGTTACTCGGGATGTCCTCACCCACTTCAGTGCACATGCAGGGAACTTCTTCTGTGGGTTTGGAAATAAGACCACAGCACCTTAGTGGCGATTTGAGTTGTGTTACTTTGTGTTCTGAAATATTTGCCACTGTGAATTTATCAGTGACCTATTCCTGACACAGCACAGTAGTCCAATGTGTCGGGCAATCCGCTTGCAAACAACCCCGGAGGAGCGTTTGACGTGGCTCTTTTCAATCCTACTCATCTGCTGGAGATGGAGGAGGAATTCATCACAACGTTACAAATGAGAAAAGCACGTCGGGCTTATATTGCGTGCCCAACACTGAGCGTGAACGCAGTGCGAAACGCGCAAACTAATGATGAATGACTGATTTTCAAACGTTTGATAACGATTTTTGCCCACATTCTGCCATCTCTTGTAAAGTATATAATGATGTGAGGCAGAACATCAAACCCAAACTATTCTGAGTTGTAAATCACAGTATGTTCATTGACAAAATGAAGTCTCAAAATCCATTTTTCATCCTAAACTTATTTCTAGCAATTGTTTTAAGACACATCGTACAATCTGTGCATCCTCAACAGATCTCACCTAGGATTTCCAAAGCAAGACCCTTGCTTTCCAAGGTTTGCTCTACTGTCAGTGGATGATGCACTGTTATCCATCAAATTGGCATTATTACTGATCTAGGCCAACAGTTATAAGAGCAAACATTGATTCCAGATGTTTCAGCATGGCAGTACATGTGCCATATTAAGTACAGTAAGTCCTGCTAAAACACTACCTACCTTCTTCAAAATCTCTCTTGAGTGGAAAAATAGCTGTGCTTAGTAGGCAAATGGATTGGTGTACAAATAAGTTCAGTGAATTTTAAGGATTTCTCTAAATAACATAAGAATGACACAAAACCAGAAATAACCATTAAAAGAAAGATCATGGTGTGCTTCAGTCTGCACCGAGCTTACCAGCAAGAGACGCTGCGCATGTGCTGGACTACGGAGCTAAAGCCGCAGTGCTAAAATGGATGAAACCGTGCCCACAACCTTCGTCACGTTGGGTTTAACTTCAACCAAACTTGTGCTGCCATGAAACAGCCCTAAAGGCAGACGCCCACCATACACACACACAGCTCCTTACCTCCCCCCGGGCACGTGGAGGCTTCCGCTGCCCCCATCGCCCCGCGGACACTGATGTCTCCTGACTGGGGAAGGGCATGTCCACCCCAGAGCCCTCTCCCTCTTTTGCGCAGTCTCCATGCTCGTGGACAAGGTGGCCCCACCGAAGCCTTCTCCTTCTTCTCCAGGTGCAGCTCAAGGAGAAATGACGGCGGTGGGCACAGATGCCACCAAGACCAACCGATGGCACAGGCCTCGGCGTGCGACGCGCTCACCCAAACGGCACCAAAGTTTCGGCAGGTCTCCCGCGCGGCACGCAGCGAGGCGGCTGAGGAATCTGGTGCAAGTCGTGTTTATTTTTATCGTGACTGTTCTGCAAAGATAATTGTGTCAAGCTGAATGCACGGCGCACGGGTTACATTTCTATTCCAGTTACCATGGTTGCTAATATTTAAAAAACAGCCTGAGAAGGGAAGAGAATTGTTCTCCCCGTGCTGGGAAATGTCTCCCTGGCTCACTCCTGCCCACATAGTGCAGCGATGCTGCTGGTCTCCGCTTCGGATGTGAAAGCTCGCGGAGCTCCGCCTAGCCGGGTCTGGCAGATGGAGCTCGGTTTCTCGTGGTTTATCACTGCACTGGCAGAACAAATCTCCTCACCTCTACTTTTGGGTTTCTGTAGGGAGAAATCTCTCTTCCTACAGCTGCCAGTAGGCATCCGTGGGAGAAAAGTGCACTTGCGTCCCTGAGACTGTTCTGGTGTGTCTGATCTGAGCCAGTAACAGCGTGCGGTACCAGGCGGACAAGAAGAAGGCAAAAGCCTCGAAGAGCAAAGCAAATGCAGACTCGATCCATGCTCTCTGAAGGACAGTGCTCTTCTGTGATAAGCAAATATATTTCCAAGATTTTTTTTAAAAAAAAAAAGTGGAAACAGAACAGGCATTTCCAAATATGATGGATACGAGCATCCTAAAGCGAGCTGTTCAATAGCGGGAGCCTTTGCCTTAGTCCCGTTGCTGAGCAGGGGCAGCTCGGCAGCAGCATCCCCTCCCCGGCAGTAGGTTCAGCGGTGCCTACGGCCGAGCACGGGGGTGCAGCGTGGCAGGACGCGCCACCGGCTCCCTGTGTGCTGTGCCAGGGCCCCCACCACCGACACTGTGGGTCTCATCTCCCCACTGCTGCGGTCCGTGCGCGGGACGGACCCGGACCGCCTCACTGACAGCAGGCACCGCTGACAGCGTGCGTGAGACCCCTGGAGCTGCCCATCCCCCTCAGTATTCTCTGTAGTACAGAGCAATAAAAAAATATTGAATCAATATGGATTGGAGAAGTCTCTTCACTCCAGGTCCGTTGCAAATCCTCCAGCAGGTTGATTTCCCTCTGGCTCTCTACCTGCCTACATCCACGTGGTGATTCCCCAGGTATAAAGAACTGAAACAAAATGTCACACCAAAAAATACCTGAACTCTGTGGAGTTTAAATTCACAACGAGTTATGCATTATCAATCAGGCAAAACAATTAGCTGAATCACTAACTCCCTAAAATGGTTTCAGAATCGAAGGGACCTTGGTTCAATTTACCTTCACTTAGGAGACTCAAAATAGGGTTTAGTCCCAGTTTAGCTGAATTCACACCTATATCCACTTCTCTGAGCGCGTCCATGAAGATGTTTCCCTCTGTCCCAGTGGTGCTACCCGGGAAGTATAACCAGAGAGCTCTCACCATCAGCTCCAGTTTCTCCCTTCTCCTAGGTAGGGTGATGCCTGGCAGCAGCAGGGAAGCCTCGCTCGCCCTGGGGGTGGGGGACCGCCGCAGGGGTCGGCAGACGGAGGTGCCCTGCAGAGAGGAGGAGGGGCCGGGTGGGCTGGTCCTGCCGGGAGCTGTGCCAGCCCGACGGGTGCTGCTGCGGGCAGAGGCTCGCGAGGAGGTTCTGCCGCGCGGCGCCTGGGGCAGGTGCCCAGCAGCTTTTACCGCGTCACCATTAAGTGACGGGAGCGGAACGAGGGACCAGAAGCTGAGAAAGTCACCAAAACGAATAAATGTTTATTGCCCACCTGACCACGTGGTGAAACACTCCATCTTCCTCCATGGGAATTTTTAATCTTCTTGCTAACGTTTCAAAGAAAATTGTTAAATACAGCCAGGAAAAAATATTTCTACTGAAATAGATTTTCCTGTTTTCATAAAAAATGTTTTGACCAGCTCTTCCAAGGCACCCTGGCATGCCGCTCCCTGCTGTAGTTCTTAGACCTAATTATTTAAATGCCTAGGCAACCATTTGGAAACCACTGCTCCTCAAGCACTGTTATTTTTCCTCTATTTTCTGGTACACGGCTGACCAGAAGGCATCATTGCATGTGGTGAGCTGCAGCCACACCTGTGTTTAGATATTTGAATCCTACTGTCACAAAATAATAATTTGGAAAAGGTCTCAAAATACATCCAAGGCAAGAGACTGCCATACGGCCGTGCTACTCTGAGCCTCTGCAATGAACGCTGCTTAATATTCCTGTCCAGCTCTCCCCAGGCTTCACATTCTATTTCTTTACTGAAACTGTTAATGAAAAAGTAATACATGTTTACATTTGACAGTGTCCCCTGGTGCTCCAGGACAGCAGATCACCTCCGATCAGCCCCTGTAGCGCTGCAGCGCATCATTCGATACACGGCGGGTTTGGCAGGGAAGTATTCTGTCCCTGTGCTCTCCAGAGGTCAGCTGAGACTTCACAGTGGTTCCTTCTGGCTTCGGAGTCTGCCAACAGAAAAAAAAGCAATACAAATAGTTGGATCATTGACATTTCAGTGAAAAAGAGCCATGGAATTAAGGCTCACCTGGCTCTACTGTTTCCTACTAAATGAGTATCTGGTTTATTGCAACCTATTCATACAGTTATCCATCATTCCTCACAAAATTTGGTACGAATTCATGTGAAAAGTCATTGCAATATTCACCTTTCATTACTCTCCTGTCTTTACGCCCATTCCACCCAGATGCAGAGATAATACCGTGTGACGTCAGTGCCAACGAACAAGCAACGTCGTGGGACGAGGCAGCCGCGGGCACCGCCGGGGGACACGCGCCAGCGGGTCCGGGGGAAGGCGAGGACACCAGGCAGCGTCTCGTGTGTGCACATAATCTGCTCTGTCTCAATTACACAGTTCACAGGCAGCTAATAGCCCAGTAATGGCACGCTGAAAGGAACCGGCGAGCACTTAGAGGCTGCTACACCAGCAGAACAGCAAGACGGAGCGGGCGCTGCCGGCCGGGCAGCGGCTGAGGCTGCGGTGGAGGGGTTTGTCCCCATTTTCAGTCAGAAATGCTCCCCACTGATGTCACTCATGAAAACCCCAAGAAGAGCAGAAATAGGTGGGGACGATGTCCTTTCCTCCCTCCCGGCACTGGCAGAGCCGGGAGCGCTGAACCCCGCAGGCTGCAGCCCGCGCTGGAGGCAGAGCATCCCCCGAGCCGCCGGCCGGCGCTTTTAGACCTGCTTGTCTGATTGTCACTGTTCAACCGGAGCAGAGGGTCCTTTCGAGAGAGCAGTGCTCCATGGCCAGTTCTGGGGAGAAAAGAGACATTGACGTGTCTCTTCAGACATTTTGGGGACATAAAAAGCAAGTTATGAACAATATGACGTTCCACTGGCAGCGTGCACAATGTGCGCAAGAAGCCCGGGAGAACGGAGGGCACTTGAGGGCCAGGTCACAGACAGTGCTCCACGTGCAGCATTCCTCATGAGGGGATCAAATAGCGTTTTAGTAAGGACTTATAAATATTAATACGGCACCTGTTTCAATTACTTTCACCTGCAGGAGCAGTCATGCTCGGTGCGCGGGGTGACACGGAAAGGGAGCAGCTCGTGAGAAGTCGCCCGTGTTTACCTTCATGCTCTTTTGTAGGATTGCACGGGATTCTGTTTTAATTGGCACTCTGGGGTAAAAGCGAAGGTGATCTAATCACAGGCTGAAGAAGGTAACGCTTCATAATTTAACAGATGTGCAGCACATCCTCACAAAGAGGAGGAGAAGGGGTCGGTGGGTGCCGGGACGGAAGGCGGCGAGCTCAGGAAGGGGTGCAGGGCTGAAGTACGTACGCCTGCGCCTGGATGTGCCTTTGGCTACTTCAATTATTCAGAATCGCCGGCGTATTACCTTGCAGTAAGTGTCCTCCTACAAAGAGGAAAATGCGGCAGATATTAAATTCTGTTCGGTGTCAATACAGAATTTATTGCTGCCTTCGTACCCCATGAGACACTGCTCTGTTACTGGTCAGGGGCTGCGCACAGGGGCTGCCCAGGTTAAAGCCCTTCACAAATGCTGCTCGTCCGTAATAGAGAAATTACGTTTTTGGGTAAAGGGCAATCCATTCAGTTCTGCCCACCTGAAAATTTACAAGGCTTGGAAGCGAGCTGCTATATTTCACCTGATCCCGAAGCTGTCCTTCACACAGAGCGTCCAAATTGAATTCTGCCACAGAATGTGAAATGAGCCGGGGCTGCCCGAGCTCGGCAGCGCAGCGCAGCGCAGCGTCCGCCCCGCGCGCCCCGCGCCCCCCGCCAGCCACCGTCTTCCCCTCGTACCCGGCGCAGCTCTGCGCAGCGGAGCCGTGTTCGGATGCTGAGAAATAATGATGACATAGCTCACGAGTTTAAAATGCGGGGGGAAGAAATAGAGAATAGCCACAAAATATTTACTGTCAAATAAGCTCAAAGTGCTTTTATAACTGTTACTCACATCGTGAGATACCACTGGGGTACAGTGATAAACACATCCAACCATAAAAATACTACCTATTCGCTTTTTAAGTCACCTCCAAGTATTCCAGTGCAGAAAACTTCTATGCAGCGTCATTGCACGGTACCACCCGCGAGCACCCGCACCCCGAGCGCTTCGGCGCCCGGCGCAGCAGCAGCGCCGTGGCCGTGGCCTCTCGCACACGAGGAGCGCAGTCGCACGAAGAGGTGTGCCGAGGTCACCGCGCAGAAGGGAAACTTGCTCCAGCACCCCCGACTCCAGCAGAAACCCAGACTTGCCAGACCCTGCTTCGTCGAGAAGATGCTTCGTCGTGAAGATGCTGCGGCTTTGTCGTGAGGCCCTGGGGCGAGCGTTTCGGAATAACCCAGGTCAGGGAGGGAGGAAAGAATATGCTGTAGGAAAGAGGTTTCTGGATGAAAACCTGACATTAGCTGATATTCTATATAATCCCTGCTTTTTCTCGCTCCCATTTCTCTATCCCTCTCTTTCAGCCAGGACCCACACGCACCAGGGTGAGTTAGAACAGGGTGGTTTGGGAATTTCAGTGCTTCAGTCTATTACACGGCCACCTCAGGACCAAAATCCAGATGTTCTCACTCTCATCCTCCCCTTTTTGTTTCTGCCTTCCTGTTTTAGCCAGACGGACCTCAGCTATTCCTTGAAGCTATATTCAGTTTCTGATGTATTTTCCATGAGCAAAGGGGAAACTTATTTTTTTTCTTCCATCAGCAATTTTCTACAGTAAATAAGAAAAGGAAATGGAAAGCCTCGTAGGAAGTCCCAGGCTGCTGAGGGTTTTTAAATGGGCTCAGAGCTGAGGCACGAGGCAGATTAATCACCAGGCGGACATGTTGAGCCGGTGCAGAAGATGACATTTCAGGGCTAACGTAAGGAAGAAGGATTAATTGAGTGAGGGGACAAGGAACAGGAGAAGCCTGAGCGTGGACCGAAAGGTACAGGAGAGTCAGGGTGTGACAGCACTGAGACTATTCAGCAAAATTAAGTGTGGCCGTGGAAAAGATTTCCTTTGGATGAACACTGTGATCTCATTCTGATGGCCTTGTGAGAAAGCGTAGATTATTAATTGGATCATTTCCATACCCTGCTCCTGAAGTGAGGTACTTAAAGGAAAGTGTGCTTCTGTTGCTGCCTGACCTACAAACACAGGGAGTCAGCCACTCCGAAGGAGCTCCCGTGTGAAAAAGGATGGAGTGATGAGCAGCACATACTAAAGAGACAGGCAAAACAGGTAATAGCCCCTGTGCCCCCTGAAATATATCCCATTCCTCCAGTTAACACTTTAAAAATGTATTGCATGGAAATGTACCCCTCATTTAACAAAAATAAATAACTAAAGTCAAATAACAGGTTGCTGTCGACAGAAAGCAGCACTTGCCAAATATAATGATGCCTTTTCACGCAGTGTTAGTGCTCCGGAATGGTTAATCTTTGCTCAACGGTCCTTTTACCCTAAAAATACTTAAGATACATTGCAGTGCTTTCTCCACCGGGAAACCTCCACGTAATACTGCAGCCATCAGAACTGAGACTCTAATCTCTTTGTCATTTCTCCCCTTTCATTTGCCTACGAGTGCTGCAAGGTAGAGCCAAAAAAAGAAAAGAAGGAAGGGAAAAGCTTCTGCTGCCCGGGGCGCAGCCTCGCTCCTCGAGGACGGCGCAGTTCCGCCCGCCAAACAGCCGGTTCCTTCCTAACGCTTCGCTTGCTCCTGATTGCCAACCCCGTACCTCCTTGCGTAACTTCAGCCCCAAATATTTCATTGTCTTGGGGCTGGAAGGTGCCTCTCGGAGCACCTCAAAGCTGGTTTCTGCCTTCTCTGTTTCTACGTAATTACATTTCTCGTGAGTAAGCAGAAGGAGGGGCTCACTCCTTTCTGAAACCAGGCGGGGAGGCAAATGTCCCATAGCGGGCACCGGGAGAAGCCACCAGTGGGGTTTTGGCTGGTGCTGGAAAATCTGGAGTGTGCTTAAAGAGCTACTGAACCGGGTAGTCTCGGAGTACAAAGTACAGCTGCCTTCTCCAGGAGGTTTGTCGACTCTCTGAGCCGTCCGGGGGAGGAGCAGCTTCTCACAGACAAATATCCCGAGATCTGAACCGAAAAGGTGTGGTTTCAACTCGTGTGCCACCCATCAATCCGTGGCTTCACCTCAGTTTCTCAGCATCGCTCACTTGTTCCGAAGCTGCCATTGATTTACTGCTCAATTTCTGAGGGTTTGAAGAGTTTTTCCCCAGCACAAACGCTACTTATTTGAAGTAGAAATTGAATCTGATGGGAAAACTTCTTTTAATTTGCAAAACCAGAGAAGGTTCAAAGGGGCAGAGAAAAAACAGCCTCCTGAAACCTCCGATTGGCAGGTTTTGCCAGAGCAGTGGTACAATAGCGGTTCCTGCACTGATTTAAAGAAAAAAACCAAAACCACAACCCCTTTCCAACCTCTGCAACGCTGAGACATGTTGAAAGGACCTCCCAAAGCCCTCCCAGTGCAGAGCATCCTGGTCTGGCTCCGAGGGCTCAGGCCAAGTGCTGACACATGAGGTCACAGCTCACTCGAGGTCTGGGGCGATGTTCGGTACCGCGTATTTGCAGGGCGCGATTCGGAATGAGCTGACTCTGACCTTGGGGGTTATATTACCTACGGCGGTTTTAAAACATTTTACAGCTATGAACAAAGTAAACGTTAACACCATCCCCCCTTTTTGCTCTCCGGCATGTGATCCGAGGCAGCTGAGTACTCACCTTCTAAACACAGTGGGGGAGAGGGAGAGGCCCCGTGTCCTGCTCCCGGACATCTCCAGTGCCTTGGAGCAGGCTGCAGATGTCCCGATCCGTGACCTCAACTCGTACTTTGACCCGTTAACCCAAACCAGTGCTCTGCATCTTTCCCAGCGCTTCCAGACCACGTTCCCCTCTCTTCCCATCTGTTCCCACTGCTGCACTGCCGTATGCTCGTATTTTCCGCGAGGACGGAGCAGGCTTGCAGGACGAATTCCACCGTTACCATGCGAAGTAGCACTGTTATCAAAATGTAGTAACGAACCAGCTCTGAAACGAATTAATGTGGTTCTCATCTGAAGTATGCAGAGACACCTTACTGTGTCATTTTCCACTAAATACGCAGTTATTTCTCTTTGCTGAATTTATTTGCCATTTACCCATGTCTGTACATTTGCATTCTTTGTTGTTGCGTTACGCTCATAATGAATTTTCATTTGTACATTGTAGAGAAATCTTTCAGTCATCACACAACTGCTGCTCCTTGCTTCCTCACCCGATAACTCAAAGGCAGAGACTGTAATTTTCAAGTGTAAAGGAAAACGATGGTTTTGAAGATTGTGTTCTGTACAGAATAATTCAAAGTACGTCACATTTCTTCCACCGTGAGATCCTTGATCATTGGTTTCTTCTTTCCGTTAATAAGCCGTTACCAGTAACAGCGAAACCGAGATTCCCGGGTGAGCATTACAAACCTAGAAGGGAAATACCTTGAGCTCCAAATTCCTTGGAGTTCCCCGCTGCCTGCCCTTCCCAGAGGAGAAGGACGTGTCCGCTGCCCCCTCTGCCCGGGACAGTGTCCCACCGCTGCCTTAGGCGCAGTGAGGCTGTTTGAAAAGCAGAGGACGGGTACGGCGGGGCTGGTGCGGGGTAACACAGGGGGCAGTAGGCACGGAGGAGATGCGGCAGCGGGGACGGAGCTGGCAGGCAGCGAGCAGTTCTGTCCCCCGCTGTGCTGCATACTGTGATGGCTCACTGTTCCGGAGCTAAAATTGCTGTTTTGGATACCCTTAGCTTCCATAGTTGAAGCTAGGACTAATTATGAATAACAGACTGTACTGTTCTTTTATCACAGGTTTTTGATTAACATGAGACATTGTCTTTGGATATTTCCTGTGCCAAATTATCCTTTCAATTACTGAAGCTTACATCCCAAGTATTTACAACCGGTTGTTCTTGTTGAAGGAGAACAGGAAAAAAAAAAAGGATAAAAAAATAGAATTTAGCCCTCCTTCAGCTCCTGCCCAACGCTCCCACCGGCACCATTCAAATCTCCTCTGTGCCTACAGCGGGAAGTGAAAGCGCTCACGAACGCTGGCTCCTTCATTCCCGCTTATCACCTTTCAGGCCAAAGCAGAGCTCTGACCTTCACAACATAGGACCGAATGCTAAAGCAAGACACACTTTAAATCAAACAAATACCGCATAAACACGCTGCAGCCTGGGAGAGGCATTTCTGCGCGTCGGAGGTGAGAGGGGTTACAAAGGGGTGAACCGGCTACAAAAGGGTTTTCGCAAAAGGCAGCACAAGGCTGTCCTGCTGCCGCCGACTCTGCAGCGAAACCGAGCGGGGACGTGGCATCTGGGCGACCCTGAGCAGGGTCTGAGCAGCCGAAAGTGGCTCTCACACTGCCACGTTCCTCTGCCCTCGGGCTCTCCCCCCTCCCCGGGGTGGGCGGCCGCGTCTCTGCCCCACCACGGACCCCCCCCGGCACCGCAGCCTGCCGTGGAAGCAGCCTCGTGTCAGCCTTCACCGCTCCAGAGGGCTGAAAGTAGGTTAGATTAAATCTGGTGGACCAGATTTTGGTCACCTCAAAAACAACACCACCCCCCCCGCTTTTCCCTCGCAGCCCTCCCACGCACACATCTGCCACGCTTAAACGGGAAAAATTAAATCACTCTTCCACTCAGCTGGCAGGAGCCAGCCCGTAACTCGTGAGAACAACGGTCTTTTAAAACAAATTAACCCCTTCGGCGAAGCGGCTGACCGCAGGGGCGGGCAGGGCCGGGGGCGCTGGGCAGCGGGGTGGCCGCAGAGGGGCTGTGCCGGCACTGGGGGCAGCGGTGGGGACGGAGGGCTCCAAAGGTCAGTCCGGAGAGAGACAAACTCTACTCCACAAACTCTACTGCCCCTCTACTCCACTCTCGTGAGACCCCACCTGGAGTACTGCATCCAGCTCTGGAGTCCCCAACAGAAGAAGGACATGGACCTGCTGGAGCGTGTCCAGAGGAGAGCCACGAGGATGATCCGAGGGCTGGAGCACTTCTCCTGTGAGGAGAGGCTGAGAGAGTTGGGGCTGTTCAGCCTGGAGAAGAGAAGGCTCCGGGGAGACCTTATTGCAGCCTTCCAGTCCCTAAAGGGGCTACAGGAGAGCTGGGGAGGGACTTTTTACTGGGGCATGGAGTGATAGGACAAGGGGGAATGGCTTCAAACTGGAAGAGGGCAGGTTTAGATTGAACATGAGGAAGAAGTTTTTCACTGTGAGGGTGGTGAGGCACTGTCCCAGGTTGCCCAGAGAGGTTGTTGAGGCCCCATCCCTGGAGGTGTTCAAGGCCAGGCTGGCCGTGGCCTTGGGCAGCCTGGTCTGGTGGGAGGTGTCCCTGCCTATGGCAGGGGGGTTGGAACTCGATGATCTTCAAGGTCCTTTCCAACCTAAACCGTTCTATGATTCTATGAAACAGCAACGACACCGCGGAGCAGAGCGCTTTGGCACCGACAGCAGCGGGGTGGGGATGGGGCAGAGCGGCCGCTGCTCCACAACCACCCCAGCCCCACACCAGGGATGCTCCCCGTGAGCTGGGTGCTGGGTCAGAACCAGGAGGGGAAGGGATGGGGAGGAGAGGGGCAGATCCTTCACCTTTTTATCATTCTCAGTTTCCTCCCTCAAAAAAAAAAAAAGAAAAAAAAAAAAGCTTAAGCTCAGCATTTTGTAGTGCGGCAATAGATTAGAGGTTTTGTGGGGGCACTATAAGTATTAATTATTCTCAACGCTTAAGCAATGCTTTCTGTCACTCAGAAATGTGAGGCTGCAGTGCTCGCTATAGGCGCCTCGACTTTATCTGTAGTTCACACACCCGAGTGTCATCCGAAGCGCGTGGACGGTCTGTCTCCTCCGGAACGAAACGTCCCCCTCACGCTGGATGAGCCTTTTGTCTTCCTGGAGGTGCACCTAAACGCCAGCTCACGTGTCACTTCTCGCTTGAACTGGCATTTCGGTGCACTTCCAGAAAGATAACACTCCCTTACCGAAATTAAAGTTATTCTACCTTATTTAATTAATTAAGGGATTTTGCTGACCTCCTCTCGGCGTTGTATTTCCACTTACCTTGTGCTTCATCAAACTTGCATGAAGCTGCCCAGCCCTCAGCGGCTCGCGCTCGGGCTGCCAGGAACTGATCTGACAACAGATTGGGAACCGCCATGTACAATAATAAGCAGCTTTTACGGGAGTTATGAAAATACCTGTGTCGTGTAAGGCGGTGCAATTAGCAGGGACGCAGCTGAGGTCCCGGTAGCGAGAGAGAGCAGCTGAGAGACAGACAGAAGCAGAGTGAAATCTGCTGGGGAGAGGAAGGGGCTGGTGGGGGCCGGGAAGGAGCGGAGCGAGCGCGGAAGCCGGCGAGGAGAGCTGCGGCACCGCCACCGCGGGTTTTACTGCCGCGCTTTTTTTTTTTACTCCCCGTACTGAATTGCAATCTAGACAGCATAAAACATTTATAGAAGCCCTGTGCCTCCTCTATGCCGCCGCAATAAAACACGGCCTTACGGCCTTTTGCAAGTGTCCCCACACAAATTCGATTCCAGCTGCCGACATGCAGCTGGAGCTGTTCCCTGAGCACACTCCTACAGGTCAGCGCAGCCCCGCGCCCGCGGGACAAGGACGGGGGGGGGTCCTCGAAGCGCTCGCTCCACTGACACCGTCATTTGTGCCTGGAGGTGCCCTCCTGCAGACCTGGCCCTCGCCTGCCACGGGGATGTCGGAGCGATTTCTAACCCGTGGGCTCCGCTGCGGGTGCTCCCCCGGGAGCAGGGAAACGCCGGGGGGAAGTGTGGGGCACTCAGTAGCGGCTACGGCGCTCTCTGGTCACCACTCACCTCTGCAAAAGAACTGTCTTATTATTGGGCAATATCAGCTCAGTAAGCGGGGACTAACGCGATGAAGGTTTAGCTTTGACAAACCTCTCGCACCTCTAATACCTCTCTGGCAATATTTTTCTGAAAAAATATTTTCTGATTTGAAGTGACTTTACATTTTAGAAATTGTTGCTCACTTCTGGTGTAAAGCAGTTCCAAGGACAAACGCAGACAAAATTACAGTGTGGTAACATCTAAATGCGATGCTCTGGCAGAGAACTCGGTAATCCTGAATACCGTTTCAGGAAATTTCTTAGAATTTAAATTTTTCAACCCCACTGAGTGAGAAAAGATTTGACATCTCAAAAGCGTCCTGCCCATCTCTCCCACCCACAGCCCGGTGGTGCTTCCAGGAATCTCTATGGGTTCATTTTTAGCTACCCACTTTCACATAAGATTCAAGTCCAAAGCATTCAGGCTCGCTCTCGTTTTGACAAAACCTGTTTAGCACTCAGCGCTGAACCGGAGGGCAGAGAGCAGCAGGCGCTTACACAGCGCTCTCGGCAGAGCTCGCCGGCAGAAGGCGCCTTGCCCCGAGTCAGCCCGGCTGCACGTTCACGAGTTTAAACCCGATATCGCTCCCTCAGGGACACCGACTGGTGGGAACGGCTGAAGGAACGAGGAAACGGCAGCTCTGGGTGAAAGCCTGGCTCGTGCGAAGGCCAAGGAACCCCCGGACCAGTGACTTTAACCTGCCTGGGATTTTGTTCTTCACATTAGTACGAGAATATTAATTTCAACATGAATAATAAAAATAGAGACACCTTCTTTAAGCCCCCCCTTGAAGCATTTTCAACGATGACACAAGCACACAGGCGAGTACTCCCCAGCGTACTGGCGCCCAGCAGAACACGACAGAGGATCAGCAGTCAGGGCAAGAGCAAATCGGTACAAAATTATCATCACGAACAGAAACGCAAGCGGGCAGACCGGGAGCGAACAGTGGGAGGAATGCAGAGCCACAAGCGAGCCCCATCGCTGCTGAACCGGGGGATTGAATTCACAGTGATCACAACGCAACAGGACCGTGCCTTCAGGGGAGGGCCACTAATTGGCCACCAATGGACGCACACCGGGAAACCCTGCCACGTTCCTCAAATACCCGTAAAGACCCGAAGGATAAAACCAATATACAAATGTCGGCACATGAGTAAGGTGCTGCCCCATACGTGATACGTTAGGTGCACCGGGCAGTATTTGGGTAGCGATTTGATAGTTTCCTTTGATCTAAATATAACGAGGAGCAACCTCAGAGTCCCTCTTGCTGCATCAGCTAACTTCGGTTGTTTATTTGAAACACACGACAGTCAGTGGCATTTCGTTTCATTTAGCATTAATCATGGCACACAGCACACTTTATGTGGCACCACGTTCCCCTGCACAGCATACTTCATATTCATAATACTCCTCAAGTCTGGCAAATCAGTAAGATTCAAGCTCTGTTATTCACACTTATGGAGATATCAGCAAACATCAGAATACTTGAGAGACCAATCAGGACACTGCGATTTTTGAGAAGAGAACCAGTGTTTAACGCCACACCTGGAAAAAGTGCTTTTTGCAAAGGAACAGTTCCCCATAAGTGTAGCCGTCAGCTCCTGGGCAGATCCCCATCTTTGCCACAAGGGCTGAACTTGAGCATTTTGTGAGCTGCTGCCATCAGCGCGCAGACACACTCTCCCCATTGATGAGAAACGCCACACTTGTGAGGTGCATTTATCTGCTTTCCTCCTCACACGCGCTCGGACACTGCGGTGGTGTGGTGGGTTGGCCCCGGCTGGACACCACGTGTCCACCAAAGCCACTCTGTCACTCCCCTCCTCAGCTGGATGGGGGAGAGAAAAGAGAACTAATGGCTCGTGGGTTGGGATAAGGACAGGGAGATCACTCACCCATTACCGTCATGGGCAAAACAGACTCAACTTGGGGAAACTTAATTTAGTTTGTTACCGATCCAATCAGAGTAGGGTAATGAGAAATTAAAAACTAAATCTTAAAATACCCACACACACGCACTCTTCCCTTCTTCCTGGGCTCAACTTCACTCCCCATTTCTCTACCTCCTCCCCCACCCCACGTGGTGCAGGGTGATGGGGAATGGGGGTTGTGGTCAGTCTATCACACATTGTCTCTTCCTCCTCATGGGAGGACTCCTCGCACTCTCCCCCTGCTCCAGCATGGGGTCCCTCCCACAGGAGACAGTTCTCCACGAACCGTTCCAGCATGGGTCCCTTCCATGGGGTGCAGTCCTTCAGGAACAGACTGCTCCAGTGTGGGTCCCCCATGGGGTCACAAGTCCTGCCAGCAAACCTGCTCCAGCGCGGGCTCCTCTGTCTCCATGGGTCCACAGGTCCTGCCAGGAACCTGCTCCAGCACAGGCTCTCCACAGGGTCACAGCCTCCTTTGGGCATCCACCGGCTCCAGCGTGGGGTCCTCCATGGGCTGCAGGTGGATATCTGTTCCACCATGGTCTTCATCATGGGCTGCAGGTGGATATCTGCTTCACCATAGACCTCCACGGGCTGCACGGGGACAGCCTGCCTCACCATGGTCTTCACCACGGGCTGCAAGG
Organism: Anarhynchus alexandrinus; assembly: GCA_008711295.1. Taxonomy (NCBI): domain Eukaryota; kingdom Metazoa; phylum Chordata; class Aves; order Charadriiformes; family Charadriidae; genus Anarhynchus; species Anarhynchus alexandrinus. Next base: position 313,301 of record VUYV01000251.1, read on the forward strand.
GAATCCCTCCTCTGGTGCCTGGAGCACCTCCTCCCCTCCTTCTTCACTGACCTCCGTCTTCTACACAGTTGTTTCTCTCACTCCTCTCTCCTGGTTGCTGTCATACAGGGGTTCCCCCCTGCCCCTTTCTTAAGTCCCAGAGGCACTGCCGCCATTACTGATGGGTTTGGCCTTGACGAGCGGCAGGTCTGTCTTGTGTCCGGCTGGCATTGGCTCTATTGGACATGGGGGAAACTTCTGGTATCTCCTCACAGAAGCCACCCCCTGCGGCCCCCCACTACCAGAACCTTGCCACGCAAACCCACTGGAGGTGACTGTACCCCATTCCGCTACCTCTGTGAGCGTTCTTCATGGGGAACCAGGGACTGCTCAAGCCACCTCCAGCTGTGTATTCTTAGCTTAAACTCTACCATAACCCTTGGGGGTTTTAAATTAAGTTTACGCAAGAACTGAGACCCCACGTGAACATCTGTGACGGTATTTGTGGTATTTCTGATGCTGAGAGTGGGAAGCATCGCTGCAACGCCAAGCACCCCCGGTGGCAAGCGCTGCAGTGCTGCTGGCAACCACCGCAGCCGTGACGCCTCCGCGCTGCAAAGCCATGCGCGAGGGCGGAAGAGGATGGAGTCGGTGCACATCGCACCGCAGAGGCACGACAATCCAGTGCATTATTCAGCAGAGCCTGTGATGGCTTTCCGTTTAATCTATGGGAAAATTGGATTTATGGTATAGGAGTAAGAGCTATCTGAACATGGCCCATAAAACTGGAAGAATCATATTTTTCTCTTCAGCAAGCAACTTTTAACAGCTCTGCTGGGTGCTTATTTGCAGTCACAAGGCAAAAATTTTCTCTCTGCTGTTTACGACCCTTTTACTCATTTCTGTGACAGAGGGGGGTGGTTTGGAGTACGGATCCAGTGATGCTCTAGTTACTGGGTGTTATTTGCTCCAGGGACTCTTTTGATATGTAGTCCTCTGCTGTACTAATGTTCCCATTAGTCTTGATTGCCTCTGCAGGGGGTGGTAAAGACTTCTGTAACAAAGTGCCTAGGAAAATCCTTCTTGAGCCTTTGATATTTCCTTTGTAACATTTTCCTCATCTTTCACACGATATCAGTTTGACTTTGAAGTTATTTCCAGTTCAGCTGTTGTCATTTCTTTATATTTCTACCGGGTAGTTGGATGTCTCTTATGGGGGAGCAAGGAGCCACCAAGCAGCCTCCCCTTCTGCGCTCCCCGGATGGTCCTCATCTCTTGAGTAAAGCTTCCAGTTATTGCAAGCGCACGGTCGAAAATCACAAGGTGTTAAAACGCAGGCACCAAATGCTGTGAGGTATTGCTCAACGTTGCTGCAAGGAAAAATTAAGAACAAAAATATATGTGTGGAAAATCATATACATAAAACATACCAGTGAGAAAATGGCTGGGGACCAAAGTTGTTTTGACAGCCGTAAAGCGTAGTGGAAGGTCAAATTATAAAAATAAAAATAAAAATAATAATAAAAAAATTGAATATTGGCCTAAAATATTCAGGAGTCCAGGTGTTTGTTCATACCAGGGAAGTGCGGTGGGTTTAGGAGGCTGAGCTGAAATAAATGGAGGTTTCCTGGTGAAATTTCATAAAAGTCCTGTTCATGGACAGACTGAAAATAATCTTTTTTTTTTTTTCCTTTGGGAAGAAGTGTAGGACTTGAAATGGAAAACTGAAAATAAGCAGCTAAGGGTTCCTCTCACACCTCTGCTACCTGGAGAGAACAGCCCCTTTGTAAAAGGGCTTTATAGCCCCTGCGATAACATTTGCTTTATAGGTATGTTATAATTTCTGTAATTTTCATCATGATTAGCAATAGAAAGTATATTTTAAAATACCCAATAAGGAAAGAAAACTTAAATGAACTTTTTTAACTTTGAAGATTACTGTGAAAGCCTGGGAGAATTCTCAGATGATTCAGAAAAGCTGTAACGAGGCTTCTGCTGCTTTGTCACCGAAGAGATAGAGAGACCTTCCTGCAACATTAAAAGATGCCAGAAAAATCCCTCCGGGTTTGGATTTGACCTTTCCAGTTCTGCAGCACTCTCGTCCTGAACTATGATTCAGGCACATTTCTGTAACATGCAATTCACGGAGCCAGACACCAATTTGCTGCCATTATCTGCCGTTCCTTTGGTCCAAAGACCACTAACATTACTTCCCATTACAGCTCGTGTCTCGAAAACACAAAGCGAGGGCAAGAGCAGAGCCGAAAAACATCGCCGCAAAGGCAAGCGCAGCAGCAACACCCCTGCAAACGGACCCGAGCGCGCCGCCACACAACCCAGCAGCGGCTCATCTCCGTTTTTAGGCGTTTACGTGGAACCCGAGGGCGGTTCAGCCGTGAGCCCGCGCGGCTTCGCCGTATGGGCTGCAAGCAGCCCCACCGCTCCATCACCACCGCCGCGCACCCTCCCGTGCTGCATCACGGCCGCTGCCCCCGGGGGCGACCGCCGCCTGAGAGAGGACCCCGGAGACACCGTGGGATGATGGAGCGGCACTTTGCCGCAAGTTTGGCCCTGGGGAGTTCCCGGGGCGGGGGGGGGACGGGGCTTTTCCTGCACACATCTCCTGTGCTGCGGGGGCTGTTGGTTTTGTGCGTTTGGAGGATGCGGATAAAAAGGGCATCGAATTTGAATGTTATGCTAATAAGAACATCTGTGTACTTAAATCAGCGCTGAGCAGCTGGTACATTTAAAACAGCCCCCAGCATGTCTAAACACTCTGTAAATACAGAGTTAATATCTCCTGAGATCAATTTATCATTAATAAGTTATAAAAACAGGGTCTGATGCACACTGAAATAAAACTAGTGTGAAAAGAAGCCCGTTCTTTATTTCCATTTTTTCCCTCCTAAAATTTAGCAAAGCGTTTCTTGTGTGACCAAATCTATTCAGAGAAAGCAATTATTACAGTTAAGATGTATTAGGCTGTAGTCCAAGCAATAGCTCGAAATGCATTTTCCAATATATTTTGTTCTAAGTTGGGCGTATTAGGACTTGATTGTAATTTATATAACAACAATTTTCACGATTAAAAATGTGTATTTAAAACTGGCAGCCGCTGACATTTTAATAAGGATTGAACTAAAGATTTCAGTAAGTATCCATTTCAATTCTGGGGGACTATTATCATCCATCAGCGGATGTCATTCTGATTAGAAATTGTTGTTAACGATTACAGAAAGCAAATCCAAAGTGAACCAAAACGTTTGGCGAGTACGTAGCCCATCGCCAGCAGCGGCAGATGCGGGTGCTGGGGCACAGAGCTCTGGGCAGAGGAGAACGGCAGCCGCCGGCCGGTCCCGTTGGGGTCAGCGCGGAGACGCAGGTGCCCCTAAAGCTGGTATGACCCACGACTTCAGTTCAGCACCTCAACGTCAACCGGCGAGTGCGCGCCTAGGCTGACTTCAGACACGTCTTTTTGGAAAAAAAGTCTTGACCAGGTTCCAGGTTCCACGTTACAGCAGTGTTTGGTGGGTGTTATCCCCCTCCACGCTCTCGGCAGCCTGTCCCTGCGCTGTGCGGGACCCCGGCACCTCCTCTTACAGCCCCGTAGGAGGGCTCGGACCTTGGCCGGTGCTGCTAAACGGTTCGCCTTAACCTAGCGCGCCCTGCCCTACCTACGCAGGGCTACCTGCTTGTCCCCAGAAGACTCCAAACGAACTTATTTTGAACACTTTGGGACTCCACTTACTAACTCATAAAAATTAAAGACAGTGACTACGATGAAATGGATCCCTTTTCTTCTTTTGCTTTCAAATAACCTGTTGTGAACAAACATTGGGCAGATACGTCCTATACCGCACTTCTTAAGCCTCTGGATCCACAGACCGGTGACTGCTCCATTAGATGTATATTTTATGCATCCTGTAAGCTCAGGGAAGCTGTGTAATTCAGCCAGGGTGTGCAGGTGGCATTTTGATCGATGCTATGTGCGCCTGTAAAACTAAATCTGTACAAATAAAGATACTCCTCTGCATATTTGGAGGTGTTTTGTTTTTTTTTTCTCTCCTGCTTCTCTCTTCCTGGAACACTTTTATCTCACTCCAGTAATTGCCAGGAAAACTCACAAACAGTAAATTACATGAGTAAACCTTACCGGCTACGTTACACTCACCGCACTCCTCTCCACTTCCATATGGGTCTCATCTTTCAAGATGAGCACTACTGTCACAGCCAAAGGTAGTCACGGGCGTCCTCGTCCCACAGGGTTTGCTACACAGGAGACATGTCTGCAAAAGGGTTCCCAGAGAGGGGATTGTATTTTATTTATTAGTTTCATTACTGTCCTAAGCTGTGTATGTGTGATCTCCTGCTATAAAAGGCAAATACACATAATAATTTGTAATTTTGTCTAGCTCCACCCTGTTTGGAACAGGAGAACTGAGACATAAAGTCTTTCAAAGCCCATTAGATTGGCTTGTGCTCTTAAAGAGTCTCACATAAGAAACTTTGGCTCAAAACTGAGAACCTCTAAGAGCATACAGATCAATTGTGCAGCAAAAATCCCAAGTCCTGCCTCAGCATTGGTTGTCTGAAACGGCTGCAGAGCTGCTGAAGCTCCACTTTGTCTAGAAGGCACATAAGATCTTCAGCAGGGCAACATCAACCCGCTGCTGTTTGTATGATTTATAGTTTTCCACTCACCTACACGGCACGAACAGCACTAACACCTGGCAGAAGTTCCTGCAAACGCCGATAAAGTCATCTTGGGCAATTTTCTCCGGGCAACTGATTAGATTAATTTTCCGGAGAGCGCCATCCTGCCAGTTGGCCTGGCGGGGGGAATGTTGAGAAGTTTGTTTGCTTGGTTATCTCTTCCCGGGGGCCTCGTTGGGATTACAACTAATTGAAGTTTCTAGGCTAATTTGTTTATTAATATCCTTGCGTGGAAAGCGAAAAGCTGCACTAAACTTGACGTGGGAAAAAGGGGAGGAGGGTCACTGCTTTGCTGTCGTGACGCTATCTCGAACATTTTCGTGACTTTGCTTTGGCAGAGACCACCTCTCCTGCCTCGTGCCCGCAGCTCTCCCCTCCTCAGCAGGTGGCTTCAGTTCATCCCGTCACTGGTAAGAAACGTGCCCGCAAATCCCCACGCGCAGCCCTGCACGCACCACTGCTGCTCGGCCTTCTGCTGATCCACGTCTTCCTACGCCGCACCCAGGTTCTAAGAGTTCTTGCTTACATTACAGTCTGAGGAAGAGGAGGCTGAGGGGAGACCTCATCACTCTCTACAACTATTTGAAAGGACACTGTAGAGAGGTCGGTGCTGGTCCCTTCTCACAGGTAATTAATGACAGAACAAGAGGGAACGGCTTCAAGCTCAAACAGGGCAGATTTAGACTGAACATTAGGAAAGAATTTTTCCCAGAAAGAGCGGTCGGGCACTGGAATAGGCTGCCCAGGGAGGGGGTTGAGTCACCACCCCTGGAGGTGTTGAAGAGCCGTTTAGATGTGGTGTTGGGGGATATGGTGTAGGGGAGAACTTTGTCAAGTAGGGTAGATGGTTGGACTCGATGATCCCAAGGGTCTCTTCCAACCCAGACAATTCTATGATTCTATGATTAAAGGACATACATAAGGTCTACGCGCTGCTTTGTGAACCTCACAGTGGAAATGGACAGGATGTGGAAGACGATACGTAACTACTGGGTACATGCATGAGCACGAGCTTTCTCTTTGACACGTTCTATCCCAACCCTTCCCTCACACCAACACCCCCTTCCAATATGGCTACCTGCTAAAATCCCTTCTTTGGTGGCGCTGTATTCTTGAAGATTTTTCATTTTTAAATTGGAAATCACTGTTTTTTCCTAGATATGTGAAAAAGATAACAAATAACAAAATAGAAATGCAAAACTAGAGCAGAAGCTTTGATTCTTAATGCTGCTGTGAAAATGTAAATGTTCACCGAAAAGGCTTGTTGGAGCCTTTCAGGAGAAGAAATTCCGTGCAGCCAGCACAGAGCGCTGAACTCACCGGAGCGTGACTGCCAAACCCAAAAGAAAGGTTTTCATCAGAACCCGCATTGATGGAGAGGAAAACAGGTTTTAGAACAGCCAGCAGCAGCTGAAATTCAGAAAGTCTTCAGAGAGAGCTGGTCACAACATTATCGTGTTTGTTAAAAGGCATGTACCATAAAGCCCCCGTCATTAGAACCAGAGTTGGGGTCTGAAAAGGAAGGCTCATCATCTGGAGTCTGAAAGGAAGCTCATCTCAGTCTGCTCCCAAGCCATGCTGCACCATTAATTACAACCCCCGACCGGTAAAGGACGGAGTCGTGCAGAAAGGAAAACCAACTGTGGTGGAGATTTTGCCTGAAGATTTTGGAAGACGGGCTCTGGTTTTGGCTGTGGCTCAGGAGCACGGGTTTCACGTATGTCAGAATAAGGTCAGGTAAGTGAGGTACAGGGAAAGGCACAAACTACCAAACCCTTCACTTCAACAAGAGAGCTCAAGATGCGTTGGCAAACCCGCCGGGCGACCGCCAGTCACAGCAACTGCTGCCGGGTTAAGACGGCAATAACTTCGCCATCTGTTTGCTTAAAATGTAAAAGAAAATTATTTCCCTCACCGAGGATACCATGCCCCAGCCCAGATGTGCTGCAGATGTGCTGCAGCACGGCTTTGAACGGGCTGTGGTGTCATCCTGACACCCACCGGCTCCGGCAGCCCTCCTCCCCCGCGGCGGGACCAGGGGACGCGTGACTGCTTTGAAGAGTGCGCCCACAGGGCTGAACGACCGACCCGCGGTCCCGTCCGGCCGCTCGTGAGCCGCCGTAACCCCTACGCGCCTTTAGTGAGCAAGGCGACTCCCGAGGTGAGACGGAGAGAGAAGCGATGGCGCTCGCCCCGCGTTCGGAAAGGACAAACCAGGCTCAGCGCAGGAAGGAGATGAAGTCAGGTGCCTACAGGACACCCCTGTGGTACAGCCAGAGATCCATCGGCTCCTAAGCAGCTCTTACCAGGCGAATTCAGCATCCACTGCGCTTCTCCTTCTTGCAGAAATGGTGTAACTTCCCAATTGCTCTGAGGGCTAAACATGGAAAATGTTATAGATAAACTATGTACGAATTGTCATTGCTGTTTTCTTTCAGATCACCCGGAAAACAACCCTGAAGATCAGAGAAATGATATTACCAATATTGCAGAAGCTGAAGGGACACACTCGCTAGAAATCCATCAAACCCAGAGGGGCCACCTCTGAGTGGAAAATGTAAGTATTTCTGATGCTGTAATCCAAGAATTCCCTTCCTCCTGGCTCTTCCATTTGCGTGGACATTTGTCCACTGAAGGGGAAACTCCCACATCCCATTCTGCTGCTAACTTCTGCAAGAGATGACCTCTGGATTTCCTTACCCCACCCCCCATTTTGTGTCCCACTGCCGTGCTTTTGCGATTTTGGGACTATTCTCTTCCACTCTTTTTATATTAATCGTGATGGTCCTTTTCCTTCCTGTTTCAATCCTAATCTGTCTTTATAAAAGCTGTTTAAATTTATACAATTGTATAACTACCTCTTTAGTGCGAGTCTGCAGACGCCGAGGTGCAGCCTGTGAGTGTGTAATGCTTTGGGAACACACACTCCGCACTTACAGGTGGGGGCTTTATTGGACCATTGATATATTCTTACAGATAAAACATTATGTAAAATAAATATTCTATATTCTGTAAAATAAATATTCTATATTCTTACAGATAAAACATTCCTATTCCTGTAGTGTGATGACACAGTATCATCTTTCTTCCCCAACACGATACACTTTTTTTTAAACCCCAAAATGTTCTGATCGTTTCTCTTTAGGCAGCAAGGGGGTTTATTTTTTTTGAAACTCTTGGTTTAGATATTGCTTGGAAGATTTAACTGAGCTCTTCATAATAAGTTTCACTGTAATTCCAGATGCTTTATTTGTTTTCACATTGAAGTAAGAAAGTATAGCTCCACTTGTACAGGAAAAACTCTTCTCTTTTTCTGCGTTTTCCTGGGAGAATAAACTGATTCGGAGAAACTTTCATCTGTTATCTCTCCTTTCATCCAGGATTGACATCCATTTAATTTTTTAAGGTTTCTGAAATTATTTTAGAATGTGGGAGAGCTGAATTCTGATTTGCATATCCTTACTTGGATGCAGTTCAGGGCAGCGATGGCAGGGCAGCACGTGAGGGTTCCCACCTCGCTGAGGGCTCTGCCTGCGCCTCGGGGAGCGGTTTTGCAGAAGGCCCTCAACTCACCCCGCCATAATCCTGAAGGCTCCCGCGCTGCCCTCCCCGGCGCAGAGGCGACGCTGGTGGGCTCCCGCTCCTTCCTGGCGGCGCTGCAGAGGGGACGCTGCGGGCGGCGGTGGAGATTGCACCGCAGGGGCACAGCATGGCCGGCTCGGCGGTGGCCGGCGCGCAGATGGAGGGAGGCGTGGGCGGCGCGGGGCTCGGCGCTCGCGGCACCATGCCAGCCGCGCGTCTGCCGGGGAAACTGGGCTGCGACCTGCTGCCAACCGTGCCCCGGGACGAAAAATCCCTTCTCTGGCAACCCCGATTGCAAGAGAAGGAGAAGGAGGATCTTGATTCAAGTGTTTATGCGTTTCATACATTATTTCTCATTAATACGGACGGCCATTGGATGCGTCTGGGCAGGAGAAAGGTTTTGGTCTCGCATCATTGGGGTTGTGCTCTTGCACGGTTACGGGAGCCCCCCGGGTGTCCCCGGGAGGTACAGCACTGCTGATACGGAAACGGCAGCGATTCTTCAAAGAACCGTGTCAGGCAATGGAGGAAGATCAGCCTGTTTCTGGCAATCCGTAAACGTGTAAATAAGCATGAGCAGAGCTTCTTTTTTTTTTTTTANTTTGAATAGGACATTGTCCTGGCCAGAGGCGAGAAAAATTCCCTGATGTATTGGGATGCCATATGCCGAAAACTTGTTTTATATTAAATTGCATTTAACATTTATTCTCTCTCCTGCTCTGTCAGCCGAGCAGTGCAGCATCAGACAGTCATCTTGATTTTGTGCATTTCCTTAATCATGTTTGTTAAAGATCTTACCCAATGCTCAACCCTTCATTAAAGAACAGGCTGAAGCAGTCACCAGGTAGATATCAGATAAAAGAGATTAGCTGAAGTGATAAATTAAAACTGAGTACAAAATGAAAAGCTGTTTTTCTTCTCCGCGTCATCCTGCGTACATACAGTTACATACAGTTTCCTGCCAAACTGTAACTCCTTCGCTTTGCACGCTATTTCTGCTGGAGGTGTGAAAGGCTCTGCGAGGTTAGGAGATGGTTTACCTTGACAGCAGATGGGAAGGAATCCAAACTCCTCAAACAGAAACCTTGCCCTTATCCCTTCTGTCCACAGGATATTTCTGGGCTGCTTCTCAGTAACGTCGGGCTGAAGCTGTCTCCACGCTTCTGGAGGAAGTCCAGGAGGGCAGAGAGCTCCTGGGCACGGGCTGCTGCGATGCGAGGCACCGGCTGGCCGAGGAACAAAAGGGTTAATCAAAAATCACATCCTGTGCTTCGCAAGGGTTTGGCGTGACTGAAAGACTTGACCCAAATAATAATGAAAACTAACCAAAACCCATTAAGTTTTATCATTCTCGTGAGGCATAAAACCAACCCCAGTTTATAAAAGAATACAACTTTTGGTAAGATAAGCAAACAAACAAAAATGATTGCCAAAAACTTTTTGGTGAGATCACCATCATTTTAACTGAGTTTAGTGCAGTTTTTCCAAATGCTTTACGCTTAAGGCCTTATTTGCATGTTGCCCATGAGGAAATGTTTTTGTGCTGAATTACTGACCATTGAGCTGTTTCCTGCACTTCCCAGGGGTCGGTTACGGCTCTGACACCGACACCAGCCAACAGCCGTCACCTGCAATCACCGACATGGTTAAATCTTGTCACAAAGAATGCGTAGAGGAAACAAAAACATTACATATGTAAACAACAGAGAGTCACTAACCCTCTTTAATTTATCTGCTCCAGGAAAATGCAGTGCAGGCTGCAAAGCAAGATAATGCTCCCTGTGCCAGAGCAGATAGTGCTGGGTGGCAGCTTGTCCTTTGCCGCGAGAAACGCGGATGAACAGAAATCCAACATGTGAGTTATTTGAAAAACGCTCGGAAAATTGTCTTGATCTGAAAGAAAACGGAGCCTTTCCAGCTTTGCCCGGCGGCATTTTGGATGCTTGTGGTTCTTGTCTTCTCCGGAGGAATTCCGCGCTTTGCCAAGGGCAGCTGACGCTCCTCGCACAGCCGCTGCTGCGGCACCCGCTTCTTACGGTCAGATTCTCGGCACAAGGGAAGAAGCGCTGCCTATTGCCACTTGTCCCCGCTCGCGTCTGTTGTGACGGCGCGACTGTGACAGAAGTGATTCAAATTTCTCATTCTGTAACCAAAATACAGAAACTTCTTCGAGGTCCTTTCCAACCTAAACCATTCTACGATTCTATGAGACTACGCAGTCACCAGTAGACACCAGTAACGGTGTCACCTGCGCACCTCCGTCTCGGTTTATCCTCGGCAGCAGATCTTCGTCTTCTCTGCCCAGCGTTCTCTGCTGCTCCGCCTGAGCACGGTGGTCTAAGAAGGAAAGAAAAGACAAGGAATACACACGCTTATGTCCGATATAGCCCAGTTTAAGGGCCTGAAACTACCCTGCCCGAGACAGCAGCCTCGCTCTACACCACCGTCTTTCACAAACCCAGAAAACGGGTTTCTGAAGCTCAGTGTCAGGAAGTGACCGATGCCAGCGGAGACCCGGGTGACGGCCAGCCACCAAGCACTGACGTTTCATAGCACGGAGACACCCCCGCATACATCTAAAGGGTGGGCTGAAGGAGGATGGAGCCAGACTCTTCTCGGTGGTTCCCAGTGACAGGACAAGGGGCAATGGGCACAAGTTGGAACAGAGGAGGTTCCGTTCAAATACACGGAAGAACTGCTTTCGGGTTGGAGTGGCAGAGCACTGCACAGGCTGCCCAGGGGGGTGGGGGAGTGCCCTTCTCTGGAGGTTTTCAAGCCCCGCCTGGATGCAGTGCTGAGTGCTGTGCTCTGGGCAGTGCTGCTTTGGCAGGGGAGTGGGACTGGGTGAGCTCTAGAGGTCCCTTCCAACTCTGAAAATTCCGTGATTCCGTGATCCCGCTTGGGCCAGTGATCCCATCTCTCACACCCAGACCCCCCCCCCGACTCAGCCTCTTGCAAACAAGCAGATGAAATTCAACTTTCAGGATTACTCTGTGTTCTGCGGGACTTTGGCAAACGCCCAGTTTGAGACACTGCCCTGCCCTGCCTCCACCCAAATCCCTCAGTCAGTTCCCTGACAAATTCACTGCGCTTTTAAGGTTCTCCAGACTTAACTCCATGGCGTTCCCAGGGCTGGCACGAGAGAACAGAAATAAAGAAATCAATCACTCGATGAGAGACAGGCTCGAACCAGTGCCAGAACTAATACTCCCAAGTTCTGGGAAGGGTGTGTTTCAATATTTACTAGAAAGGCACGTTTTTGTCAGATGTTTACAAGTCCGTTTTTCCCAGCACTGCCTTCGGAAGGCTCCTGCACTTTCCCCGAGGCGCAGAGGGCATTAAGCCATCTCCGCAAGCATGGGAGAGGATCCCATCCCCGTTTCTGCAGCAAGAACCGCCTTTGTGTCCCGGGGCAGCGGCGGCACCGGTGACCGGAGACACACTGCCCGTGGGGCCGCTCAGCCCATTTAAACCTTCTAAACTTCTTTTAAAGATTTTTTTTTTTTTTTGCCTTTCTTGGACTTTGAGTTTTTCCCCCTTCCCCTTCGCAGCTGACTACGTTTTCAGACCATTGAAGTGTACTCGGTAACCTGAGAATAATTGAGGGCAACAGGTAACAGCTTATTACCATAGGAATGGGGTTCCCTGAGCTGCACTGATGATAATTCAGAAACATTTCGAGCAGTGTGTGGGGTTAAGCTATTTCACGTGTAAATGTACAGGTCAGCCTTCAGAAAGCAGGACTGAAGGTACAACATTGCTTCTCTTCCTTTCACTCCTCTGCCAGCCTCTTATTTAAATTACTCACAACAGCATTATATGTAACTTAAAATACAATATTGTTTATATAGCCTAGTATTTTCAATCTCCAGTTCAATTTTTAATCATCTGAATTACTGAAACGGGCACTTCAGACTCATACAGAAATAAATTTTTCCATCCAACCTTAGTTATATCTTTGATGTTATTTTTAGTCTTAATTAAAATCTATACTCCAAAACTACCACTTTCCCACTAAAACCAACATCAATGTAAATAAAACAAGTAGAAGCCCCTACCTTTCCAGCACCGTATTGAGCAGATTGATTCGCATAAGCCAATGCAACAGTGATTTAATTCACCCGTCAGAACGGCAACAACCATCGAATAAACCCCCTGTGACCGCAGAGCGGAGGCGCAGCGGCAGCAGCCGTGGCGGGCAGTGCCCACCATGGCCATGGGTCGGCACGCCGTGGTGGTGCTCCCCACGCTCCCCCTGCCCGCGCCCCCGCTCGCCCCCACGCCGGGTACCTCCAGGCTCACGCAACGCTCCCATCCACCGACTCGAGCTGTACCCCACGGGACGGGTGTGCGGGAGGTGTCCTTCTGCCAACGCCAGAGGACAGAGAACGTGTCTCAGCGCGGGGCCTGTCCAGCCAGCCCTGCCCGGGGCAGCCGCGCTCCCCAGCCACGCAGCCCCCGCACACCAGCAGGAACAGACATAAAACTTACAAAACTACGGCCAGACAGTCTTTTCTTGAACTAAACACACTCATCAGAAATCCGGTTTGAACAAACAAAAAGTGCGTCTTCTAACACACCGTGAAGAGGAAAGACGGACCCCAGAGGAAAGCGGGGGCGGCTGCCAGAGTCGCGGGCACTGGGGAGTACTGGGGAGCACTGGGCACCGGCGTTAGCGCCCACTTATCTCAGGTGCTCAGCCAGTGTTTTTCATCCTGACCTCCAGATAAAAGCAAAGGGATTTGATAAATACAAGCACAGTGCTTTGTTTCCAGCTGACCAGGATAAACTCTGTTGTTAGCTTTTGGCTCAGAAAAACCGCCGGAATAATGACTTGGACCAAGAGGAGACAGATGAAACAGCTTTTAAGCTTTTCATCCCCTGCCACTTTGTTTTAAGTAAAGAAAACCACGTGGCCATGTAGAGAAGACAAGGGGCAATGGGTACAAGTTGTACCGGAAGAAGTTTCATCTCAATATAAGAAAGAATTTTATAATTTATAATATTTTATAATTTTATTATATATAATAAAGAAATTTTTTACCTTGAGAACAATCAGTCATGGGAACAACCTCCCTGGGGACGTGGGGGAGTCCCCAGCTGGAGGATTCCAAGATGTGACTGGACAGGGTGCAGGATAATCTCCCATAGGCTCCCTTTCCCATGGAAGGTTGGACCTGACAGTCTTTGGAGGTCCCTTCCAACCGGGGCTCTTCCATCTGGTTCTAAAACCAAATCCCTAACTTTGTGTTTTTTCAGGAAAATGAAAAATGAGGGAGAGGCAGGATCAATAGCTAAATAAGAAACAGGTCAGATCATTAGTTTTAATATTTTACTCATTGACAAAAGGTATCAACTTTCATTGATGTTCTATAATTTGTATTTAAAGAGCAGATGATGTTTTACAGAAATCTTTGGAGTACAGTAAGAAAAAGAATGATTCCACCCATGACAGAAAATCTATTTTTGTTTGCCGTCATTTTTTACCAGGCGGAGCACTCACATCAAAAATGATGCATCAAAAGGCTGAGCTCATTTCTGAGCTCACAGTTTGTGTACTTATGTTCTACAAAATTTAATTGCAAATAATAGATTTTTGCAGATTCATTGATCAGCTATATAGAATTTAATCAAAAGTTACATTTGTGATACAGAACTCACAACTAGGTAAAGATGATGATTTTATACTGGACGGTATAGATTTTTGAAAAAAATCTGGAAAATACTATTATGTTTCTTTTGAATTTCATAAGTTTCATTCCACCATAAATTATGTGGTACCGATCGTGAAACACCTACAGAAATACACTATTTAGGCAATGGTATCCGGGTGCTTTAGTTTTGTACGCGCGATACCAGAAGTCCACCTGCGTTGCAACTATTGCTGTCCCGTCTGGGAGTCCGACAGAGCGGTATCTTCAGGTAAAACTTTTAGAAAGCATTTGGGGTTTAAAAAGAGGTTTTAGGACTTGACGCACGTTTTCAAATTGATTTGGAGATAAAGCTTTAAAAAACTCTACCATACTGGGAGTGCCTGCATTTCTGTCATCACTGATTAGACAACTCTTCCCTTACATGGTTTTGACAAAGGTGGTTTTGACAATTTGGTCTGGTGAATCTCTTTAAAACTCATTTTTTTAGAGTAGAGCCTCAGCACTCAACGTGCCTACCCCGTTGGACCTGGCGCTCTCCATGGAAGCCCCAACCCAAGAGCCGTACCGAGGGCCCGCACCACGTCCACTCCTCCCCCCGAAGCTCCCCCGCGGCGGCGGAGCAGCACCGGGAGCACTGCCCATGTCCCACGCCCCCGTCCCGGGCTGCCACGCTCCAGCAGCACCGGCGAGGAGAACCCCAGCAGAAGACACGACCTGTGTCATCGAGCTGCAGCCCATTAAACAGCCAGATGTGCCCGAGATCAGGTTCCGCCAATCTATTCCATTACGGATTAAGTGGAGTCACTGAAGAAAATCATTAAGACCGTTTTGCTGTCACACCACCTCCAAATGACTAAACGATTTACTGGAGCGGTTTCCCCTCTGCGCAGGATGGACCTGGCTCACATTTACCATGTACAGAAACCCCTACGCTCACCTGCCGAAATCAAAGTTTAAGCCGAATTTCTCATTGCCCACGGGAAATCTTTAATCAGTGCTTTCATTACAAATTGATTTTTGAGCACCATCTTCCAAATAGGTATTTTGGTTTAAAAACTGGAAACAAAAAGAAGCCTTAAATACAAATGCTAACCCAAAACAAAATAAAATATTTTCTCCAATATATCTTACAATTTTCTTTCATTCATAACACTGAAATTTGAGTTCCACCGTATATCAAAACAGCTTTTGAAATGCTGACTTGGAAGAAAAATTTTTGTTCTGAATTGAGTCACTGGAGACCTATATTCACAATATTAAATTAATACAGTGACTGTCATTGGTATAATGGTCTTATTTACTTGGTAGAAGAAAGAGCAGACATTGAGAAAAACAGAATTAACCGAGTACCACCACTGAAAACTAACCACAGAGCGGCGATGCTCTTCTCCAAGCATAGGTGCAATTGTCCAAACTACTATGTTTTTTCCAGCTTTTCTCTTCTTGTGTGGAGAGAAGGAATAAAGCAATTTAATTCAATTTATATTTGATTTCATTGTTCGTGTTCATTAACAGTGTTATATATAGCCTTCTACTTATTGGTTAAACATCAGTGTGTGTGAACTGGCATACTCACATGTGTTGCCTATATATGTACACGGACATATGGGAACGTGCAGTAGGCGAAATGTGAATCACTTTAACATGAAATTCCTGCACATCAAATAGAACACAATTAATAAAAGGATGGAGAAGAAACAAGTCAATGTTTAAAATTAATGCCCTGAATGGCCACAAAAAGGAAGTGCCTATTAAAACCAACCTAATCAACACTTTTTGCCAGCTGTGCGAGGTCTTTGGCCATCAACTAATCCATTTTAAAAAACATTTCTCCTATTTGGTTTTTTTTTGAGGACTTTTTATTTTTATACACACTAAAACCACTACGCGATATAGTTTCTCCTTCAGTGCAAACTCTATACAAATCATTGAGAAGAAAAACTCCCTTTAAAGAAAGGTGGTCCCCGGGTCTCACACAGGGCTCACGTGAGCAGAACAATTTTAAGGGCATATTCTGGCAACTGGTTGAAGCACTGTTGTATTTCATTATGTAAAACACAATTTTTATGGATACATGCCTAATTCCACGTGGCTATGCACCATGTAAAACTGAAAGGTATTTCCAAATTGCACAATACTACTGGAAGGGGGACCTGCCCCCATTGCTCTGGCGCCGACCTCTGCTGAGGAACTGCCTCCGTGGAGAACCCACTTCACTTCCCCAACACCCACCACATCAAACCGGCGGTCAGCGCAAAGCTTTCCGCAAAAATCAGGAGTTATTACTTTTCGCAACGGACTGATGACAACCAAGTGTTGGGGATTTTAGACTTCAGAAAATCTCCATTAAAGGGACAGTTGTCAGACACTCTGATGGGGGCAGAAGGGAAAATAAAAGCTAAAAACCCCAGAACATGTGAGGAGGATGAAGTGCAACTGTTACATACAGAGTGACTGCGACGGCATTTGGAACAGTGGTCCATCGCACCGACACTTTTATTATGACAACTCACACGGGCGTTACAGCAGAGCCCCGAGAGCGACAACGCAGCCCCGCTGTGCTGCTCGAAGCGCCAGCCCCACTCTCGGCAGCGCTGCTGTCTTCCCTTTTTTCTGAAGTCTGGGGT
This sequence comes from Anarhynchus alexandrinus, assembly GCA_008711295.1. NCBI lineage: Eukaryota > Metazoa > Chordata > Aves > Charadriiformes > Charadriidae > Anarhynchus > Anarhynchus alexandrinus. The sequence goes on from VUYV01000251.1 coordinate 329,856, forward strand.
TTTCCAAGTCTCTCAGGGCTGCAATGTCACCCGGAGCATCAGAGGGATGGGGCTCCCATTTACCAGGGGGAATGGGCACTAACGTGTGACGCGTAGTCCCAAATCACAGCACGAGATGCAAAACCAAAAGAGAATCCGGAGTTACAATTTCACAATTTTTCAAGGCACCTTCCAGCCTCTTCCCAGTGCCCCGAGAGAGGGCACCCGGCTCTGGACCGAGGGCTCCGGTCCCTCGTGAGCTGCCTTGGTCCGGCAGCCGCGGGTATGCGACGGTGCGGCCGCACCCGGGGACAGCTCCTTTTTGAAGCCTACGGACAAACCGGCCTTTTCCCTCTGCCCCCACCCTGGCGCTGGGCCACCTCGGCCCCTTCCCCCCGAGCAGGGGCTGCCTCTCATAGCAGCGGTTTTAAGAAGAGCAGAAGTATCCTTTCCACCATTCTTTTCAATTAAAAAGTCATTTTAAAAGTCTTAACACAAAACCTGGTCATTACAGGTAAAAATGGATCTCCTTTGGAAAGCAGACAAAGCTTTTACTCTTTCTGGTAATTCATTCTGAAACGTCTATGAGAGAGGTGAGCTTCTGGCCTGTCATCTTCACGTTTAAGCATTAGCTGCTACTCCTAATCTCACAGTCTCATCACCAAGTCACCATCGCTTTGGGGATAAGATATCATGTGCTCCGGTAAAATCAGTGGGGACTATGCAAGTACAAACCCATAGATCATTGTGTTCCAGAACCATTTAGAATAATATGTTATTATCCTGTTGATAAAGTTCAGTACTATCAAAATCTTAAAGATTCGTTCTACTGGCAAAATTCAGTACCACCAAAATCTTGGGAATTTATAATTCCAGGGGTTCCCAGGACTGACAGTTCATCATGAAGCAATTGTATGTGCTGAGCCCTCACTCGGCGTCTCTGAGCAGTTATTCCGTGTCCTGATTGAACTGAAACCCACCGTAACGTGGCAGCGGTGAACCTGCTTGAAGGCGACAGTAACTGGTTTAGCATCTTCCCTTCCCCAAAACTTAGAGCTGTTTTTTTCAGGGACAAAACTCTTAAGGAACATTACCAGCTCTGAAGGAAAGCACAACTGTTCTTGTCATCAGGGATATCCTTACTGAATCTGGGCTTTTTGGGGACTGGTAATGCTGACGTCATTACACAGCTCTTGGCTTGTGCACATGTAAGCAAGAGGAAGACAAAAGCCACTTACCACAGCCTGAGTGAGGGGGGAGCTGCGTCCCGGATCTGTGTTGGACTTCTCTCTTTCCTTTCTTTTAAGTGAGCTGTGGGTCCATTATTTGGTAGCGATGTTTCCTTGGAGGATTTTGATGTATAGGAAAGGAAATCTGTAAATCCTCAGATTAACACATGGGAAAATCAATTTGATTAATGCAAGAGTCCTTCCCCCCTCCACAATTTTAATAGGGAATAAATATTTAGAGAGGAAGGGGGACATCTGGAGGGGCATTTATCTCCTTATCCATATGGCACCAACGCCCAGGCGCTGAGGACGTGCCCTGGCGCAGACGCTGTCGTAAAGCCCCGGCACAGCAGCCTTTGCTCTGGGGTGGGCTGATCAATCATTATTATGACATTCGTGTTCTGCTTTGTGGTTTTGGATGTTACTGTCACCCATTTGGGGCCTCAGATAAGAGTGAAGACCTGCCAGAGTGTGTAATGTCCCTTCGATATGCCAAATCTGACAGTCCGGGCACGGCTGCCGCTGGCAGTGCTTTCTGGTAAAGCAGAGCCTCTCTGCTTGCTGGTTTTCCCACTCCTACATCTGGTTTTAAACGTGGACAACAGGTCCTGAGCAGTCCCAAAGGCTCATGGCATCAATTCGTGGTTTAAAGCAGCTCTGCTGATTCTTACTCTTGGAGAGGAATGAACGGTAACAGGCACAGGCAAAATGCTCAACCCCGTTATCACCCCGATAGCACCAAAGGCGGCAGCCGACAACCGGAGGGCTGCGAATCAGAGCAGGAGTGTTTGCTATGTCTTTCCAAAACTGCGTTAAAACCCGGGAGCACGGGGCTGGGAGGGGTGGGAGGATGGGGCGGGATGAGGACAGCCCCTACAAGGACACACAGCAATGAGAGTACCTGTCACAGGAGAACTCTGGACTCCCTGGCTTTCCCCTTGTCTTTCCTAAGACAGTAAATTTTTTGCTACACTTTTTTCCTTCCTCAGAAAAATTAAGTGATTCCAGTCCATAGCAGTAATTAAATCCTATTTCTTCCTTTTTTTTTTTCCAAAAGCTACGTTTTACAAATGGAGCTTGACTTTGGTTTGAATCGTCTCCTAATAGATTTCAGAGGATATTTAATAATTGTTGTCTATCCTGAAGTGATTCAGTGATGGAAAATAGATGTTAAACAAAAAAAAAAAAAACCAATTTATTTATCTGCTCTTGCACTCCCTTTGCTTTCATTTGCACGTAAGCTGTTTGGCTAAATGGTGGGATAGGGAGGATGTGAACATGGCTTTCCCCTTGTTCTGCTGATGTAATGACAATGGGAGGATTATTTCTTAATTTTCAGTGTGGTAAGTGGGTAATTATTGTCCAATTAGACTTGCTATTAACCTCTCTGTATCTCATTTTGCCATCCATAAAACGAGAATAACAGCACTTACCACTCTCACTGGGATATTGTGGAGATTTATTAGTTAATGTACGCACAGCACAATGAAAATGAAAAGCACTGCACACTGGCTAGAGCAAAATTATTAATTATGAATCGTTGTTAGCACTGTTAGCATGGTTTATAGCTTTAGAAACGGTGTGTGATTTGATGCCTGGCAATAGGGTGCACCCAATAAGGGTTTCTTTTGGGACCCTTGGATCTTAAGCTTGACTGTTTAGATGGAGAATCTAGAAAACAGGGTCTAGGGAAATGACAAAGCCAGTTGTAATTGTTGCAGATATGAATGTACCTTTTTCTTAAGTATAAAAACCCCCAATAAATTAGCAAAAAAAAATAATCTCCTAAAAGAAAAATCAATTGACCTTAAAAAAAATCTTTAACTCTTCCTCCCTAAACCCATTGTACCTGAGCAAACACCTGCAGTCACACCTTGCCCCTGATGGTCTGGTTCTTCAGCAGAAAGCTCTAAGGGGGATGGAAGGGGCATCTGGAGGGGTGACCTGCCTCACCGGCAGTAGCGGGGCTGGAGCTGCTCAGTCACCGGCAGAAACGTGTCCTGCTGCAGCTGAACGAACAGGAGTGAAGGGCAAAGAGGGGAGGGGACGGGTTCAATAACCAGTTACTGGCAGAATGACCAATAGCAGCCTGGAGACACAGCTGGTGGTTTGCTTCACTGGTAGAAGGCCCCGTTAACACCCAGCCCCGTCTCCCATTGCTGTGTGCGCATCTCCTTTCCGCTCATACTCAAGCGAACTGAAACCCACAATCTTTTTGTTTTACCACAGGGATTCCATCAAATCTGGGAAACTCCTATGTCAGGACGGTGCTCCTTTGGGGACTCTTTGGAGAAAAGGTTTGTGACAGTGCCTGTGGCCATAGGCATTGGTCGGGTTATCGGAGGATCCCTTCGGTTTAGCACACTGCGAAACGAACTCATTAAACTAAGTTCAATAACTGCGATGAGTCCAGAGCTAATCTCTGATATCAGGGGGAAAAAAAGAAGAAATATAAACCTTACACGTTGGTTAAGATAATCATCTCTTCTAAAGTTCTATCCAAATTTTATCATACCTTCTCCAGGCGGCCGTTCGCGATGGACAGAGACATCCTCTGGAAGGCGCGTGGCGATGCCAGCAGCGCTGCCTGGGCACCAGCTGAGACCTTGTCCCCACTCAGTCCTGGAGCCCCGCGGTGCCGGACAGTGTCCAGTCTTCATATCAACTGCTTCATGCCCATGTAGCGGACAGAGGTGGACGACCAGTGTTTGACTCGAGGATGAGATGCCTGCGGGCGTGTGGGTCCCCACTCGGCTGACTGCTCTTTTCCTCCTTACAACATGGAGATTGGCATCCTACGGTGTTGCCGGGGCAGCGACCGATGGCCCCCGAGTGAAAAGGGACCTGGGCAGCAGTGGGGGTCCCAGGTGGGGCTGGTCAGGTACCCTCAGGGCTCGGAGAGCAGCACGGGACCAAGTTTGTTGTTAGTCTCTATGCTGTAACAAATTGAAATAAATATAAAAATAATAATTAAAAAAAAGAAAACAAATGTAGCATCTGGCGAGAGCTCTCAGTCAATAACGCGGCCCCCCAACGGGAGGAACTCACAACCTGAAAAGCCACTGCCTTTTCTTTGCAGCCTCGTGCCGCAGACAGCCCCGTTACCGACGCGGTCGCAGCCGCAGCACTGGCGCGGATCAACAGAGACCGCGTAACGGGAGTCTTCGCGGTGTTTGAAAACCAGTCCCTTTCTGTTTCACGGGTGGAAACCCAGAGTTACGCACCGCTCTTCCTGGAATAAAGCTGAAATTGGGAGCGCAGTTTGGGCCCCGTTTCTGAGATCAGCATGCGCTGTTCCGCCCGGAGCAGCAGGCGGTGGTGTCTCCGTTGGTGATGGGACGCAGAAACTCCCGAGTCCAGTTCTGCTGCTGCTCTGGCGGGGACTGGAGCTGCTGCTCTGTGGAGCACAGTGATGGTCCCCACAGCTTGTCGAGGTTTCAGTTGGGCAGCACGAGTCTCTGTCGCTGTCTGAGAGACTATGACTTTGTATCAGTTGGGGATAATTTAATTAAAGACTATACTAACTGATGCATGGGAACACACCAGTAATGAGTGTATTTTATCCAGTAAGGAACAAATACGTTTTCAGAAACGTTCTTTCTTCAGCTCGCTTCTCATTTCAACATTTGGGTGGTTTCCAGCAGCGCTCTGTTGCTCCTTCTCCCATCTGTCCCACTGAGAAATACAAAACATTGTTCTGCTGGTGTACGTCTGTGTGCACACACGCACACACATATACAGTCATATATAAACCCAAAGCGATGTTAAACCTTCAGTCACACCATCTGAGACGTCTCAGGCGTGTGAGAGCAGCAGTGGGTCCCTCGTGGCAGTGCCGGGGCCGAGTCAGGCCGACGTCGAACCGAGGTCCATGACAGGGACTGAGGTACAGCAGCAGAGGAGATGTCTCATCCCCAACATCACCGTGTGCTGCTTATTGATGAAGTTCCTGGGCTATGCCCCGAACCTGCGGCTGCTAATTCAAAGTTTGGTGGCTCATTCCTTCCTACATACTGTGAAGAGATGGAATTTCAACCAACCACTCAAACGCCCAAACGGTGTTTTCTCTTTGAATAGAAGCAGGAAGACTGAATATTCCCTGGGGCACTTGTCAGCTGTGCCCAGCCCAAAGAGAAGAATCGATCTGACTTGCGGTCCATAGTCTCTAAAGAAAGAAGGTGGTGACTGAGTAACTCTCCTGTCACGACCATCCTACCAACAAATGGCTTCTAAAGAAAAGATCTATGGACGCAGAGCTGAAGCACAACCACCTCTCCAACACAGGAGATTAATATGGTGACGCGTGTAGGTGTAGCAATACTGTGTTAACGAGTTATTGATTTTTTTAATTAAACTTTACTGGTATCATATTTTCAATCTAAATGAATGCATCATTAGACTAATTAATAGCATGGCGATAACGAGAACCGTCTGAATTGCAATTAATCAGCGGCGCGCGGTCCTCCCGTGGCACCCTGGAGGCAGACCGGGAGCCTCCGCGGCAACGCTGTCCCTGTCTCTGGCGATGCTGCGGGGACCGTCTGGTGGGAGGTGTCCCTGCCTATGGCAGGGGGGTTGGAACTCGATGATCTTCAAGGTCCTTTCCAACCTAAACCATTCTATGATGACCGGCCCGGCGGAGGGACCGGCCGGGGAGCGGGGCTGTGCGCTGCCTGACGCTCCTGCTCTTACAGCTGTTCGGGGGATTAGTGAAAATGCCATCGCTAAACAACAAAAAAACACCCTAACAACAAAAGAAAAGAAACAGACCGATCCCAGATCCCAACGTGCTGTCTCAGGGCCAGACCACTCGATGAAAGCCGCGGTGCGGAGCTCAGCAGTAATGGCCCATCACGGGGCAAATGAACCTTCTCCCGGTGGTACCACAGAGCCAGCGCCCCGGGGCCGGTGTGCTTTCAACGCGTGGCCACCACCATGGCAACCAGACCGACGTGAGCCCCAGCCAAAGCCCAGCCCCGGCGGGACGCTGCACCGTCGGCGTGGGCTGAGCGCCCGCCTGCCCGTCCTCCCTTCCCTTCCAGCTCAGAACGAGCCATCGCCGCTCGCACAGCACTGACGCCCAGGAATCCCACGTTTCCCCCGCTGAGCATTCTCCTTTGAAGAGCATCCCAGCTGAACCCGCGCCCAGCGCGCCCTTCTCCCCCCTGCACACACCACAAACCGCCTCAACTGCTGCAGGTTGAAAATGGCATATTGATTTACCAGAGTTCCAGCTTTGCAAATAACTGCTTAGGACAGAAAATACAGCCCAGTAGAGACATTTGAAAGCTTGGTATTTTTAAGCGTAACATAATAAAAGCCCCTAAATCAAACTCAATTGTTACACATAGTTTGGATAATAATAAACAAGAAAAAAAATACGTAACTGTAATCATAATTACAGAACACCTCCTGAAACTGAGGAGATGTTTTCTTGACTGAAATAGAATGTTTGGGTAGAATTATTTTTTTTAAAGATAGTTATCTTTTTTTTTGTTTTTAACGAGCCACTAATTTTCTCTGAAGACGTCTATTGAAGTTGTTTTCCTCAGGTTGGGAATGGGGCAACAGATCTGGTTGCTGATGCTCACCAAGTTCTCGCCTTTCCACAGCTTCCGCATACTGTAATTCTATCTAAAACCTCACTGGCTATTTTTAGCCTGAACTGATTTTTGTAGTCATATCTGTCTGTGGCAAACACGTAATATCAGACTCACCCACAGCTATGACTTTCTGTGGCTTTTTCCAAGACTTGTTCTGACCTTTTTACCCTGGAAGAACAGCTCAGTAAGAAATTCCGAATTCTTCTGCTATAAACCAAGGAAGGGAATGCCCCAGCCGAAAGCGAGAGCTGGGCAGCAGTCTGTGTCAGGGCTGAGCCCGTCCTCTTGATGAAGACATCTCACTTATCCTTCTGTGCTGTGTGACGGTATCTGACCCACTGCAGAACCGCGTAATTGCACTAATCTGGTGCTGGTGAGGTGGCAGCTCACGGGAGACAGGGCACAGGCAAGGAGGTGACTTCGGGGCAGGGGAAAAACCCAAATGATTCTTGTGGGTTCCTCTAAAACCCGGCTTAAAAGCTCTTTTATTTAAACAAGTTGCCACTGCTAATAACATTATGTCCTTCTCAGGGAAAAACAAAACTGTTGTCCTATTTTTTTTAAAAAAGTGCTTCCTTTAGGGCTAATTAAGCTGACAAATAACACTTGCAAAGATTGAGCAGTGTAGCTGATGACAACGCGGAGACGCTGGGGGCCCCGGAGAGGAGCGATGGCTGCTGTGCACAGCTGGGAAAATTACCGTGCCCCCTCTGCACCAGGACATTGAATGAGAGAAAAATAATACCTCATTAATCTTCCTAATGAACCTCTTCTAAACCAGATAATTCACAATTTTATGGTACACATGGGGTTGCCGTGGAGATTTGCTAAGCTGCCTACCAAACTGTGAACCAAAGTGTGCGAAACCGCAGTCACCCGAGAGCACTACGCTCCCCCCAAACCCGCCCGTGGCCGTCCCCTCCGTTGCGTGTCAGCAACACCACCCCAAAGCCAGGGACGGGAGGGACATGCCTTCGGGGAGGCAGGGTGAGTTTCCACGGTTATTGGATAGAGGACACAGTCAAACTATCACAGACTGACAAATGGGAGAAATGCTGTGTTTTGAGAGAGGAGCCGGGGATCCGTGCCGCTCCTCTGCCCACGCTGCCGTTCCCCGGCTGGGCACCGCGATCCTCCGCCACCTCTGCCACACGAGGACAAAAGAGACGGAAACAACCCCGCCCGCGTGTCACATTCGCTACACAAAAGGAAGATGGTGCCCTACATCCTCTCTCGGTGCAAGAGGCAGACTGTGTTTAAAGTTCAAAATTAATTACTCTGGATGTAGTACTGGTTATCTCACACCATCACCATAATCTTCTTACTTTCACGATTAAAGATTGAGGTCCTGACCCTTAACAATATTTGTATGTTTAATACATGCTCAATAGGACTTGTACTTATCTTTGAAGATTTGGATTTAAGTGTGTCGCAGTCCCTAACAGGAAGGTGCTTCACCACATACAGAAGTACACACACTTTTTAAACCTTCCAGAGGCTTCCAGTGAAGTCCCAAATCTACAGCGTTTCAGAGTCCATCTGGTACTTCTCCTATTTTTTGTTACTGAGCTTTAGAAGAATTCTGATAAAAAAATCTCAGTAGTGACCAGTACAGCAAACCCTCAAGCACCGTGGATTTTTGTATTTCTACCTAAATAATATTATTCACACAAACATCCTTAAGAAGCCATCGGGCAACATCTGTACGGGAATTTCGTTCTAGAAGAAATACGGTCTTCACTCTTGAAGCTTCCAAAGTGTGTGAATGGAACTTTTTTTGGCAGGTCCACTAGATGATGCAAGCGTGACCACGCGTGCCACAGCGAGGCGGGGGTATGTGGGACTCTGGAGTCACAGATCCCCGCGGTGCAGGCTGGGAATTCTCTGCAGCTTTGGGGCTGCCTTATTCCTATTCCACAGACAACGGCACTGAGCAAACGCAGATGGTGTTACAGCAGTTCATGAGACTCTCATGGATTCCTCATGGTCCACTGTGCCCTTAAATCATACACGTTTACATTTGCATGTTCGGCTTTCTGACAGTCTGTGTGGTCTCATGGGAACACATAAGGATAAAGCTGCGTCAACTTATGCTTCTTTTTTCTTTTTCCGCAACGAAAACATAGCTATTATCGGATCAACGCGACATTAAGTAAACAATACTACTGCAAATATCCACCGATTTCCATAATGTTTCAATGCTGCATTTCCATAATTTCATGCACTCCTCTCTTTCCTTTTCATTTACCGCTGTTCCTTTCAGGCAGGAGCTCAGAGCCCACCGTCATTTGTGCGCGCGGGAGACATCAGTGAACACAGAGAGGAGGTGAAAAGAACACCTTCGAGCTTCCTGTGATCCAGCGGCTTTATCTTTAAATCCAAAATTGAGGCAGCTCTGCTGAACACATCCACCAGCTGCTCGTCTGCGTGTGCCAAAGCGCTGACCATTTCTGTAATTTAATGTAGCCCGTGAATTATTTCATTCTGTGCGTTTCCAATTTATTTCCAATTTATGCACGCGCTCAGCAGAACTCTCAGAGCCCAGGGACAGCTCCATATGGCAACCAAGAACCCGTTATTTACGGGCGCCCACGGGGGCCGCGAGGCACGAGGGGCGGTCCGGAGCCGCCGGCGCTGCTCGCCCAGCGCTGGCGCTGGTGCGTGTCCGGCCTCTGTCCAGCCCCGAGGGCGAGGCAACACTACGCTCTTCCCGCAAGGTCTTGGGCAATATCTGGAGAACGCTGCCTTTCGCAGGGATCACAGAAACAGACGACAGGAGTCTACATCACCACTGACATGCTATCAGAGCTGCTCAGCCTTGGTACGGCACGTCGTACGGAAACTCCTACACAGCAGCCAAGATCCTCGTTCCGCACGGGCGTCTCATAACCGCAAACTGCCTTCCACGGTCTCATCCAAAGGGTTAAGACAATGAATTAACCTGTCGCTTCTTTCGCCCATGAACGCAGCGTTGGAAGCACTAGCTCAGAAAAGCACTTAGCGAAGTGTTGAAATTGAAGCACTCTGCTTCTTCAAACTCTTTCACTTCTTTAAAATTGATTTCCAGCAGGAGAAGCGGCCACACAGATAAAGCTTTTACTCCTTTCTGTGACACTACGTTCCCGGGACACAGAGCACTGCAGAGACAGAGGCTGGTGGGAAATTCAGCTGTGGGTCTGCATTCGTTTTCCAGCCCCTAAATGGCACGAGTGGTCACCGACGGCCAGACTGGCCCTAGCACTGATGAATTACGCCTGTCTTTCCTTGTTTCGCTATCACCACCCTCCTCCTAGCTCTTCCCGAACATAATCTTGTTATCTTTGGGCCTTGCATGGTTTTTTAATCATCATTATTATTTATATAGCACGATGCACCCAGACAAATTTAATCATGTTGTTTACGTGAGCTAACCTGATAGACTAATGGAGAGATTACGTATTTTGTTCCCACTGTCGGCACAAACGCAATTTCTTTTCTCACGCTCATTAACACAGTCAGTGTTTATAAAAGTCTGTTGGTGCTGGAGAGGAAAGCCTTTTCTCCAAACGACAGGTAAACCATAAACAATAGCAAAAGTTCCTCCCACCATAGTCCCTCAATGAATCTATTTCATTCAATCCCGTCATGGAATGATTAGGTAAAGCAGCCAAAGAAACAAGTCCAGATAAATGATATTTCATGAAGAGCTACTGGAAAGCTCAGACAAAAGTCGTGCAGAAAGACAAAAAAGACACTACTGAAAGCAGATTAAAAAAACTTCAGAAAAAGTATGAAATCCAATCCTTCTGCAAAAAAAAAGAAAAGAATAGTGAAAAGAGGTGATGGCCAGAATAGGAATTCATGAGTGTATGAGATGGAAGGACATAAAAGAGCAATCTAGAGGACAGGTTATAAAAAACCCTAAAAATTTACACAAAACATAAACCTAAACCCCACAATGGGCAGGGAGAGGAAGAGAAAAAGTGCAAAACCTGAAGTCATTCTTGCTGACTTACAAAGTGATAAGAAAGGTCTCTTGCTGCTTGAACAGATGGGTCTGGAATTGTTCTCTGTCAGCAGAAACATCACCGCCTGTGTTTGCCCGGAAGGGACAAACCCCGGCTGAGAGATGCGCGAGGAAGAAGTGCCACCTCGGTGCTTACTCTGAGCACGCCCCCGAGCAGACGGGCTGCCGCTGATGCGCCTCGCGCAGACACTTCATCTCTCCTTCTCCTTTCCCGGCCAACCCTCGTGCCCTTCACCAGTTACTTCTGCTCCTGCACAGACCCAAGGAAGAACTCAGCCAAAAATTAAGTAGAGTTACAAAGACCCTTCCTCTATTATTTCAGCTTATTTGTTGAAGACCTCTTACAATTTTCTATTTAAAGAGGTCTCTTCACAGTCACCAGAAACGGAGGGGCAGATTTTTACCTGGTGTGGGTCAGCACTGACCTGGACCAGGACCGCTCCCCCCAGCGCTGGGTACCACGCAGACGGCTCTTGCGGAAGAAAACGGCTCCGTCCCTCCCTCCAGCTCGGTACCTGTGCGCCGCATACCGTGGGCTTGAAGACACCCTTGATGAACACTTACGTTTCCGTATATGTGCATTTTTCTTGGAAATCTTTCAAGTTGAGGCATTTTAATGAATTCTCCGGTGGAGCACCAGGAGAAGGTTGTGCCTAGCTTGTAAAACTGAGCACAGAAACAGAGCCTCTCCAAAACTGCCCGTGCAGAAAAGCTCATTAGCGCACAGATTTCCAAAAGTACAAGATATCTACCTAGCTTCGTCCTTTTATTACCTGTACAGCAATGGAATAATTAAGCAGTTCGGCTGGTTCCCTAGAAAGAGGAGAAATAAGTGGCTATTCTGACACAAATAAAGATGACTAAAAAACTGCTGCAACTGGAGAACAATTAATTAGCGGCACAAATTCTTGTTTCGGTACTTCTTTAATCTGGTGTCATTAACGCACATATCGTGACGCAAAGGTACTGAAGACCTTAAAAGGGGACATACTGGTTCAATGAATACTTTCAGATCAACACACCTGGACACAGCTGAAACCAAGAAAAGCTTAGCCACATACCGCCTGTTACTGCCGTGAGCAGCTGACTTCACCCCCACATCTCCTGAGGGACAACAGAACCCCGTTAAGTTTGTAGAATAAATCGCAATGGATCATAAACAACGGAATGAAAAAAGGCTGAAACACCGTTCTCAATAGGGATTTTAAAAATTGTTGTGTATCAGAGATGAATTCACCTTCCTTTGAAGCCGGGGAAACTGTGCATCTGTGACAGGGATCATCAGCACGCGCTACCCATGGATGGGGTCAGGATGCCGCTGACCCACACGCACTGAATGAACCTCCACCGTGCCCCGACATACGCACACCAACACGTCTCTGCAGCCACCACGGTGAGCCCCACTGCCAGCAAAGCCCTGGGTCCTACACGTACACGATCTCAGCACGTAGCATCTATCCTCCACCGCGTCAGAAGTCTCAGTCAAAACTTTCTCGGAGCCATCAACCACCGCGTGCCCGAAGGAGACCCTCCAGCCAGCCAGCGACCGGCAGAGCCTCCTGCTCACCTACGGGCAAATCTCTCCCAAATAACAGCTGCTCCACTGCCGGCTTCTCGCTTGTCATTCTCGGGAGACCTAAGAATACCTTTGAAGAACAAAAATTCATAACCACACTGGATACTAAAAATTACAGTCAGTCCCACATGGCTTTGTACAGAACACACTGTCAGCAGCCCCCCGTCTCTGTACGCAATCACTGTGCCCATCCTCTGTCCCGCAGGGAAACGACCCGACCACCTCTCATTCTCCTGACCCCTTTCCCTGTTCCTCAGGTGTCAGCCTTGCTTTTATCTCGCATTACCTTGGAAAATGAGTGATTCAGGGTAACTATTCCAAGCCTTCACTTACCTTGAGGTTTGTTCCAGTTTCATCCCCAAGGCAGGCTTTTCTGCCTGAACACTTGTCTGGTTTTGCCCTCTAAATGAGTTGATCTACGGACCTGTCTGAAGCCATTTGTTCACCGCAGTTAAAGCCACTCTCAGTTTTGCAGTCTCTCCCCACCCAGTTCTGTGTTTTCCACAATGTCGCTGCCCATACACCCAAAGAGCGTTCACATATACAACCTACGGGACATTTTCTACACAGTAATGCTCTTTCTGGTCTGCCTCAGTGATGGAGTGCCCCACAGGCGGAGCTTCGTTTGCAGTATGAAGAAAAAAGCATTGCAAATACAGTTAATGGGAATCCCTCCGGGCACGTCATGTCACAAGAACACATATGGGATTAGGATGCTGGTTACATATTTAAGACAAGCTTAATTTTGCAGAATTTGTATGTGGTTCCATAACACATAGTTTGGGAAACCAAACCTGAATTCATATTCCCCCTGTCAGACCAAGGCTCGCCGGCAGGCGGTACGGGATTAAAATTTTCTTTCCCCGCAGAGTCTCCAGCTCTTTCCGACAAGCAGGCAGTGGAAGCGAGGAGTCGGATTTTAAGCCAACAGGAATCTTTCTTTGGCGACTGACAGACCTAGCGCTAAGTATTTGTTTTAAAAGCAGTAAAAAACAGCACTTTTTTGGTTTTGTTTTTGTTTTTTTTTTTTTCCTAAAATGACCCCCTCTACCACAAAGCTAATCGAAACGGCGTGAGGGGACGGAACGCGGCTGGAGGCGCGGGCAGAAGGGAGCGCCATGCGACGGAGCCAGCAGGAAAGATACGGAACTTACAAGGGCTGGGTCAGCTTCTCCTCCCAAGGTCGATTAAGCTGGGCGATACTGGAAGCAGCAGCAGGTGATGGAGAACAGCTTTTTCTTATCTGTTGGGTTACCATGCTCAGACACCTGGGTCGCATAATGAAGGTTTCCCTGAGCGGCTGTAATTAGGGCCCATTGTTTACCATATGTTCCAGTTCCACAAGGACGAGCGCGCACCCCGCTTGCTCGTCGCAAGATTGCCTCTACGGTTCGAACGTACCCTGTGGAGACTGTGCCCAGAGGAGTCTGCAAACCTCTGGCACAGTGTCTCTCCGTACCGGAGGAGAGTAACAACTTTGTGAGGCGACAATTGAGAAGAAATTTAACTGCGTGAATATCTGTTATGGATTTTCATTAGGTGTGTGTTCGCTGTGTCAACGTCTGTGCCAGGATTCAATTACTAATGCAGGCTTTAAAAACAGGAGAGCATCACTTCAAGGATAATGACATTTCATCAGGAGAAAGTATATTGGCTTTAAAGGTCTAAAACCACTGAGGCACTGTTTTCAGACCAGCTGTGACTCATCTGCTTTGTGGAAATCCGGGCTATGGTTTCCAATCCCAGTCTTTGACAACCCTGATTACGTTGATTGGATTTTGTTACATTTCTGCAATTTTCTGGTATTAGATTCTAGTTTAAAAAAATAGAGGGACATAAGGAGAGGGGTTTGCCTACCTGGAACCACATGGAGCAAAGACTTCTGCCTAATGGCTTTTAATCCAAGGCTATGTAAATTTGAGACTGGATGATCTATGACATAATGAGATCTGTCAAGCACAAGTCATCGCACTGTAACCGAAATGTGAATAGACATTCACATTATCCAGCATGCTGCAGATAGATATTGCTATTAGAAAAGAGAGGGGAGAGGTGACAAAAATGTCCCATTCCATGGTGAGCAGTGGTCACATTTCATTGTAATGTGAGCGAGAATCATTTGGCACTTTAATCAAAGCAGCATCTCCCATTCTGAGAGCAGATAACCATGGCAAGAGAGGCTGCGAGATGACCCGTACGCTTCTGTGTACCTCGTTATGGAGAATTGCCTCGTGGTGCTGAAAGCAAAGTGCCCGCGGAGGGTGAGGAGAGGAGGAGGAGACAGGTACTGTTCGGGGGTCTCTACTTCTGGTGAGTACTTTAACATCTCACACCGAGCACAAATGACGAATGGCATTCATTGCACTTCCCCTCTTTGGAAAGCCATCCTTTTGTTCTGCCCGCGCTGACAACCCGAGCCCATAATTTAGACAGTGTTTTCCAGTCTTCTGCATCCCATCTCTCCCTCCAAACCATCCCGCAGCGCTGGCTCTGCGTCTGTCTTCTCCAGAGACCCTACCCTGCACAAACACGTAAAAGCAAGACTTTCCTTTCCAAGGAACCAACAACTCTGGCATCACATTTGGAACAAACTAAGCCGTAATACTGATTACTTTTTTCTTTATTTTTGTTCTTTATGGGTCTGAGTTAGTTTCCCTCCTCCTCCTCTGTTTTTTCCTGCTGTTGTCACTCTCACCTTTTCATTCCAGTGAAAACAGAAATGTAAAAGGGAAAAGATTATTTATCCACCCTTCAGCTTTAGACTTTGAAGACTC
This sequence comes from Anarhynchus alexandrinus, assembly GCA_008711295.1. Taxonomy (NCBI): domain Eukaryota; kingdom Metazoa; phylum Chordata; class Aves; order Charadriiformes; family Charadriidae; genus Anarhynchus; species Anarhynchus alexandrinus. The sequence goes on from VUYV01000251.1 coordinate 345,023, forward strand.
ACACGTGTATACGGATCTGACCGTTCAGGCTGAAGGAGAGTTTATGGTGTGGAATAAGCGCCAGCTCCAACACGCAACCACGCAACGCTGACCGACCTCTGCTCTCGCAGCTCCGGGAACCGCCCGGCTCTGCGGCGGGGAGCGAACACACAAACCTGCTCTTCCAGGAGGCACATCTGGCTTCCGTGTCCGAGGGCTAACTCCGTCCTTCTACCCCCTACCATTGGTTCTATTAGAGATCAACCCGTGCAAGAGACAGATACATAAAATATGAATTTATAATAAAATATGCAGGAACCATAATGTCCACAAATATTTAGCTCTCTCCAGAAGTGACTTGACAAAGAAGATTAAACTTCTTGTTATGCCATTCCCCAGTTAACAGTCCACTTCATATTTGACTAAGCATTATTAAGGATCAAAGACAGCCAGGAAATAGCCCCTAATTCACTTCAGAAAGAGTGAGAGCGCGTTCAGATTGACTTGTTTATTTCAGAGCTCCTGCCCCCCAACTTCATCAAAGAGATATTTAATCTCTTACACCATCACTTATTCATGCTGATGGCACACAGAGGCAGCAGAGCCAGGGGAAGGAGCCAGTGGCACGTACCGTGCTCATTATTAGACAGACGACTTTCAAACCCTATTACTGAGTGCGGGGCTCCAGCTCCTGAAAGCAGGCATTTTTCTCTCAGGGTCTCCAAAATGCATCTTTAAGCCAGTAAATAAGTGACAGCCACCCTCAGCTCACTGTCTGAACATACATAATTAGCACAGCCTCTTACACAGAGTGAAACAACTCAGCAGCTCAGGGGGGCAGCCCACCCTTCCTTGCACACCCCGAGCCCTGGGTGGGATGCACGGCGAACGCCACGAAAAGCCAGCGATGCTCGAGACCAGAGGCGGTCCGTGGAAGAGGTCTGCACCAGAGCCCCTTCGCCGCAGCGTGCCGCCTTACGGACGGCAGCGCCGGGGTGAGAAGATGCAATTCGGAGAGGCGGGGGCTGGGCCGGTTTGGCCGTGACCGCTCTCCCTTGCGGAGGACCGGGACGGGGCCGTGTGGCACCACCACAATCCCGGGCGCTGGCAGGCAAATCTCCGTGCTCAGCGCTTGGGGTCCAAACAGGGGGAGCTCAGCCCTGAGCACCCTCCAAGGTAACAAACGCCCGTTCCTAATACTTAAAACTCTCCAAAGTTATCATCTTTTTGCCCATCTCCAACTGCTGCTGCCACAGCAGTTCATTGCCGAGAGCAGCCCTACCTCTGCCCCCTTTGCCTTCAGCCTCTGTAGACTGAGACCATAAACAAACCGATAAACCATACCTCAGTCTCTGCTTTAAGCAACTTCTTAATACTTGTAGAATCATTTTTGCACCAATTCAGTTCAAAATCATTTTTATTTCCCACTAAATAGAAATAAAAAGGCCACGCTGGAAGCTGGCAGCAGTATTTTGATGCTTCCCAGATGAGGTACGCCCCGTGGAGCCAGCAGATGAAGTTAAACGCATCTGTTACCTTCCTCCGCTGCCGCTGTGCGAGTTGGGAACCTCTGAGGTTCCCCTGCGCAACGCACACCCGGAGCATCAGGGCAAAATGCCATAAAATTTTGCAGGACGGACATATTTTCACAAGACCTTTCCGTTCGTGTTAACCGGCACGTGCCAACGAAATCGGTTCTGCCACAAAGTCCTCACCTGCTCCATCCGCAAGCGGACATAATCTGTTGGAAGAATAAAGTCTATCACAAAATCAATGCTCCGTTTTTCTGCACTTAATTTATGGCTTTCATTGATTACACCACTAAAAACTGTTGAAGCAGAGCTACAAGAAAAGATCTAAACATTGAAGAAGTTATAAATCCCTGCAGTAAAGCGAATGTTCCGGATCCTCAGCTGCCGGGTGTCGAACTGTGTTGTTTTGTAAAAGCCCTAAAATTAACTAAAATATTAAGTTCTGCATTTTTTTATGCAGTGCAAAACCCCGTTTTAAGTTGTAGCATGTTATATGCAGATACTCCATAAACATTAATTAAATTAAGCTAAAAAACACTTTATCATTTTATAATTAAGCAGCATCCAAAATTCTACAGATTAAAACAATTTTGAATAAACCCTATCTTACAGGATTAGATGATTATAATATCTGCACAATAAACCCACCAAACTTTCTACGACTTCACTGAGAAAGGCGGAGAAAATCCAATTTATAATTGCTCTGCCAGAGAAACTGAAAGCAGTGCACTTCTTGCATGACAAGAAGTATTAGTATTTCAACAGCTAAATGAGCTGGTATGTATAAAACTAACAGAGGATGGTACTTTTGCAATTACTATATTGAAAGCTAAAAGTTCCAGAGGCAGTTTTGTACAGAAAAACAAAATCCCACTGTATATTTACCACAGATCTCCGCCTGTCCGGAGTCCCCTCACGAAAAACCTTTCCGAGTTTCCTGCGCGTGTGCGCAGTCATGTGCGCTCCCGCGACGGGAAGGACAAACAGCACGGGAAGGACAAAGAGCCGTCAGCCCCGTGTGCCCGTCGGGGCCCTCCAGAGGCTCTGGGGAGAGCGGAGAGGGAACCACGGGGCAGCGCCGGACCCACCAGCAGCCGCACCGCGTCACCCAGCAGCAGGGAAACCACGCACACGCAGCTGTCTCACAACACTGTTTTCTTAAAGTCAAACTCGGAGAGTTCACTGGTCTTCCCAAAAACTTGCTGTTTATTTAGATCATAAGTTACCGCAATCTACGCTTTTGTTGCAAAAATTTGAAAAAACATTACCTTCTCTAAAAGTTCACAGCCTGAAATGCACCTGATAGATATGACCGTAAGTGGATGGTATATACATTTTTTTTTTACATTTTTAAATTAACACGGGGTTCAATTCAGTATACAGCTGATCAAAGGACCACAAGCACTCCTGGAATCCCCACTGCCTGTGCAGTTGAAGCTCTCTTGAAGACTTACTGAATTACCTTCACACTAATAAGCAAAATAAAAGCTGTTTGAAGTAACCACAAGGTTTTGCAGCGCAATCTGCATGAATTCCTCAACACAAACTCCTGCCTCAGTAGCGGCACTTAAGCATTCTGGATTAGATTTATTTTATGTTCTGTCATCATAATCACAGCTCCGTGGCTGCAGTCCACCACAACAGTGATATTCTGGGGTGGAGAATATCTGCAAGTTTCATAATTGCCTTTTCATTGCACTCCTGCAGTTTCTAGAATTTCTAAAAAATGGATATTAGCATAATGATCATAAAGAATATTAATAGGTTATGGCAGGGCGATCAGGGCACCCAGCAGCCTTGAAACGCCCCGCAGAGCATTCAAATGAAAGGTGGCTTTGGCTGGGATGACGACACTGTGAACCGGGCGCCGCCTCACCCCATGGGTCACGCAAAAGGCAGCTCCGAACCACCGCCACGGCGTACGCGCGCACGGAGCCGGGCGCACCGCTCCGCTGCAGGCGAAGGTGTGAACGTTGGAGTTTGACCGCAATTTCGGCTTCGTGAAATCATTCGTCTTCGTTGATCCTTCCTAATCACCTGGCAGTCGCCAAAAGCACTCGGCAGCGGGATGGGTAGCGCGGCGCGTGGCGCACACCGTCTGCGGCGGCAATGGCTGCGCGGATGTTCTGGAGGTGGCACAGAGCAGCGAGCGCCGCCGGGGCTCTCCGCACTCGAACGCAGCGCCGGGGCTCTCACCCTTCCAGGAGACGTTCTGATCCCATGTCAAAACACGGACAGTTTGTAGGTTCATTGGGCTCTCCCCGCTACAAACCAGGGTGGTGGATTTACGCAGCAGAAACTACGTCAAAAAGAACAGACCAAAGAACGGTTTCTAGGAGTAGTTGGCAGAGAATGAAAAAAATGGGAAATTCCACTTTCCTCAGAGCGGAAACATTCAGACAGCACAAGAGACTGCCCCGCGAGCTTTGGAAGGGCAGCAGCATTTTTGTAATTGAGGAAAGAGGAGAGGACGAACCTGGAGAAACCTCAGCTGCATAGATCAGAAATTCCTCCGTGCCCTTTCCCGTTTCCCGGCAGAGTGAACAGCCGGCGCACACTTCCACATCAATCAGCACTATATACCTGTTAAACATCTACTGTGACAGTCACAGCCTTCGAGTGTAGAATTCCAAACTTTTTTGGCACTGCGTATTTGTAATTCTTCATTCAGCTATTTCTGACCAAGAAAAACCAACCCCACCCTGAGTGTGTTTTCTCAAGAGACTCTTAATATTCGCGCCAATTAATGGATGAATTCCAGCAGGTGAGCTGCTTCTCTTTCCTCCCGGGAATGTTACATTCAATTACCGCCAGCAGATGTATGTAAGTAGGGGAGCAAAACACAAATTCTTTTTATTTCTGCTCCACACATCGCTGGGTATTTTCAACTCATTTTTATGCAGAGGTTTTTGCATTTTAAAAAAAAAAAAAAAAAGCTATTCGCTCCCATCCTATGCATTACATTGTGCATTTTTAAAAACAATTTAAATTATGCTGGAATGTTTCCGTCTCTAACGACCCAGTGAGTGATGCCAGCCTATTCTTTGGACATCTGCTCTTGCAGGGAGGCCCGCACGGAGGGATGAAGCATTCAGCTCGTGCATCATGCCAGGTCATGCGCAAGTATGTTTCAAAGCATCAGGGCATAATTTGCACAAATGAGGATCCTCGGGAGTTTAGGGCCTGATCTAAGAGCAGCTAAATGATTATCAAAACATAATAGCCTGTCTTTAACGTTCCTGGTGTTCAGGATAACATTGCAATCGGCCGCCGAGCCTGTTTCAGTTCAGGAGCCGGTGGAGCCGCTATCTCAATGAAGACATTGTGCCTCAGGGAGATGATGTGCTGTTCTCTTGGATCACACAGAGTTACGTCATATTTACACTGACGGAATATCTATGAACGTAGGTGAAAATTCTTGGGCAGCCTCTGACCTTGAAGAATTTTGCACTTGTGTTCAATGTTATATTTTTTAACCTCTGGGGCCAAGTTCTTGGTCCTACTCCACAAAGTGAATATAGGGAACTTCCACAGACACAAACCCAGAAAGCAGAAGAACGTGCTGCGAGCTTGATCCAGGGCTGATGGAGGTCAGAAGAAACCTTTCCATGTCCTCTGGTGGGCATGATGGTTCGAGTCATTTGGGCTGCCGGGGACCTCAGGAAGTCTCCAGACCAACCTCCTGCCCAAGGAAAGGTCAATGCTGAGTTCTGGCCAGGTGGCCTCGGGCAGTTGGGTCTTGAAAGCCACCAAGAGCAGAGACTCCAGAAGCCCCCTGGGCCAGTGTTCAGTGATCCTCATGGTCAAAATCTGATCCTCTGGAATCTCCCCTCCTTCACTTTATCGCTGCCGTCTCTCCTTCTCCCTCTGTGCATCTGAGCAGAGAGCCCGGCTTCGTCTTCTCTGACCATTTCACAGTGACTGGAAGGTTTCTGTTAGAGCCCCCTGAAGCCCTCTCCTCTCCAGGCTAAAAAGCCCGGTTCCCTCAGCCTCTCTTCACAGGAGAAGCACTGCAGTTGCGTGGGAACATTGGCACGTGAACAGCTTACTACGTTCCTGATTTGCTTTCCTAATAATCTGTTGCTCAGCCAACTCCGTTCTACAGCCTTACAACTTAGAGGCGGTGGCGCACGCTAGCACTCTTTTTTCTTGGTGGGTTTTTTTTTTTGAAAAATCAACAAGGTCCCACTGTGGTGACTGCATAAATTACCATGTCTTCATGGAAAAGCTTTCAGAGAGTTATTTTAAAATGACAGGTTCTGGGCTTTCCAGAAATCTGCACCAATGTATTTCTTTATGCCCTGAACGGGATGAGGTCGTATGCTGCGCTGATGTACGCTGTCAGAGCACCATTACTCTGATGGAATCTCGTTGTTTTTTACTCCAGCGAAGGATTCGGCCAACAGTTCCTCGCAGGAGGCTGGCCAGCACTTCAAATCACAGCCCTGTTATTTTGGCAGCTTATCTCTGTGTACAGAAACCAATTATTGCTGGAATGCATTCATTTTTTTTGTTCAGCTTCATTTTGAAGATTTAGCAACCCCTTCTTTCCACTGCTGTCCCTAGATTGCTTAAAAAAGAGGAATAATCAGAAGGGATCACGTCGGGAAGGAAAAAACGGTGGGCATTTTCTTTTGAGCATTAGCACACAGAAATCCTTACATAAACACCTAAGGGCACACAAGTCATCTGCTTACGTGCACTAAACAAGAAAATCCCACATTCCTCAATAGTATTTCTTCAAGTTTCTCTTCTCCTAAAGATCCCCCGGTCCAGACCTCTGGAAACGCAGAGCTTCAAAGAGGCTGCGCGAATGGAGAGGAAGGCGCGATCCCGCCGCCGCAGCGGTTAACCAGCCCGCCCTGAACCCCGGCCCAGCTACAGCTGAGAACCGTTCAATAACCCAGTGGTCACTCATGCTTAAGGTACTTCCAACTCTATTCCCTGAGCTCTTAGTCGGGCACAAGCCGTGGCCGTCGCGACAGAGAAACAGAACCAAACCCAAAGGAAAGGGTTGGAGAGGTTATAAGCTTTGTCCTCCTCTCATCGTTCATTTTCACGTTTGGGGAAAGGAAGGCAGGGCCTAAATAGCACTTGCAAAAGTCTCATCTCTCTCGTCATTTTACCAGTCTGCTGTGTTCTTAATATAGTAGAATTTCCTTTTAATCTATACTTCTGCGAAGTCTGAGGTACGATACCCAGTGCAACTGAACGACGGGATTAAACACCACCTGAGCTCCGTCGGTTCGGTGGCACAGTCCCTTTACTTCCCTAGAAATTCATTTTTTTTTTCTGGGACTTTTCATTTTCAACTCAATCAGAGCTGAAGCAAAGGCGCAGAATGTTTTTAACCCCTCTCGGATGGAAATGAAGTGAGAGCCATGCTCCGCGCGGACAGCGTTACCGCAGAATTACGGGAAGGTTTGTTTCAGCAGCTGCTGCTTGAGAAAAGGTGCAGAGACCTCGTCCCGTTTCGGCCTCTCCCCAGCCCCCGGGGTGCGCCTGCCGTCTCCTTTCTTGCCCCTTCTCTCCCACTGCCACGAGAGCTTTGGGGAGAGCGATGTCTCTCTGCGCCCCCGGGGAGGGGCCGGGGCAGAGATGCCGCAGAGGCGCGGGGGGGCGCGAGGTGGGAGGTGTTCCGTACAGACGGAGACATTGGGCTGACAGAAAGCTGCCTGAATAGAGAACAGAGCCTGACACGATCTTTTCCTGCTCAATAAACAAGAAAAGATGTGTTTGATCCTCAAGTTCTCCTTTCCTTTTGTCTCTTATATGTGTGTGTGTGTGTGTGTATATATATATATATGAGACAGAAGAAAAAAATTTCCTTGAAAAATGTCATGTAGTTTGAAGTGGAAATATTCTCCCAAACTCTGGACCAGGCTGGTTTGATGCCCGAATGCTTTGATGTGTGTTTGGGTCAGGGTAGCTCTGCAGTTTAAAACCAGTTCTAGCGATTTCCCTTTTCTTTTGCTTTCCCTATATACAACTGCCCATCTCCCCACCTTTGAAGAAGGGACTGTCTGATCACGGAAGAAACCAGCACGAGAAATTAGCGTTGAGATGCCAATTGCCATTACAGAACTTACCACGAAGAACCACCCAAGAGACGGGGTAATTCAGCGGTGTCGGTTGGTGAGAGAGAAGCAACGGCACAGAGCTCGGACTATGGAAAGAACATAAGGCTGCTCATTTTGAACCGGTGTTCCAGAACCAATACCCGGTGCCAGCAGCGAAAACACCCGAGTGCTCTGATGGATAACGCTCCGGGCTCGTGTATCCTGCAGTGCTCCTGCCCTTCTGCTAACGAACTGGTCCACAGAGATAAGGGAGAGGGCAAAGCTACGAGCTGAAACAGGTTAACCTGACATCCAGCTTTATGATGTGACATAATTCAACACAAAGTTCACCCTTAAAAAAAAAAAAAGATCATCTTGTCAGTGCTGTTGCTGTTAATACCATTAGCCCCGTCACTCACGCAGCAGGGAAGCCCTCTCCCCGCTCTCAAATAACATAGAAAAGAAAAATCTGTGAAACACTTGAAAACAACGCACATATTTACCAAAGGTAAAACAAGTCCCTCCCTACATGAGACACAAAAACCTCAGAAGGAAAACTGCTCCTCTGCCACGCAAAGTCCCTCTAATTGTTCCAGATCATCCACAGTTGGATGCATTTGTGAATGACTGACGTGCTACCTCTGGGATTTGAAATGAAAACCCATAAATTGTGTGCTAAGTGTTAATTTTAGAGATAAAACATCAGTTTAACCACCAATGTTTTAAAATAAATAGGAGGGAATACAAGACAGAAAAAGGCTAAACACACAGTTCACCCCACAAGTCTGTTCAAAGTATACTGTGGACATTGGGACTGATCCCGTGTCCACGGAAATCAGGGAACGTAACTGCCCTCAGCTCTCTGCGGTCTTTGTCACTCAAGACCAAAGCTGATTAGCGTGTATCTTAGCGGGATGTCTGAATTTTACAGAGGTGCCTGGTTGATAAAACACCCAGTTCACTTCTTATTTCAAATATTGCTTTGAAAGAAAGTTTACAGAGACCAAAAGAACCATGTTTTAACGCTCATGAGCTAAACTGGCTGTTTTTTCAGCAGCCAGACGTTTCCACGGAGCGGCCGGTGGGATTTGTGTTTCCCGATGTGCGCACTCTCCCGGGGAGCACCCGGAGAGCCACCTATGGGATGGGGGGAGCGGAGAGAGATCGGGATGGAGAATACTTTTCTACCCACATGGAAATTTAAGGTTTCAACAGTTCTCAAGTCCCACCCGCTTCAAAACGCATTTTCGGTAGCCCTGGAAAGGCAGAAACACCGATGCTGCTATGGGGCTGAGGCGGCTGCAGACGGCGGGGCTGGCACCGCGGCGGGGCGAAGGCGGCGGGGCCCCGACGCGCTCCCGCTGCTCCCTCGGGCGTTGCACTGCACTCTCGTCAGGCACCGCGGGCTTCCCGGGCTACAGCTAATTATACAAGATTTATCTGGACGAAAACACGAGGATTAGGCAGGCAGGAAAGCAGCTAAAATTTATTTGGAGGCTTTGTTTAATAAAAAGGTATAAAACCCAGGACTTGTACAGAAATAAATAATTTCTGAAACGTGTATCTAAAGGCAGGCTGGGGAAGCAAATTAGCATTCAGGTTTTTTCCCTTTTCTCCCATGCTGCTGCTGGGGAGGGGGGAAAAAAAGGGATATGAACTTGTGATCCAGCATGGAGTTGGTACTCCCAGCAGACGGGAGACTGCTGCTCCCCCCCATTGCTCCCGAGAGCTGCATGTTCCCCTCAGAGCTAAAATTAATTCTTTTACCAATCTGTATTGTATACCAGAGGTTTAGTTCACACGGAGGTCAGTCCCCACTGAGCGAGATCAAAACCCCGTAATTCAAACCTCAAGATGATAAAAAAATAAGTAAATAAATAAGGAAGCACACTCCGAATTGCAGCCGATATCAAAGCTCTCCCCGACTGCGCCAGGGCAGGATCAGCGCGACGCAGGACGGAGGGACACAGCGACCACGACGCGCGGACGTGCAAAGGTCACCGCGGCTCCCACCGGGAGAGCTGACGAACCGAGCCCGAACGCCGTAGGCGGGAACGGACCCGGCACCTCGGGCGCTGCACCGCGCTTCCATGCAAAGGTCCGGTTGGTCTTACAGCCACCAGTAGCGGCGGGAGCAGCTCCTTCACTCGCGCTGGACGAGCTCACGGCTCTCCCGTTCATTGCACTGAGAGATGAGACCACCACTAGACTTTTTGGGGGCTGGTTTTTGGTTTGGTTGGTTGTTTTTATGGGTGGTTTGTTTTTTTTTTTTTACACCTTGGGTGAGAAAATGCTGCTATAAACATTTCCAAAACGTAGCTTTTAATGCCAAACTTTTGTTTTACTCCCCTGGAGTTTGGCAAAGATAGCTGTTAGTCTTCTTTCCTTACAAAAAACTTCTTCCCAAATTCTCTCCCTCTATTACCCTCTCCTGCAGTTTCTCAGTAACATTAATTAGTCATTGTACACGGATCCTAATCCGTGATAGACGTGAAGAGAACCTGACAGCCCTTCATCACCTGTGTTCATAACTCATTCTCATAAGAGAGCTTTGTAATAAACCAGTCTTACGAAAAGTGCATTTTACAGGTTAAACACGTACACCAGAATTTAACTCCCCACCAGCTCTTTCATCGCCCTATTTCCATCCGATCACCCGACGAAATAAGGCCGTGTGTCTCCATTTCATTTCCAAGGGCGCAGTGCTCCCCCAAAGAGCGGTGCAGCGACTCCTGCGAGCAGCGGAGCCCCGGCCGAGCGACAGCACCTTTCTGCAGCGCTCGCTCTGCGGCTCAGGCAACGCGTCCTTGAAACGCAGCTCTGCCCCAGGATGATGCATGAGGAATAGCATAGATGGATAACAGAACGAATACTATCAAAAATTTCCAGGGTTCCCCTCCCTTCTCCACTGCCATTTAACATTTTGATGAACCAGAACTGGAAAAATTACAAATAGCTGTACTGGCAACAGAACAGTTTGATACTGATTTTATAGGCAGCTGTTTTTTAAAAAGTATATGTATGGTATTATAATTGTTTTACAAATCCATTTGTGGAAGGAAGTCCTAATATTTCTTCTCCATTTGGACTCTGAGATGCAATGGCTCTCTCAAGCTTTAATCTGTATGGTGCTTGTACTGGGAATAAAATATAAATAAATGAATGGAAAAAAGAAAGATGGTAAAAATAACTTTTGTACAGCTAGTCTTAAAAATGATGGTAAGAATAACTTTTTGTACAGATAACCTTAAAAAAAGCAGCTCAGGAGCACCCTTTGCACCTGGGACAAGCCCACACAGATCTACCTCTCCAGTAGCTCGTGGTAATTTTCTTCCTTTCAGCTTTTAATAGAGTGTCCACTCACTGGAGTGTTGCAGCAAACCCAGCAGTAGGTGTAGAATAATTGCAGCACGTTCTCTTTTTAAAATCTCAATTAAAGGAAAGATCAGTAATACCAAATCAGGAAGTGAAGGGGGAAAAAATTTGATCGTTTTCAAGTTTTATGTTTCTCATTTCTTTGAGTTTAATCGGGAGTCAAAGAAAGAAGTAGTTTGGATTTAGTTAGGATTTCTCAAGGGTCCTTAAGCCATCGGAAGGCAGCAGGACCGGGGGTTCCTGCATCCGACTCAACACCAGTCAGTATCGATGAGCTCCAGGTACCTCAGTCCCAGGGCACAGCCACACAAGTCAGACACGTGGGGTGATCGGGAATACAAACCAATCCATGGTAACTCTCTCTGCCTGAACGCCCTCACTTCATGAAAGAAAATACAGAGACGTCAGCCTAATTTGATGGAAAAGTGCACAAAGTGCACTTCCTCGTGCTTTCCACGTGTGTTCATGCAGACCGGCTGATGCACAGGAACTCGGTCACCTCCGTTAGCCGCGCGGGGAGGAGTCACCCCGTCACGCGCAGCAAAGCCCGTGTCCGCACTTGGAATAAGCAGGACACTATGATGTGCATGACGCAAGCCGCACCATCGAAGTGGCGTGAAAGTTTAAATGCAGTCCAAAAGATTTCAAGTATCCTCTCTGGAGCGCATTGCACAGGAACACGAGATTATTGGGTAACATTCATCCCGCAGCACAGAAAACCTCAGGCGGCGTTCCGAACTTTCAGATCTCTAATACACCTTTAAGAATTTTTGTCTAAAAGGTGCTCCTGAAGGTGAATTAAAAAAAGCTTTGTCAAATTCCCAAATTAGTTCAGATTTTTCAGGCAGCCAGGTTTCCCCTCCCAAGCAGCTCCAGCACAGCCCTTCCTGCTTAGCGTCTGACGACACAGCCCTTACCCAATTACACGATCAAATACCCTTCTTGCTGTTAGATTTTTATCTCGTGCCACAGGTTGTTGAAGAGATTGTAGAGAAAAAGGTTGTTTTCTATATTTAGTCTTTCCATTTTTGCTGCCGAGGTGGAAATATTGGTAGTAAAGTAGGCGAGAGGAAGGTGGAAGCAGCAGCGAACGCTCCCTAGGGAGTGCCGATCCTCACGCCACGCACCGGCAGCGTGATCACCAGGAAAACAAGCAAAGAACAGAGAATTCTCTAACAGATGGCGGGAGAGAGAGAGAGCAGCCAGCCCTGCTCTGTGCGGAGGCGGCCGCTGCACGGTGCGGCCACCAGCACGGCCGAGGGGCAACAGCGAGGGTCACCCCGCTGCTCTCCCGATGGGGCGGAGAGACTTCAGAGGTCCAGGAGAATGTGCAGATAACGTACCAGAGGTGATGCCGGGGAGGTTTTACATGCGCCGCTCAGCGCAGAAACGTAAGCACGCAAAAGGCGCCCCGTTCACTGCGGGTTTCACCGGCACGGGGAGAGCAGAGGTGGGCGAGACTTCTCCCCGTCTGGGCATCATCTGGCGGGACGCAGTGAGGCTCAGAGCACGGTTTGTTACTTGAGTGAACTGAGAGAAATGATGATTTTGGGTCAGAGAGTGTGTGTTGTAAATAATGAAATACAAAGCCAGAAAAGCTCAGTGACACAACAAAGACTGGAGCAGATACAGCTGCACAGTCGGAATGTTTAAATTTTCAGTGCTGTGCCGGCATTTCTCAGCTCCCGGTAAAAATAGCACCGCTGGTGTGGTTATCGGGGATGGCAAAACCCTGTGAGAAAGCTCCAGTGTTGAACAGGTATTAAAAATAAAACATCCCGCTGGGAGTATGGATTGAAAAGCCACGGGGAGAGGAATGAGGTTTGCATGTGTGAGAACAGTGACAAAATGCTGCGAAAAGCGCTCGCGAGCAGCTCTGGAGCCGCACGGTCTGCACTCGCTTTGCCGGAAGAGCGACAGCAGCCGCTGCACCGTATCCAGCCATGCAGTGTGGTACCGTGGCCTCCGCAGCAGGATTCCATGGTCCGCAGCAGGATTTCATGGTCCACAGCTTGCTACAGCGCATCTACTGACTCGATTCGATCATTCAACACAAGCTCCTGGCTTTGGGTTAAAAGACCGGAGCCCCGGTGCCCGCTTTCGCCAGCGCACCGACCCGGAAAGCCCAACGTAAACTTCTCCATCCTGATGCTGCCAGAACAGCTGTCCTGAAACAAATGCTGTTCACGCTGCGGCAGAGGGACAAGGGAGAAGCACCTCGAGAAGACCCCAAACTATACAGTTCTATATATACACACACATTTTTGACTGAGAAGGTACAAAGTACTAAAGCAACTCATTCCCTTCCTTAGCATCTATGTAACAGCGGGTGATGTCATGTGGGTCAAGTCCTATAATCAAAGAATGTAGAAGTTACTGCAAATCTATTAACTGGCACATACAGTTGAAAGATAGCTCAAAAGAGAGAAAATCATCCTGCTGAAATGAGAAATCAGGCCTGAATGCCCTAAGTGTATGTTACTCTTGACTTTGGCATCAACAGAAGGAAAATAAATAAGGGCAGAAACATGGTATTTTAGGAGATTCTATACAGAGAAGTAGTACATAAAGGTCCTGAAGTGTGCAAAGGGTTCTGTTCAATTAGAGTCATCACAGGAATTATGGTGAGTACAGTTCGCTTTCAGAGACCCTATCAAGAACATTGTTAACCTGCTGCTTACAGCTTGATCCCCAAAATCTCATGGAAGCATGGAACACACTATCACCCACAGCCTCTTCTAAAAATGTACCATTTTACACCAATGCCATTTTTTAACTCAAATGTATTCTGAAAGCAACCAGGCAGCTACATCAGGGCTGAAACCCTCACCTTCCCTAAGCAGATGGAACAAGGGAAGCGGAGCTACGTACACGCACAGACAACGGCTCCAGCAGCTTTTGGTGCCTTTGGAAACAAAGGAAGAGCAAGAGAGAGCTCGGTGCTGTTTCCAGTGCGCTGCCAGCAGCCAACAGACCGCCTGAAGTCTGAACACCATTGAGAGCAGAGCGCAAAGTACAAAAATACGAGCACAAAACATACCTGTGAGTATATCATAGAATAAATATGCTGAACCAGAAGTGTTCCAGAAATAGAGTGCAAAACTGTGACCGCATTTCTTGAAGCCTGTGGGGCTGATGACATCACACCACTGAATGTCACACAGCGCACAGGAGGCAAATCGCTTCCCCGCTGAGGCACAGCGAGCATCACCCGCAGCGGCAAAGGGCTAACAGCGGGGCGTTTGCCACCGCCTCCCTGCGCACACCCCCGCCTCCCTGCATCCTTCTGGGGAGCAGCTCTGAGGTGAAGACCGCAAGACGGGTGTGAGCTCACGTCCCCAGCTCCGGGAGCGAGAGGGACGCCCTCCCCGTCAGGGGTGAGGTATGGAAATCTGAGTTAAGGTATGGAAATCGCTGCCTCCAGCCTCCGTCTGCCGCTCGGAAATACAAAACGGCCTATAAGGGGCTTCTTTGCAAATCAGGATGAGCCATTCCCGCTGCCCCTGGCACTTGTTGCTTCTTTTGAGCTACCCTGAGCCAGCGCATTCCGGGGCTATTGTCAGTGCGGAGCGGGCAATTATCCCTCTCCTCCCCACGCCCCGTCTCTCCTTCGCTAATTCTCCAGCCTGGAACAGCAGATGCCTTCCTAGCAAAACTTCCAGCGCAGAGTGCTGACATTTGGAGATAAACAGAAAAGCACTAGACAGGCAGCTAATTCCCATCTCATCCTGCTCGGAATTTCGATTGCGATTTGCTTTTAAGATGTCTATCCGCAGCACTAGTACGGAGACACGTCAGACACGCAGTCCTGCTAATAAAAAGACAACATCGCACTTTGCATGTCAAACAACAGTGCAGACAGGTTCAGGAATTTCACAGCACATGCAAAATCCTATTAACTGCACCGCCATTTGAAGACCCAATTTGCAGCTGCAGCAAAAGCTCGTTCTCCAAACTGATTATGGCACTACAGAATACACTTATCCCTCCGGGTCTGAAGATTTTATTTATTTAAGCTCCCTGACCCCAGAGGCCAAAATTCAGTAAACTTTGTGGCAGGCGGAATAATTAGCCACGCAAGAGCAGGCACCCCCCGTCCTGCGCGGCGCAGCGCCTTCCCTTCGCCCCACGCTCCCTTCCCAGCACTAAGCCATATAATCGGGCTTATGCATATGAGCTCAAACGTTTAAACCCATCATCGTTTTAGCACAGAGACAGCCCCCGGGGTCAGGGAAAGTGAATATCTGCAGAAAATAACAATACGGTGCATTACTTACTGCTGAGGTTCAACCTGCACCAGGAATGGAGAAGCAGCACCAGGAATGGAGAAGCAGCACCAGGAATGGAGAAGCAGCACCAGGAATGGAGAAGCAGCACCAGGAATGGAGAAGCAGCACCAGGAATGGAGAAGCAGCACCAGGAATGGAGAAGCAGCACCAGGAATGGAGAAGCAGCACCAGGAATGGAGAAGCAGCACCAGGAATGGAGAAGCAGCACCAGGAATGGAGAAGCAGCACCAGGAATGGAGAAGCAGCACCAGGAATGGAGAAGCAGCACCAGGAATGGAGAAGCAGCACCAGGAATGGAGAAGCAGCACCAGGAATGGAGAAGCAGCACCAGGAATGGAGAAGCAGCACCAGGAATGGAGAAGCAGCACCAGGAATGGAGAAGCAGCACCAGGAATGGAGAAGCAGCACCAGGAATGGAGAAGCAGCACCAGGAATGGAGAAGCAGCACCAGGGGTGGCACCAGAACTGGGCTGGCGGGAGGTGTCCCTGCCCGGGGCAGAGGGGTGGAACGAGACGATCTTTAAGGTCCCTTCCAACCCAAACCATTCTGTGAACTGTCTCTTTGGTAGCAGAGAAGTGTGACTCCAGCCTGTGCTCAGTCCAAAGCCTCTCCCAATTTTAGAGAGCTCCGTTCAGCAGATGTGTCTGAGAACTTAACAGATCTCCTATCAACATCAACTCAAAGCTCTCAGATGCAGGACAAACTTTGAATCGGAGCCTGTGGCCACGGGAACCTGTGGGAGATGAATGGTCAGCATCCCCTACCCGCCACTCCTGGTTCAGCAGTTTGCTGGCTACCAGCACCCAGCTGGGGCTGGTGGAACCGGGTCTGAAAAGCGTCTGGATGAACCGGGCCCCAAACTCACAGACGGGGATCCCTTACCCAACAGCTCACCCCGTCTGCGCTGGCGCCTCTCCTGCCTGCCAGTGTAGGTAGGAGCACGGTTCCTGGCAGAGGGTTCCCCAAAGGCCGTTGGTACATTACTGCTAGCAAAGCCTTAAGGGATTTTCCTGCCTCCAGTAGAGATTATCACCTACTTGGAAGCTTTTTGAAGCCCCCAGAACATTCCTGACAGACTTCTTGTGGCTGAAAAAGTTTCAGAAAGACGTGCTCACGGGACAGATCTGGTTGTGCTACACAACAGGTATTGGCAGATGTCCCCAAGAGCTATCAACCCATACAAGTTCTCCCCTCTGCACCTTGCCTCAGAGCAGCACTTTGAAGACTCTCTGCCCTACCAGCAACCTACCCCAGACGTTTCTCAGGAGTGCTTTGAACAAACACCAAGCAGTAAAAGCTTATTTGCCAAATGGCATTACCTCTTTGGCTGCTGGAATTACAAAGTGCTCTGTTGTCATACAAACAAACAGCTTTTCCCCTACTCTCTGCAGAGGCACCCGGCTTATCCCAGCCTCAGAATGACCCCTTTTATTAAAAGCACTTGTTAAATACCAGCAGCGTCTCGCTGTGCCAGAGACGGCCCCGAGGAAGCGAAAGCCGGCTAATACCGGGATTTGATGATAATCCCGACTGCCTCTCCGGTTCAGTAAAATATTTGCACCCAATCTACAGGAAGCATTTTCTGACCATGTTATATGTGTAGAATATATCTTGTGTTGATTCTGTTGGGTAAACCATGAAGTCAGGGCTGTCAGTATTTATGGGCGTTGTGGGTATTCCCCCCCCCCCCCCCAGTTTAATAGATTTCCACCGGAGCATTCACGTCATTTCTCAGGTGTCATAAAATACACCTCTGCCCTACAAACTGGTGTTTTATAGTGAGCACTGTGTATCAGATCAGTAGAAATGGATATTTCAGTCCAACTTGGCAATTTCCAATGAATCACCACCCTCCTATGAATATCACGACACTATTTTGGCACGGGGTTTTTATGCTTTCACGTTAGGGTGTACAACAGCTAGTTGCGTGTACTTGAAACTATATTCAGCTCAACAGCTCTCCATATATAGTTGCAGTCTCTGAGTTCAGACTGGGGAAAAAAAAAAAATCAGGTAAAGGAACATTCCTTGGCAGCAGCCATCACAACGTTCACTGGATCAGGAGCAGAAGCTGGGTACGGCATGGAGAATAAACCACTGGTGCACCCAACTTGTGCACCAACCTCGGCGCAAGGCTCCAGACTAGCCGGGCTGGGGAGAGGACGCAGACTGAAGCAAACATAACTGCCACAGAAATACCCGCAAGAAGGCTTTGGCACATCTTTATCCTAAAGCACCAGCAGTTTGGATGAAGCCACCGATTGCATCCCCCATACACCCCATGGGATTTCTCCTGGATAAGCCCTTTTCCAGTCCTCAAGTACTGTGGGACCTCTCCGTAACTTTCTTTTCCAGTTCTTTCGTTAGTAAAGCTTTAGCACAACCCCTTCGCACACTCTGAGCTCTCTCTGCCACTCTCATTTAAGCACCTTACAAAGCTTTAATTATCAGACTAATTATGTTAAAGCCAAATTCACCCCTATCTAACCACGATTTTGAAATCACTAAGAGGAAACAATGCTGTTAATTAAGGTGGGACCCTGACGAATGGAAGAACAGGTTTACCCACAAGAAGGCAATCCGGACATTCTCCTTCCGCTTTCCCAGTACAATCTGTGAAACAAACACGAGTTTTGCTGCCGATTACAGACTTCTTCATAAACAAAGATGGTTCAGGGATTTCCAGGTGCGGTTTCACGCATCACCACCTCAGAGCGCTTGGCTGAGCTCCCCGATTGCCCGCCTGAGGCTGTGCCCGCCCCCCCTTCTGCAAACCCCCCTGCAGGAGCGCCATCGCCGCTGATGGTGGAGGGGTGTTTGGCCTCGTTTGCCTGCACACACCTGCCAGAGGTGACAGCTCTGCTGCTCTATCCAGCAGCTTCTGTACCCATTTGTGGAAAATTTTGCTTTTTGTAGCGTATCTTCATCCCCAGTGAGTTCGGACCGACCCAGGCTGGATTTCAGAGCCCCCCCGAGGCAGCCAGTCGGGGTTCCCGAGGCAGACCCGGGCCCCTCCACTGCCGGCGCCGCAGAGTGCGCTTTGCCTTTCTGCCCGTATCTGCAGCGAATGGGTGGCCGTGTGTGCCGTGCTAAGCGAGAGCATCAGCGGGACTTACTTTTGATCTGGGGCTTTGAGCAACTGGTGAACATCAGGCTTTAGGTGGTTTTGACATCCTCGCCAGTGCAAACTTCCCAGGGTACTCAGCTTTAATCTGCGTGGTTTCTTTTCTCACAGGTAGCTTAAACCCTCAGGACCCTCATTTCCACCAATGCCAATGGAACTGCGGCTTCTCAGAGAATGTCACCTGCTTTACGTGTGGCTCCTCAAACACTGCTTGTGCCTGAGGTGCTCTACAGCCCCACAGCAGAGATCCAGCCACCCTCTAAGAGACGCATCCAAACCCAGCCAGGAGGACAGTGCATGAAAAGCAAGGAAGATAAATTGGCCTTTGGTGCCTAGAGAGGTGACCTAGCCAGAGACAAACATCTGGACAGGTTTCTCTAGTCCAGCAGCTCTGAACATTCAAAGGGAAAACGTCTCATGCATGTCTTGCAGTTTATCCCACTACTTCCAGCTAAATCCATTTTAAAACGATGTTCTCTTCTTGGCACTTGTCCCCTTCACACGCGAGCAGCTGATTATCGCGGCCACTCTTAGTTGCTGTTTATCCAATTGAAACATTTTGTTCTTTTAATCTTTCCTTCTAAGTTCTGCAAGCTCCTTAATCATTTCTGTTGTACATCCCTGGCTCCGCTGTGATGCGGAGCGCGCTGGCGTTTTGGTACTCTTGATAACAACACTTGTAAATTAATAGAGTCGTGCCAAGAATGAATCTGCCCAAATTTACAGGAGCGTTTTTAAGAGGCCAAAAACCTGTAATCCCTCTTCAGACGACACTGGTAGGACTGTACCAAGGTTTTCACATTCAGTTCTCCGTATCTAAATACTAAAACTCGTAGGAAAATTAATGACTTAATTATCGCCACAAAATTAAAACCTGGGTCGTTCCCCCCTCGTCTGGCCAGCGAGACACGCGGCAGACTTCAGACAGACTGGGTTTCCTCCGTCACCCTCAGACCCCTCTGCCCCCACCCGCCCCGGTGCCCGACGCGCGGCCGCTCCCCCGCGCAGCCTCTGCCCCACACGGCGCCGCCGCACGAGAAGGTCCATGGAAAGGCCGTACCGGTGAGGAAACCGCACTCCTCCCCGGCAAAGACGCTGCGGTACCTTATTTTCTACATACACGATGTAACGCTTGAATAAAGAGAGTATCGTTTTATATACCATCAACTTTTTAACCTTTCTGGTGATCCCTTTGGAAAATTATTTTCCCCTCACGTGATTTCCAGAGCCGTTCAACAGCTCCGTGCTCCCAGCTCCCCTTCCTTAGGGGGAGGCACGCGAACGCCGTCGGAAGCACTCCTCAGTCCAGTGCTCCTGCACCATGCTGACTCAAAAAAAACCCAACCCAAATAACCTACACCAGGTAAACTAGGCAGGAAAAAACCTCTTAGCTGTCCTGGGTGCAAACACAATTGTGCCTTACGGTGCCCATTTAGATTCCAGCAAGAAGGTGTTTTTCCAGGCGGCGCACCGAACCGCACAAGCGGAAAGCACGCTGCTGGAGGCTGGCCGTTTCTCCGGGCTGTCAGGGCTTTTCAGTCTTGTTTTATAGTTTCCTTTCGCTCTATAAAATACTTTGACACACCGCCGCAGACCTCTGGCGGGCTTCCTATTCCATTTTTTCCTGACTAAGTGAGATGCCACTTTGAGAGGCATTGAGGCATCGCCGCTAAATTACACCCACGGTTTGGGCAGAGGGGCGCGTAGCGAGTGTGCTCCCGCTCACCACTTCGGCGTTTCGTCCCGCTCGGAGCCGGGAGCGCGCGGCCGCCCGCCCCCGCGCTGCTCAGAGCCGCGGCGCAGGGAGGTGGTTCCCTGGGCGCGCTCAGCAGGTCGCCCTCCTTTGCGCCTTTCCTTGGGGGGTTTTGAGCGTTCCGTTATTACAGAGAAGGTAACGCTGTTCCTCACGGCATTAATTCGTTCTGCTGCTCAAAGCACCACTTCCAGTGAAGCGGAGCCCGGTTAGGGCACCGTCCCAGCAGCCCTCGGAGGGGGGGGGGGGGGNGCAGCGCAGGAGGCGTCACCCTGCAAAAACGCATTTGCTCCTCATTTTGTAGTCTTTTTGTACCTTACCATGTATTTTAAGCTACTCTAGCTAAAGTTATTTCAGTTGGAGAAATGAATCTGCATTTCTAAAGTACGATAATTACTGGTTATTGATAGTTAACTATGGCTCATTAACTATTTCTGTTATGACACAATTGCTATTTTTATGTTAGGCAAAGCAAGACTTTGTGCCGCAAACCAGCGGTCTGATGGGCCAAGTTAGAGACAGACAACAAATAACACAATATAATTGGATTCTATTCTACCTCATATTTTATCTCTGTTAGAATAAACACTGAAATGTACCTGTTGCAAATAGAAACGCTTGGACACGCTTTCAGATCTCTGGCATTAAAGCATTAAATCCTAAACGGAATTAAGGGGAAAAACTGATCTGAAACTTTCTATCCCTTTCTACCCTGAAAATCCAAGAACCAATAAATCAAGTCAAACAGATTTGAGTTGATCAAAACATTTACTAAATTAACATGAAAAATCTTTCAAAAACTCAAGCCAATTTGTTTTGGCATTTTCAGATGATAATTTTGATTCGGCAAGTTCACAGTTTAATTATTTTCAAACTTTGTTCTACTGAAAAAAATGAATAAAATTCTTTCAAGTTAACCTATTTTTTTGTGTTGCATAAAAACTTTAAAAAGCAAGAAGTACTTAAAAAAGTATTCATTTTAGCTGAAGAAAAACTCTTACAGTGGAAGAAACAACAAATTAACAAGACAGCGTTTTAAAAAAATGCTTATAAATACACTTGCTGAGCGTGCGTTTGCGTGGGGCATCGGTTATGCAGCAGTGCCAAGGTAACGGCGAGCGGCAGCAGAGCGGGACGGCTCCTCTCACTTGGCCCTCCAAACAGAGAAAAAGGACCAAAAATTGCTTTCAGAAGTCAGCCCTGCCCCGAGCCCCATCACACCGCTGTTTACTGCGGCTTCATACCGTCCCCGTCTCTGTACAAGGCTCCCGTGACACAGGCTGTTTAAATAAAGTAATTATGTTGATTAATTAACTTCTGGGGCTTTAGTGATCTTTTGCACTTTAAGTCTCAGCAATCCTGGTAACACACCGTCGGCATCACCCCGGCCAGGGGAGCTCGCTGGGAGGGACGGGACAGCATCTCCTGCCGGGAGGGACGGGACAGCATCATCTCCGGCCGGGAGGGACCAGCCCCCCCGGGGCAGAGCCACGCTCCCCAGAGGTCTGGTCTCAGCTGGTACCCTTTGCTTTTATGGGTGACTGAGCAAGGGAAAGTTTCTGAACCCAACACCCCATTTTGCCCCCCGGGGGCCGAGCGGTGCCCACTGCACCGCATTTTGGAGGTCAGCCCTGCCTGACCCGAGGAGGAACCCGCGCAGGTTTGTCCTAAGGCAGTGAAGGAATGTTTCACCTTTCGCTCAGCTGAAACCACACAATGACTGGTTTGGGGTTTTTTCCCATCTTAATGAAAAAAATTTGTAGAAATAGCTGGTGCTGCGAGAAGGAAGACGGCCGTGAGATGGCCGACTTCAGATGACATCAGTACCGGGGGCGAGAGAGAAGGGTGGAAAATGTATTTTCATGTACTACAGATATTGTTCTTCAGAGACAAATGATACCAGCAAACACAAGCTTCCTGCCAAGATATAAATATCAAGCTGCTGATACAAGCCTGCTTTCGCTGGTAGCTCGTTCAGCGACTCAGAAACGATGCCAGAGGAGGGTGCAGAATTACAGATGTTGCCTCCGATGTCACCCACAGCAAAGGTGCTGAGGGGTCCATTTATTCTCCAGGAATAGCAACGTCATTACTAAAAAATTCCATGATGACATTGAGCTGTTCAGGTTGTACCAGCTTGTTTCTTTTAGAGGTGATATAATATGTTTCCAAGGAAGTCTTAAGTTACGGGCATTTTTCAAACCAAAAGAGGCTGAAGTGACCGACATACTCTGCTAATGCTCTTTTCTCTCTTTATCTTTTCATTTTGGCAAAATATTTGCTACCTGTCTTCATGCTGACCAGTGAGAGTGACCACTTCTAAAACACTGTGCTGAAAGACCTTTTTGCATTACGGATATCTAACAAATCCCAGAAGGAATGAATTTGCATGCACTCCAGTATATTATTAATCAATAAAGCAGACATGCCAAACACAAAGTGAAAAGGAAACGCTCGGAGGAGCTACCCTCCGCCCCTCTGAACTAAAAGGATAGTTGGCAGCTGAGATGCAGACTTTACTGGAAGAACAGCCTCTGCCATGCTAATCCAATCCCAGATATTTAAATGCTTTGATTTCGCAGCCATCAAAACCCTCAGCAGACAAAAGCTGGGTGAGAGGACCCATTAGGAAGGGAAATTCAGGCAGCGTGAGAATGACTGAAAAGATGCAAAACGACCAGAGGAGTGGAAAGACCATTTAGCTCACCCTCAGCAAAACAGAAAGGCATGTGCTTGTCAGCGCTGGCGACGCATTGCACTTATATCACCCGGAGCCTCCTCAACGCGTTTGTAACTGCGTCGTTCTAAACGCGTCGCTGGTCCATAAGATACACACCGGCACCCGGGGACAGAGCCGCGTGTGCGCGACTGAAGGGGAACGATCCCCACCATAGGGATAAATCTGGAGTGGAACTTCTCAGTGCACGTGGACAATAGCGTACCCGTGTCCCCCGGCTGTCGCGGGAGAGCGCGGTCTGCGGCGCTGCGGGTCCGCCCGCTCGGCGTGGAGAGGGTCTGCACAGGGCGGGGGGGGGGCTTTCCTTTAGGAAAGAGTTATAAACCTCAACACCTTCGGGACAATTAGACACACCAGTTCCCACGGTGGTTTTTAGGCAGCCGAGCCTGTCCGTACGCTGCACACACGCACGCACCCGCAGGAAGAGGTAAGAGGCCGGCGAAGCACCGCGTCTCCCCCTTTTGCTGAGAGCCGCGCGAGCGCAGCCCTCCCCTCACCTCCACGCCGGGACCTGAGCGGATCCGGGATGAGGACAGGCGCTTGCGCGCGGAGGGAAGAAAGGCTCTGCGGAATACTCACAACAGGGGCACAACCGGCCTCGTATGAGGAACGGGGCGGGAAAGCGGAGCAGTCGGGGGCTCCACGGGAGTCACCGAGTGCTGAAACGCGCTGGGAGCGGCTGCGCATCGCCGGCGATGGCCCTCTGCTCCGGGGTCCGGCCAGCGGCGCCTCACACGGAGACAGCGTTCCCAGCGCCGGCACACTCACGATCCAACAGCCTTCACGGCCGTTGGGTTACACTAAAACGCAGCTCGTTCCAGAGCTGTCGCAGAACACCACCACAGCCAAGCGCAGGGCGTCGAGGGCATCCCCGGGACCGCGTGTCAGCCCGGGCCGGCGAGGACGCCGGGGCAAGCGGGACAGTGTGGCCCAACTGGAAGGAAAAAGGGTTTCGCTGCTTCAGAAAGACAGAGGAGATCGAGTACAGCAGGACTTGTCCTCCGACTGTGCAGGCCTCACGGGCCGCCCTTTCTTTTGCAAGGTCTTCAGGACTTCGCGCCGTGATCTCGCTCCCTCCTCCCCTCCACGGGGCCGGCCCGAGCCATGGGGGTCCCCGGGACCCCCCTCTGCCCCCGACCCAGCTCCGGCGGCGCCGGGGAGCCCCGGGCAGGCGCTGCGCTCCCCGCGCCCGCACCGAAGGGTTCCTGCCCCTCCTCTGCCCCATCCAACTGGCCTTTGAGGTCACTTCAGGTGGGTTGAGGGATGTATTATAAATTTTAATTTGCTCTGTTTGTTTAATGAAACTCATCGAGACTAATCCTCATTTTCTAGCAAGTGTAAAAAAAAAGTTCCATTTAATTAAAATTAATGACCTTCACGCCTACGGAAGATTTTCAGGCTCAGAGGATGAGATTTAACACTTTGTGCAAGAAGCGAGTACAAAGGCAACGCGCAATTAGATGAGGAAAAATCTCTGAAAAAGACCATCATTTCTGTTGATAATTTAAACCTTTGCTCGAAGGGAAAAATATAGTCAGTAGAGGAAAAAAATGATGTTTCCTAATACTGGCTACTCTCTGCAATTGTAAAAAGTGTGTTTGTAGTTTAATTGCTTCCAGTAAGTTTACTGAAATAATGTTAATTGCTTCTTTTTAATTTTCACTTTTGAGACTTAATATCACAAAGAAAGAGAAAAAAACTGGATATAAGGTCATTAAAAAGGCCTTCTTCAGATGTGGGATTTTAGACATGGCAGATTTTAGAAACTAATGGCAAAATTAAATTATATTAAAGGCTCTGACATAAAACATGAAGACTAAGGAAATGGAGAACTACATTGGGCTGCGCATCACTATTATTCCCCTCACGCAAAGCCTATATTGCGTATTGTTATCTATATGTATAATTTATTAGAGAAATGCCAGAGAAGTCCCCTTTACACTGAACTGCTGAAATTACTTTCCAAGTTAATGGATACAGATTTTTAAAAAGGAAAGCGGCTTTCGTGCCGGGAACGCGCCCTCAGCCCGCCGGGACGCTGCCCAGAGCTCCTCTCTCAATCCCACCCACCCAAATATTGAGGTACAGAAATCAGCTCTATGGCTCTTTCTGAGAAAGCCACCTTGTTTCATTACACCTGTAGGAAGGTATATTTCTAATTGTAAACAAGTCATTGTACACTACTTTGCTGCGCTTTTCTGATTTACAGTTGTGTATTTCTAATTAAATAATGCATTTCTGCTTTAGGAAGATGTCTGTATTTTAAACTGACTGTGCATCACAGTGAAATTATGAAATCCTTTATTTAAATTACTGTGGCAAAGCAGAACATGACAAATTGATGTGTGGGAGTTGAATGTTCTTAATTTTCTAATTAGTGCTTCAAAAAAAAAAAAACAACAACCAACTGAAAAACCAAAAAACAAAAGAAGCTTGCAACAAAAAGCCCAGCAAATGCAAGAACCATCTTCATACCATCCTCAAACCATGCAAAAGCTGAACTCCCTCCCAACACGCTTTCATAATCGCTCTTCTTTCTGGGGGCATACCCAGCCCCCACCGTTCACCTCCGATATTAGGGACTCTGCATTAAACACAAGCTTTCCCACGCTGAAAGCTAGCGGCTCTCCGCACTGATGTGCTTTTCAAACAGAAAAAAAGGAAAACATAACCAAACCCATATTTGTTTCCACATTCATCATGTTCCCAAATCCCTATTTCTTTGAGTGTTGACATTTTACTTTTTAATTACTGTTGAAGAAAGTCAATTTTTCTCATGGTCCAGCTGATAATCTTCACAGCTTCTTGAATTTTGCCAATTGCAAATGGTTTGCATATTTTCACACCGATTTTTTAAAAAGTAACTTTCAAAAATTTCTCCTGAAGCAACATCTGTGTTTGCATATATTTTAATTTCTCCCCTGAAGTTTACTTGTTAGCGGCTTTTCCTTCTCCACACTTCAGTGATTAAGTCTGAGGCGTAAATGAATAAATGCATTTCAGTCAGCGCCGTCTTTTTGATTTAAGAAAAGAATTAAACCCGCGTGAATCCTGTGCCATTCCTCCCTTCCGTCTGTCCTTAACCCACCCCGGTAGCCCCACTGGCGCCCCACAGGCAGTTGGGGTTTTCCAGTAGTTCTTTGCGAGAGCACCACGGGCAGTACAAGGTATACTCCAAACACTCCGGTGTAAGCACGTTTTCCTGCAGAGGACGCGCTGAGAGGCTTTTACAAGTTTTATGAGGGACCTGAAGAAAATCCTCTCTACCCCGATCCGCAGCAGCCAAAGCGCCGGTGCTGCCCATGCTCAGCGTGCCGGGCGGGCACCGCTGTGTGCAGAGCCCCCGTCCCCCCGCACCCCACTGCCGGCCCCCCGGCTCGGGACAAAGTTGTGGTTTGACGGGGAAAACCACAGCCCAACGCACAAACCCAAAAAGCGGCAGCCCCGGAGCCTTCCCGGTGGGACCCCACCGCATGGGGAACCCCAGGGAGCAGCCAAGTCAAAGCTTGCAAATACCTCACCCTCTCCATGTCCAAACCAGAAAGTGTTCCACGCAACTTTCAATGTGCATTGGCGTTTGTTACCATAAGGGTCTATTTCAACATGACTAACGCGTTTCCCACTCACCAACAGTGCTATAAAGCGATTCCCCTGGGTGCAGGGTCATGTGTAGGGCTGCAGCAACAGCCGCAGGGATCTCCACGAACACGTGACCTCCCAAAATCTGTCTATAGCCCTCCGCATTAGGAGGAGAGCGAGCCGTTGCCTGCTGCGGACACTCAGCACCTACACTTCCCCCGAGTAGTTCCCAACTGGTCCGCAACACCAGGGCGGGCAGCGTGCGAAGCTGATGTTGACGTCAAGCGGTGGGACGGTCCCCAGAGCACCCCCCGCCGCCAGCAGAGCCCCCCACGTGTGGGTGGGCGGTGGACGGGGGCCCGGTGCGAAGGCAGGACGGGCAGCGCCCCACGGCAGCGCCCCACGGCAGCGCCTGCTCCCCGCTCCGACAGCGGGTCACGCTCAGCGGCAGCTACCGCGGCCGTTCCCCGCCGATGCCCCAGCCCTCCCCAGCGGGACGAGGGTGTCCACAACCAGAGACCCCGGTGGGCTTATCCCCTCCGAGCTACTGCCCTGCGCAGCACCGGAGCTACAGAGGGCAAAGAAAAACTCAGAATGGGTTTCCAAAGATGTGCATACGGTTCCCCTTGAAAACACGGAGCTGCGGTAAAACGGCCACCAGCCCCCCCACCGCTCAGCCCAGCGCCAGAGGGGTCACCGGGGCTCTGCCCGGCGGCAGCAGCCAAACGCGGCTCAGAGCGCCGGCGGCTCCCGCTACCCATCACCCCCACGGCTCTGCGCCCGTGATGATGGATAACGAAATTAAGTAGCAATTAGGCCTGGGCTCACCTCTAAAGGTTACGGATCCTTAAAGCCACCCAGATACGCAGAAGCTACACGGCGCCTTTTGATTTATGACCCCAGGCTCGAAGCATCGGGCTCAGGGCTGAGGTCCCCTTTCAGCAATTACTCAAGTAAACTCTCCCAGTGACCCACTCACATTCTTAACAAGGCCTCCACATCACTGCATCTTGTGTTTAAAGAAAAAAAAAAAAAAGATACATTTTCAGTGCCATTTTTTTTGGAGGACAGAGGCAAGCATGAAATCAGAAAGAAGTTCACCCCTCTGTCCGTGGACATCTCCAACTTGGGATATGACGTAGATAAACTACAGAGACCTCAGATTTCAGCTGCTTCCATTAAAAAAAAAAATCTAAGTCAATATTATTTATATAGATTAGACACTTAATCAGGGTTTTTGAAGACTGCTGTCCTGCCTAACTGCCCGAGCTCCCCTGGACCTCAGTACAACTGGGCACCGGAGCAGCTCCACCAGCACATCCACCATCCCCACCGGGAGCGGGGCTGTGGGATGCTGAGGTGCCCCTGGAAAGCCGCCCCTCGAGTGCTGCGTTACCATTCCTCTGTCTGCTGCAGAGATAAAACCTGCTGGCTTTCACCCGCCCTGGGAGGTCGGGCTGGATGCTCCTGGTGCTCCCTTCTGGCCTCTCAGTCTGCGGGTTTGTCTGAGCCGTTGTGTCCGTGCGGGGCTGAAATGCAGCTCGGCCGCCACAGACCACCCGCTGGAGGGGGAGATGCCGCCCGAGCTGCTGCGCTCCCACGGTGCCGGCACCGCCGAGACAACAGCGCGCAGCAACAACAGCCACACCACAGATACATTGGGAGCTAAAAATACAACGCTGCAGGAAGGGAGTTTCTGCCAAATAACAGTAAACACAAAAAATAACCCAGACAACTTTTTCATCAGAGAAGGAGAAGTCTCTCTAGCGTTTTGCTAATGAAGGCTCCCGAGGTGTCAAGGCAGGAGCGGTGCGGTTCCTCTCCCCTGCGCAGGCGAAGGGACGGCCACGGGCCGGCGCTGGCATCGCTGCCGGGATGCGCCGTGATCCTGTCCCCAACTGCAGCGATGGCCCCAACAGAGCTGCTGAACGCACTGCTACGGGAAACTGAGGCACCGACAGAGACGTGACCTGTCCGAGGCCGTCCCAGAGCCCGACAGTAACACAGCGACACTTGGACGAGAGCAGCACGTCCAGGTCTGCAGGGTTCTGCCTGATTAAGGGGTC
The DNA here is from genome assembly GCA_008711295.1 of Anarhynchus alexandrinus. Taxonomy (NCBI): domain Eukaryota; kingdom Metazoa; phylum Chordata; class Aves; order Charadriiformes; family Charadriidae; genus Anarhynchus; species Anarhynchus alexandrinus. The sequence continues at coordinate 373,517 of VUYV01000251.1, forward strand.
TGCAACTGAATCAAAGCCTTTGGCTTCATTTGAATCTAAGTTTGTTTCCTTGAGGAAACATAACCCGATTCTGACTTTATTTGCTTTGAACAGGTTGAAATGTTCTGCTTAACAGGACTTTATTTGTCAGGTTTCAAAAGCCATACTTTTTTCTTCTAAAACTAAGAATTTTTTGGGACATATTTCACGTTCAAAATATTATCTACATATTTCTCAAAGCATTCTTTTAAGCCAGTTACCTGTAACCAGCAACCCAAAGTATTAATCACCAGGTCGAGTGAATTAGTAGGATCTTTAGTACCTGAGATTGCACAGATCACTCAGCCTCAAGTTCAAGAAAAATTCCTGAGGCTCCTCACTGAAATATATCCCAATTACCCATCACCACTAATTACTTTTCAATGCATTTAGGATAGCAGTCATGAATCACAGTCTCATCTGCTCATTTCCAGAGCTTCGTGCGCTACCAGAGGCTCTCAGGAACATCTTCGGGGAGCGCTGAGATGCAACAGCTTCCCCAGAAAGCTCTCTAATGGCTCTGGGAAACAAGAGCCTCACAAAAACACGCTTCTAAATGGATCTAAAAATAAACTTGTTCTAGTATCTAAACAACTCTTTAAAATAGAAATATAAATGTTTAAAAGAAACAAACCTCAAACAACAAAGCTTTCCTCAGTCCAACAGCTTTAAAGAAAGCACACATCTCCGCAGAGCTCCACCACAGGCAGCAGGAACTCTCCTCAAGCCCCCACAGCCCCTTTGTACCCCTCCAGGGAGCTCTCCTGCCCTCCTCCCATCCCTCCTAATGCCAGGTGGCTTCAATGGACTGATTCGTTAGGCAATTAAGCTAATTAGGAGCTGGGTTGTGTTGAGTAATTCAGAAGCATTTATAAGACCATTTCAAAATTGCGGGCTAAATCCTGTTTAGAGTTGCAACCCTACAAAAACATCTGATTCCACCTTGAAAGTGATTGATGAGCAGTATTCAAAATTACCATTCCAAATTCCCCCAGGCTCAGACAAGCGATGTTACAGTTGTCTTCTCTACAGAAATCAACACCAAGCTACCAACAATTTGTTTCTTCTGTGGAAGCATTTGCCATCAGCAACTGTTCAGGGCCAACAGCAGTGTGGTGAAGTGTATTTGGGTTTATTTAAGTGAGCCCCAAGGGGATGGGGCGGTGTGGGGAGCAATTGGGTACACACGCTGAAATAACGAGGCACTGGGGTGTAAACGAGCCGGTGTAAATGAGCCGGCGTGCTCCCTCTCCCGCCACACAAAGCCCTTAGCTGGAGACATTCACTGACAATGGTCTTTCTGGCCTTTGGTACCGAGGTGGAGAGGAGAGACCCAGCTCTGCTGTGGTGGCACAGGGGGGGCAGCAGAGCAGAGCAAGAAACACAAAATCAGCATAATAGAATCATAGAATCATAGAATGGTTTAGGTTGGAAAGGACCTTGAAGATCATCGAGTTCCAACCCCCCTGCCATAGGCAGGGACACCTCCCACCAGACCAGGTTGCCCAAGGCCACGTCCAGCCTGGCCTTGAACACCTCCAGGGATGGGGCCTCAACAACCTCTCTGGGCAACCTGGGACAGTGCCTCACCACCCTCACAGGGAAAAACTTCTTCCTCATGTTCAATCTAAACCTGCCCTCTTCCAGTTTGAAGCCATTCCCCCTCGTCCTATCACTCCATGCCCCAGTAAAAAGTCCCTCCCCAGCTCTCCTGGAGCCCCTTTAGGGACTGGAAGGCCGCAATAAGGTCTCCCCGGAGCCTTCTCTTCTCCAGGCTGAACAGCCCCATATAATCACCGTATATATGCAAAATCACCACACAGCACGTGGGTGTGAAAAACTGCCGGTACAGGTTCCAACCGCCGCAAGCAAAGGGCGTTTGGGCTGTAGGTGCTCTCGCGCTGTGCCCCTGTGGCAGCACGCCGTCCCACCGCCCGCCGGCAGGGCCAGCCACCCCGGGATCCTGGCGCGAGCCCGGCTAACGCCGCTCGGGGTATGCCAACGCGCTCGGCCTGACGGAGGTGCGCCGGCATCCCTGGAGAGCAATGCCGCGCTGCGGAGCTTTGAGGGGCAGTGCCTGTTGTTTCTCCCGCTCTCTTGGGGTTAGCACACCCCTACGGTGCGGGTTGGGGACGGTGACAGCTCGGTGCAGGATTTCAGCATCAACATTTCAGTTTTGCAAAGCTGTTGTGGCAAACGGGTGGGAGTTGGTGGCCAAGCTCCTTCTGTAGACATATACTCTGTGCCTTCATCGCTCTTCCAAAAGTGACGTACATCTCTAGTTAGTAACAAAGTACAACGATAAATCTACTGAGGTTATAAAACACGTGTATTAAGATTATGAGACATTTAAGCACTGTATAAGGGTAAATTGCACATGTGAGTGGGACTGAAAGTGTAGGAAGGAGTCTCCCACCACCTTCTGCACCCACTCCAGGCAACTGGTTTATGAGCATTCAAGAAAAACTAATGCTCAAACTTTTTTTTTTCCCCCCTTTTTTTCCTGATTTACCTTCCCTCTTTGATTGAAAACAAAGCTTGTGAGCAGCCTGGCCCAGTGATGAGTTAGATGCACATAAAAAAATGAAAAAAAAGAAGAAAAAATAAAGGAAACATCCACAGCAAGAGGTTGAGGCGCCTCCTCTGGGGTCAGGCTCCTGCTAAGGTCCTTACCCACTGCCCCATTCAGAGGAGCCGCATCCCGGATCTGTGTAATTCGCACTGTTCGTTTCCGCTATAGGCAGCTCTGAGCTCCTGAAAGGATCTCCGTAAGCCGTGCGCTCGGGCCTCTGCACCGGCTGTGCCGCTGCCCAGTGAAGCAGAACAGCTTGTCATTTTCCATGCGCGTACTTCGATTTCAAAACCCACATAGCAGACAAGCATTAGTTGAAATAATTGTAGAAACTGCTTCTACTAAAGCGTCTTTAATACAAATGAGGTATCATTAGCAGCAAGACACTTATTTTATTACAATTGTTTAAGAACTTAGCGGTGATTATTGTTGGCACACATACCCAAGTAAAAATCCTTTGACATTATTTTTGTTAAGACATTTAAAATATCGTACTAATAGAATAATTAAAGGAAAAGAGAGACAAAAATAAACAGAAAGCAAAGCTGGGAGAACCCAAGAGAACAAATCATGTCACCGTTCCCATATGCCGCACATGCCTGTGACAGCGGCTCACTGCCGGGGAGGACGGGTGGCCATGCCGGACCCCCGCAGGTCCTGGGGGTCCCGGAGCTGTGCCCCACGTCGTGCCACGGGGGCGGGGAGCCCTGGCCACACACCACGGCTCGGCGGAGGCGTCTGGAGGGAGGTGGGAACCGGCACACCGAGCAAGGACGGCGGCGAGCCAGAGACGGGCGAGGGCAGGGGGAGTTTCACTTGCTTAAGCAAGTGTTTTACTTCCTTAAGCTCGCAGCCTAAACATCAACACTGTGTGTGTAGGTAAACGTATATCCATCAGAAGTATGGCAGCACGAAGCCAAAAGAATCTCAGTCTCAACAATGCNTCCCATATGCCGCACATGCCTGTGACAGCGGCTCACTGCCGGGGAGGACGGGTGGCCATGCCGGACCCCCGCAGGTCCTGGGGGTCCCGGAGCTGTGCCCCACGTCGTGCCACGGGGGCGGGGAGCCCTGGCCACACACCACGGCTCGGCGGAGGCGTCTGGAGGGAGGTGGGAACCGGCACACCGAGCAAGGATGGCGGCGAGCCAGAGACGGGCGAGGGCAGGGGGAGTTTCACTTGCTTAAGCTCGCAGCCTAAACGTCACCACTGTGTGTGTAGGTAAACGTATGTCCATCAGAAGTATGGCAGCACAAAGCCAAAAGAATCTCAGTCTCAACAATGCAAAAGTCTAGCTGAGGAAAATAAAAAATAGCAAAAATCCTTCATAGTTCAACCTCAGGAATAAGGAACATGTCCCCAAACTTTGATCCGTCATTTGCTCTCCTCTAGTTCCATTTCCAAATTCAGTATTTATCTTTCTGAGACGAACATCCCATGTGAAATGAGCAACATTTTGATTTTACTTGGATTTAAAATATATGGGGGCCTAAAGCGAAGCTGGAAAAACAGGCAGCAGCATCCAATGCTCTCTATGAACAACATCCCAATGAAAAATCTTTATGAATGGGTTCCTTAAAGGCAGAAGTAAAAAATTCACATAAAATTCAATTAAAATAATTTAGCCTAATCTGCTGTTAAACAATTAAGACTTCACTAAATCAGGGGTAGAATTTACATAAAAATTAAACTAACCCATGTGCAATATTGAGCCATTTCAGAATTACCAGTAATTTAATTGAATATGTTTAAATGGTTTGTTATCAGTATGATTGTCGTGGATTTCTTCAACGCCAGGAAGGTAATCAGAGTAAGCACCAGACACGCGCGCCCCACACAAATCAATTACGCCGTAAAACTGAACTTAATGAATAGACATTTTCATATTTTTGTTTTATTTGAAGTTGCTTTATTTGCATGTTAATATAAACATGTGCAGCTAATTTCAGAAAGCAACTGGCATGCCTAATTCCGCCGGATTGAGGGAGCCCGCGCGGTGCCGCCACGCTGCCTCTCGCAGCGGTTGCGCTGGGTGACTCGCGGGGTCTGAAGCCACCGCGCGTCCCACCAAGGAAGGGCAGAGCATCCCTCCCGCGCGGGCGGTGGCACCCCCGCAGAAACGCTGCCCCTCGCACCTTCTGCGCACCCCCGCGCTGTAGTTAAATTGACATAAACCAGGAAAATGAAATGTAAAATGTAAGTGAAGCAACCAAGGGAACCTGCTGCTGCTCAAGTCCTCTGGACTGCCCCAACCCTATTTAATTATTCACCTAATATTAAAATAGAGAAATAGCAACTAGACATGATTTATCTGTGGTTCAATTAAGGCGCTAACCACCAGAGAGTGTAGGGTTGTGGATAAGCGGGGGATTCCTGTCCAGAGAGTGATGGAGCATGGGTCTGGTCAGCAAACCCAGAAAACCACCTGCAACTGCCAAAACCAGAGGAGAAGTGGGTAAAAGGTGATTCCGATGGGGGGAGATCGCGCCCACCCACTCATTGACCACCTGCCCAAACGACACCTCCCGCTCCAAAGAGAGCAATGGATGAAGACAGAGTCCGCGCACTGATTTACATGGGAAGCGAAGAAATCGTGACAAGGCATTAGAGAATAACAACGAATATGTATCAATTTTTTTAATACGTAATAATCAATATATAAAAGTGGAGATTGTTGGAACTAAGGTGTGCTCCCGTTTTGAGATGAGCACCCCATTTCTGTGCATGAATGGAATAAACTCGGAACCACCGCTGCTCTGGGTGTCACTGGCTTGCACACCGGGCAAAGAACCCAGATTTGGGGCAAGACGGGTCCCCGAGGCCAGCCCAGCCCGCTGCCTACCCCCTCCCCGAGAGCGCTCCCGCCCCACCACGGCCCGGCCTGGGAAAGGCCTCAGCACCTATGGACATGGGAGGAGGGCGCTCCCCTCCGCCCTGAAGAAATCGGAGAAATTTGTTCTGTCTAAACCAACTTTTTTATTTTCGGTGGTGCACCCAATTCAAGGAAAAAGTTATCTGCATGGCGCTGACTGCAAATTTGCAATAACCCCTCAGACGGGTCTCTGCTAGTCGCCTCCTCGGCTCCGCTGTGCAGACTTCATACTTTCCACTGCGGAAGTCATCAGCATTCCGCGAGACGGAGTCTCCAGTAAATATGTGCGTTTTCTCTGCCAGATGAACCCCCTTGTTGCCTATCTCTGCCTGTATGCCGGCACCTATTTCTCATTGTAACTCAATTTTAAACACAGAATGTTTATTCTTTTCCATTATTTTTCGCTTTTGGAAGCCCCGGCTGCTCCCCAGCGCGAGGCCGGTGAGGGCAGCCGTTACGGCCGCGTCCGTGTGCTCCGAGCCCTCCGCGCCGCGGGGGCAGCAAAGGGGACGCCGTCGGCGCGGGGGAACGCGCGGAGGTCGGCTGTGGGGCCGAGGGACGGGGGGAGCGGGAGGCGGCGCGGAGGCGAGCGCGGGCTCGGGCTGGATGGGGGACTGCCGCCCTCACCGCCCCCTCGGAGCCACGGCACGCACTCGAGCACGTGGAAGAATAATTGAGCACGCGCTTAAAACAGTCCGAAAGTCAAGGAAAAACTGACACTGCACTTACTAATGGGTGTGATTTATTGAGCAGCACTCTTGAGGCTTTATATCTTGACAGCAGAGTTTATAATACTCTCCTTTAGGACAAGGAATATAGAAGAGTTCATCTATTGCCTCTTACAGAAACATCAATTTTTTTAAAGCTTCATTCAAATGTGTAGAGTGGCTCGAAATGCCAAATCACTTCTTTTTTTGAATTAAAAAACTTTTTTATACGTGTAAACATACAACACACAGAAACAGATAAACAGGAAAGTGACGAATATATTTTAACGAGCTAGAGTATGAAACCAAAGTAGGATTTTACGGTATAGCTTCAAAGACTCAGCTGTGTCCTCTGCCGAAGCCCTGCGCCACGCTCGGTGAGCTCGCTCGCATTTTGCCGCCTTTGCGGATGAGGAGAGCCGGAGCTCCGCGCGGGCTCCTCCTGCAGACGTGCCCGTGCCCAGCGTTGGTGTGGCACGACCTGCGAGAGCCTTGGCTGGGGCAGGGATGGTGATACCCCGGTGGGACCGGACTGGCTTAACACCAGCTCAGGTTTGTCTGCCTGGATTTCAGCATGGCATCCCCTTCTGCACCCTACCACGGACACTGTTATTAGTTACAGCTCCCTCGCGTGTGGCCGGTGCAATGGCTGAGCTGGTGTGACCATCACAAAGGTCGGAGGCTGTTACCAAACCCAGCGCAGGGCGCGAACCTTTTTGCATATCAGAAGCCGCAGAGGATAAAGAGAGTCTCCTGCACAGATTGGGTTTGGCTCGATTCATTTAGTGGCAGTTCAGTATTTTTGTCTCCCGGCACTGAAACGGACAGTCGTGTTCCGTCAGCCGGTACAAACAGGCAGCAGCAAAATAACTTGCCCTGCAGTGACCGCGGAGACCTGGTCCGGACTTGTGGCTTTATTACAGGCTGCGGCAGTAAATAGAGCTCCTTTGTCCCAGTGGTCACAGCATAAAACACCAGAGCTCACGAAACTAAAACCTTAAGTCCTTAAATACCCCCTTCCCTTGGGGTCCGGCAGGAGCACCGCAGCAGGCGGCCGGGGGAGATGCTGGGTCCGGCCCGGCACGTCCCCGCGTGGTGGCCAGAGCTGCTCAGACCACAGCGGGGCCACCGGGGTGACCAGCCGTTAACTGGTGGCCGCAGTCCTGCTCCCCAGCAGCCGGAGAGCTGAGGAAATGTGGGAATACACCCCGTCACCCTGCCCGAGAGACCGGCCAGCACGCCGCCACAGAAACCACGTGCTGTCGTAGTGGTCAATAATATATTAATGAATAGATTAATTTATCAGCAGCCACGCGGCCTTGTTTCGTGTCTGGGAGCAGCACGGGGACGTGGCCACCTCCAGCGCAGCCGTTTCCCACCGCGGGGCCGTGCTTGAGGAGCAGGAGACGGCGGCTCCAGCAGCGAGCCGGAGCAGAGGAGAGAGCCTCAGACAGGCGGTTTCGGTGACGGCCCCGGCACCAGTCCGAACAGCGGCTGTGCCGCTGGCAGAGGATGAAGAGCACCGTTAACGCTGTTAATTGTTAAAGGAGAGCCTGCAAAGGATGGATCGCACACCACGAGCACCTCTGCGGGAGCGGTACCGACTGCCCGGGAAACGGTCCGAGGTCAGAGCTGCGACTGAGGGTCAGCTTTTGAGACAGCGGTTGGGGAGCAGTGAACTAATGCGCGGCAGAAGATGTGTAAGGGGCGGCCGTGGCTGTAACGCGCAAATCACTGAGTGCTGTGATTCAGTCTCTACCCAGAATTTACTCAAGTTGACGGCTGTGTTTACACCAGACAACTTTAACACTTGTTATTTTCTATTTAATTTATATTAAATAACTATGTTTGACAGTCACTAGGCTGAGTGCTCAGTATTTTGTTTCAATACAAAAAATACAAAATTACCCAAAGAGAGTGTATTCTTTCCATCCCAAATTCAGCCACGCAAACTGGGATCTTGTTCTCTCTCTGATTTCAGGTGCCTTTTGTCTCTTCCCCTCTGGCTGGTGAGACTCACACTTCATTTTCCTGTCGCTGCCATACAGTTGTTGTTGCCAATAACAGCTGAAAAAAAAAAGAGAGATTATATTATATCTGAATTTTAATCAAGGTTTTCCTAGGAGCTTACTACTTGTAACTGGGACCAGCTGGAGTCGTCCGTGGCGTCCGTGACTGTTAATCCTTTCACACTTGCTTGAAGGTCACACTGTAAGCGGCGGCGGTTCCCGACGAGCTCAAAACCACTTCAGACACTTACACGCGCAGAAGAGCTGTTTTGAAGAGACGGCTCCAATTTTGGCTGCAGAAGACTTCAGTATTTAACCCGTGAACGCCTTTTGCCTTCACACAGCTTCTCCACGAAGCGCACAGACGGAGGTTTCTCCCCTCCGTGGCCCGTGGAGCGCTCACCGCCGCGAGGAACGGGCAGCGAGGGGGTGAGGTCTGGGAGATGCCGGTTACTCAAGACACCTGGGAGAGCCTGTGGAGCCAAGGGCGGCCGTGGATCGCGTGCGACCGGCGCTGAAGGGGCCCCGAGGAGCAGCACGCTGCAGCCGAGACGGCCCCCAGCCCGCTCCCACGCCGAGGCGCAGCCCAGCGCCCCGGCACAGCCCGGCCAGCAGCAGCGGGGGCGAGATGGAGGGGGTCACCCGTCTCTTAAAAGTCAAAGGAAACAGGTTTCTGCAGTTCATCTGACTTTTTCAGCCAAAAACAGCTGAGAGGAAAATGCAGAAGGATCAAGTTCGCCTTTCCCTTCCTGATTCCCACGTCCTGAACGTCCCTGCTGTGTGTCGCTGGGCTAAAGGAGCCCAGGTGGGCAGAAACGTCACGTGCCGTGCTCTTACTTGTTTGTCTGAAAAATTTTAGTCACCATATTTTGGACAACTCTGAAAATAACTATACTAAAAATAAGTGTGACTTTTTTTTTTTTTTCTATTAAACAACCCAGCTTTCCCCAGGCTCTGCAACAGGGATTTCTGGGGCAGAGTTCTGTCAGACACAACCTGCCCCAACGCTGGGACACTCCACCCACGTTTGGCCCTCGGAGGAAAACAAGGAGAGGGTTGTGCACAATCAGAGCGCGTCAAAGATTCAGGAGCTGAATGTCCTGTGGGCTCTGCTGCCCACGGACCCAGGTACCATCTGCTCAGGGCCACGGCGCCTGGTCCCGGTGGGTGGTTGGGGTTCAGATAAATAACAACAGCAGAAGGACACGGAGCTGTTGGAGCGGGGCCAGAGGAGGCCCCGGAGCTGCTGCGAGGGCTGGAGCCCCTCTGCTGGGAGGACAGGCTGGGAGAGTTGGAGGGGTTCAGCCTGGAGAAGAGAAGGCTCCGGGGAGACCTCAGAGCCCCTTCCAGTGCCTAAAGGGGCTCCAGGAGAGCTGGGGAGGGACTCTGGCTCAGGGAGGGGAGCCGTGGGACGAGGGGCAACGGTTGGACACTGACAGAGGGGGGATTGGGAGGAGATGTGAGGAAGAACTTCTTGGCTGTGCGGGCGGTGAGCCCCTGGCGCAGGTTGCCCCGAGAAGCTGTGGCTGCCCCATCCCTGGAGGTGTTCAAGGCCAGGTTGGATGGGGCTTGGAGCAACCTGGGCTGGTGGGAGGTGTCCCTGCCCAGGGCAGGGGGTGGCACTGGATGGTCTTTGAGGTCCCTTCCAACCCAAACCATTCTGTGATTCTGTGAAATCTCTTGGTGATTAGGAGTTTGGTAGTGAAGGGAGCAGAAATATAAGAACATGGAAATGGAGGATGCTCAGACATGGAAGCGATAAGACAAGAGCCAATAATGGGGAGGGAAGATCTTCGCCTGGACTGCGCCGATCCTCTGCTCCATCTCGTTCTCCCAGTCTCAGCTCTGCTCGGGCTGATCAACACCAGATCTGCATTAAGGAAAAGAAACATGGAGCCGCAAAACTACTGACAGCCATTAGCCAAAATAAAAAGGATAAACAAAGCAGTTGGGTATTATTCAATAGACCATTAATGCTACAAAGACACAAAATAGGCACTAGGGAGTCATGCCTATAATCAAATTTTTAAAAAAGATTAGGGTCAGGATGAAATGAAAGCCCAGACATAGTTGATTCTTTCTGCTAGTTAAGAGAATTACATGTTACACAATGGAAGAACTCAGTAACAAAAAAAAAAAAAAAAGGGAGTAATTACAGCTATTTTGGAACAATGAGAAATCTGGGAAGAGAAATCTAATTTTTTTCACCATTTTCAGCAAAAAAAGTCCAGTTGTTTTCAGTCTAGGTTAATATCAAACATTTATTTTTCATGTCTGAGAAGCTTTCTGACTGGGAACAAAGTGAAAGAAAAAAAAAAAACCCAAACAATTTATATTTGTAAGCCATTTCTATTTGAGAAATAACTATTGCAAGCAGTCAGACTGGTGCATGAAGTTAATCTCAAACACGGCTGAAGCTTTCTTATTTTCCCAGAAACAGCAGCCGCTTCTCTTCCCCTGCGGACCGCAGGTTGGTTGCTGCAGTTTAAGGTTCCCCTTTGGCAGAGGGTGCCCATCCCTTCTCAGCACCCCTTGCCCTGGCCGGACTCTCACGGGGAGGGTAGCGCCTGCCGGGAACGAGGGCTGGAAGATCAAACCCCTGTGACGTTTCCAGGCCCTACAAATAACCTCAAGAGGGAAAGAGCACCAAAGATCGACCCACGCATGTGCACGGCCAGGACTCACCGGGACAGCACAGCAGCGGCGACCCTGGAAGGTGCGTTGGCATCGCCCGCAGGGATGAGGTGGACCGGCCCCAGCGAGAGCTCGGACACATCCCATCTGCTTGCTCGTCCCCCTGCTGAGCCACTCACACGGATTCCGTCTTTGAAATATTTCTTGGGCTCAGGAGAAGGCTGGTCCCAACACCAGGTTAAACATCAGAGCATTGATCTGTGGGGTGAGGAGGGACAACGGCTCTGGGGGAGGCTTCAGGTCCTTTTCAAAAAACATACAATAGTCTGAGGTACCACCCAAGGCCCGGGGCTTTCCCCTCTCTGCCCGGCTCTGACCACCAGCAAAAAACTGTTTCCCTCCCTCTTTCTGGGCGGGTGAGCGGTGATTGCACTAAACCCTGGAGCAGCCGGGACAAGGACCGGAAAGATTCCCAGCCACAGCATTTCCAACCGCGACAGGGGTTGGAGCACCCGCGGGGCTGGGGTGATCCGGCTGCTCTGAAGGGCGCAGGGCTCATCCCGGGCTCTCCCACGGTCTGGGGAGAGGGCTCAGCTCCCCGAGCAGCCCCCCGCCACCGCTCCCCCCTCCCACGGCACCGAGCGCGGAGGAGCCGGCAGCACTGGGCATCACCGCACGCCACGGCTCCCCTCTTCCGAGCCGGGGCCCGGGGCAGCGGCCGCACGCAGGGGGACACACGAGGGGCTCCGTGCAGCTGGGAACGGGGACGGCGGGGACCCACCGCCTCCTGCAGTTCCCCCCTCGCCCTCTTCAAAGGAGCGACGTCGGCGCCGCTGCGTGCACTCATCACACTTAGTGTCTCGCGCTAATAGCCAAAGCGCTTCCGAAATGAATCTCTCTCCTCTCCTAAAAATAAATGCGAGTAATATCGGATGCCATCTTGGGTAAGCAGAATTAATAACTTGTTTCTTCAGAGTCAAGTGCATCCCATAGACAGGAGGGGAAATAACCGTAACCTGCCTCTGATTGCAGCCGGAGATAATGGGGCTGTTCCCGGCCCTTCCTCGTATGTCACTGTCTCTTCTTGCCATTAGCTGTTTACTCCACACTCATTGACTCATACCTTGGATTTCATTATCAAAACCAATAACTGTGTTTTGTTACAAACCAGAATATGTTGCTCTCTGCCTGGAAAAAAAAAAAAAAAGACTGGCATTGTATTTCTCATAATAAGTTTTAATTGGATTTTAGCTCTCTGCCTTTTATACTTCATCTTAAGCTTTATTGGGTTTAATTACAAATCCATAACTATTTGTTATGTGGCTCTGGTTTGATATTTTGCACTGACAATTACATTTTTATTCAAAGAAAAAATGTATTAGGAAAAAATAGCAAGAGACAGGCTCATTGTATGAGCTGATTAATTGAATTCCAGTTTTATGTGCGTTTATGATGACTGATTGCGTGCCAAAAAATGACTTGAATATTAGATCAGAGTGCACTTATTCATTTTAATTGGTTTGCACAAAGTGCAAGCCGCTGTAATGATAGATCAGCTGTGAAAACACAAAAGCGATGGAGGCACTCAGTGCCCCGACTCCGATGTCTCCTAAAACTCTGTTCAGGATTCTTTAAAACCTTTCTGTGCGGAGGAGCGGTGAGATAGAGAGTGCAGCTTCAGCACTCTTATTTAAAGAAAGGAAGGACAAAACATCACTACCTCTGCTACAGTCCCTTCTTGAGAGCTGTGATTTAGTTTTAATTATTCACAACGCTTATTCGGAAATAAGGTGCTATATGTTTTTTGCAGAAAAATAGAGAAGTCTTAGAAATTAGAGATGTAGCTCACTGCCACGAACCCTTTTGGGAAACACTGAGCGTAATAATGGGAAAATATGCATAGTAATAAATAACAATAACAACAATGAAAACCAATGCCATCTCACTGGCCATGAGGCAGTTCAGGACGGGGTATGGATGTGGTGACCGCACAGGAGAAGCGTCCCAGGGCCCCGTCAGGGCGCGGGGGGGATGCGGGGGCTCGGCTCCCTCCCGGCCCCTGCCCCAGCCCGGCCAGCAACGCCACCCGCCCCGCCGGCGAGACGCCATTCTGGCCAGCACCGGGGAACCAGACTGCGAGGGGAAGCCTTCTGGTTTTTCTTCACATCAACACAACTTGGTTTCAACATTTTGGTTGCAGGAGCAAGAAACAACCGACTTTTTCATTAGCTGTTTGCCATAGGGCAGCGCGGCGCTGGGGGGCACCCGCCGGGAGCTGCACCACCAGCTCCGGCGTCCGCCTGCGGCAAACCAGTCTCCGGCTAACGAGTCTCCTCGGCCAGGACGGCGCATCCCGCGGGTCACTGCAGAGAGCGGGAGCCTGTCGCGGAGGAAACCCGAATGTGTATTTAAAGTCATAGCAGACGTCAGTCTGGCAGCAAATGCACCTGTGTAACCACAAAGGCTTTCCATCGTCCTTTGAATTTTGTTAAAAATAGCTTGCAGTCCCCTCATCTGAAGCTCTGCTGTGGTGTTGTGCTGCTGCAGTTCAGCGCCGACCCACAGCATGACTTAATGTGACACGGCACTGAGAAACACAACCTGGCAAACTGGCGGCCACAGTAACTCTTTGCTGGAGAAAGCAAAATTTACTGTTTGCTCTCCTCACCCGCCACCATTAAATAGAGTTTGCAAAGTACTGAAACTATTTAGTCACCCCAGTTTTGTCACGTCACATCAGATTAATTCGAAAGACGGCGAGGACACACGCTAGCGCGGGAGCACACCAGGCTGCTGCTCTGAACCAAGACCGAGGGCAGAAAGGGAAACACAAAGTCCTACTTTCAGAGGCTGGAGCATTGCAATGGTAGAAAATTTGGTAATTTATTACCACAAACTGATTCAATTAAAAAAAAGGAAAAAAAGTATTTGCTACTCAGCTCTGAAATCCCACTGGAATGACAGAAAAGGACGGAGCCCGCGTGGATTTAGCCTTCCTTCCAGACAGCGAGTTTATTATATCAAGCCTTCTTTTCAAATCAATATTGTTAGTTACTCCTTTGGCCTGTGCTTATTGACCACAGCTATCCTTGGAGTTTTCGTATTTGCAAAATGCAGTTCACAAATAATGACATTTGAGAAAAGAAAAAAAAACCCACCCACCATAATTCATTACTCTCAACTTTGCAAAGCAAAGGACAATGAGCTTAAGCCAGAAAAAGAAACCCAACCCCTATTGCCCTGGCAAGCCGAGCGCCAGAACCGGGACAGGGACATTCTACAACCGGCAAGTTAGAAAACCCCTGCAAGTTTTGATTTTGCGGGGTTTTTTTAAAGCTTACTAAACAACTCTGGAAGGAGAATTTGGTGTCACAAGCACTGACCTAGATCATAACAAATTTACCGTGTAAAAAATAAGCTGTACGCTCTTATTAAGCGAAGCCATTGTGAGTGTTTGATTGCACTGACACCACGCTCGTACCGCATCAGCGCGACGGCCGTGTAGAAGTTCCTCCTGATGCCCAGTGACAGGAGAGGGGGGAGCCGGGCTGCTGCGGAGAAACGGCCACCGTCGGTACCGACTGACAACAAACGGCCCCATCCTTTGGCTGTGACACTGCTCTTTAACCAACCAACCCCTCAGCTGCATTCCGCTAACTTAGTGTCCTGGTTTGAGGTAAAACAACCAATTTTGTTCAGTAACTTTGCTTCTTAGCTGGGCCTCTTCTAACTACTGAAATTAACTGCATATTGTGCAGACACTGTTCACTCTCTCAGAGTGATAAGACCAATGTTTATAGCTGCTGCCCAGGCGTGGGATGCAGGGAGGCTCCTGCTTATACTCATTGCTGTCACCCCTAAAGCCAACCAACTTTGTTGTTTGCCCCGTTGGAGGGTCGGAAGCGGAAAAGCATAGTGGGGTCCCACTTGAGGGGAGGAGCGCACCGGACAGGTGACCCCAAACTGACCAACAGGGTATTCCATCCCATCTGCATCATGCTCAGTATAAAAGCTGATGGATCAAAGGGTCGGGGCTCTTCCTTCAATGGCCGATGTCTGAGGAGGACTCCGTTCGTCTGCCTGTGATCCCCATCCTGAATCCAGATCTGGAATCCAGTTCCCGTCCGTCACCGAGTCCAGCCTGGGACTGGCCCAGTGCCAGCCGGTGTTGTGATTGTCATCTCGGGAGCTTGATACGGTTTTGTATATATTTTTTATTATTTCTTTTTATTTTATTATTAATATTTCATTAAAGTAGTTAGTTCCTTCTAAACTCATAAGTCTCTTTTTCCTCCTCTGCCTCTCTCTTTGAAGAGGGGTAGAGGGGAGCATCTGTCGGTCCCATCTGGGGTCCCCCAGGTCCCCAGTAGCTGATTTGGCCTAAACCACTTAGAAAACACCAAACCTTGTCAAATACCATTAGACAGCCGTGTGTTTTTTCTTTATTTTTATAGTACCTTCCCAAGTAATTTGTTGGTATAAAGCGAAAAAGTTCCCATTTGTGCGCAGCGTAAGCAGTCAGGGGCTGCAAGCACAAGCGCCGCACGGCCCTTTCGCGCCCGTCCCACCACCGCTCTCTGGGCAGGGCGCCGCTTTGTGGCAGCAGCCGGGGCTCTTGCACGCTCGGCGTGTGCCGCGAGGAGCGCGGAGGACGCGCATGCCGATGGCCGACAGGCACCCGCTGGACGGTGCAGCGGCTCCGGGCAAGGTCTGAGCGAAATTACTTTCCTTTCGTCCGCCCAGGCCGAAAGGCCGATGTGCTGCGGGAGCACTGGGACAAAGCCTGGCGCAAACGTGACGTATCGACGTGTTAAACGTATTAGGGAAAAAAAAAAGTCTCGGCTGAGGTGGTCTTCATATGGTCACATCTAGAGAAATTGGGATCAGTCAGGAAAAAAAGTGGAATTACTGGAGATGGTCAGATACTGTCAGCATCAGACAAAAGGCTCTGTGGTAAGATGAAAGAGCTTAAAAAAGAAAAAAGATAAAAATAAAGCCAAATGCTCAAATGCATCTTGTCAATGAGAAGGGAGAGAGATCTGCGCAACACACAGATCCAGTTACTAATTCTACCAAATCCATAACCTGCAGATGGATTCTCACCCCAGTACAGGTGAGACACAAAGCCCGGCTCACGCCTGGGTTTGGAGGGAGGTTCTCTCCCTTTAGCAGCACTACTCAGAACCATCCCGGGTTTACAGGATAAAACGTTCTCATCGTAGCGCTACAACACAGTATAAAAGCTCCTTCATAGAAATGGAACAATCAAAACACTCATTGTGAACCTCTGAATCAAAACATGAGCGCACAGCAGCTAAAGGAACACAATACTTTCCTTAAAGGTGTTTGCAGCTCCCAGTGAAACGCTCGACGTCGGCTCTGCCCACTCCTACCGCGGTTCGATGTTCCCTGCGGTAGTACTGACCCCAAAACCGTTCCCATCCGCCACTTCCCGCACTTCATAATTGGAACGTCCCAAAGACAATAAGCACTCGGCAGCTGTCACCACTACGCGGAACATAAGCTTTTTGCAACTGGTACTGGGAAAGTTGCCCAATTAATTTTTCAGACCTGAACAGCAGCACTGGAAAAGAAATGACATCCTCCAGATCTGCCAGTTTACCGCGCTTGAAGACTCAGCGCAGGTCAAGTAAAAGCAGAGTAAGAAGTGGCTAAATATTTACGTGCAGGATGGTTGCAAGGGATTTTCCTGAATGCTTGAAAGTTCTCAGGCTGAGAAATCTGAATAGCTTTTGTGCCTCTGCTCTTATGTCGCACAAAAATATAATTTATGATTGTTAGATGTTGCCATCAGCACAAGATTAAGGAAATGAAACAACCTAAAAAACACCTGGGAAAGAAAATGAAGGAAAATCCAAATTTCCCCTCCTTTCCCCATAGGATGCAGGAGCGCAGGCGCAGCCCCCGGTGCCGACCCCGCCAGGAGCAGGGACACAGAACGGGGAGCCGGAGCCCACCAGCGCTGGCGTGGGAGCCAAGGCTGCGTCCCGCCGTCCCCGCGCGGCATCACCCGCACTTTGCCACCCAACCTCCACCCGGCGGGGCGGTGGGAGAGCTGCAGCAGGAGCGCGAAGCACGGAATTTGCCGGTTGGGTTCTGACCGGGTGCAGAGTCACCCCGAGCAGCCTGCAGGAGCGGGAGGTATACATCTTGAGAGGTATATATGTCTACATTAGAGGCCACAAGGCACACCTTCGCTACAGAATCAGCAGCCCTTTTCACAAGGCTTTTTCTCAAAGCGTTTTTCTTTTCTTATCCAGAGGCGTTTAAACTGTGGGTCATGAACACCAGAGGGTCTTCAGCTGCTCCGGGCTTCCCCCGGTCATTCACCACCCGGCAGAGGAGGATAAGCATTCGGTCTTTCCGTCTGCGGTGTTACCGGGGTGCACTGGGCGCGCGTCCGCCTGTGAGCGGAGCCACAGCCCCCAGCGTCCCCGTGGCGGGGCAGGAGGAGAGCCAGCGCTTCCCCAGGCACGTCTGCAGGTGAAGGGATGCTCGGGAGGGTGCACATCACCGGTGGCTGTAGCTGGTGGGTCGGGTCCCCCTCGGAATAACCTTCTCCCAGAAGCTCAGAGATGGAGAGTCGGGAGCTGCCTGGGGGTGAGGAGCGGGTTTGAGCGAGAGACCTGAGCCCCACCAGTCACAGGAGTGGTCACACCGACGGTGACACTCTGTCCAGGGCTGAGCAGCCCGAGCGCGCCCCGCTGCCCCCAGCCACCGCCGTCACAAATTACGGGTGAGTAAAACATTGCTATTCGTGGGGCAGTAAACTAAATCTAGCTTTAAAACAGCACCAGGAAATAGATGTGGTTGTTCTAGCTGAGAAGAAAATTAAAATTAATTTTACAGAGAATATTTCACTTAAATTTTTCTTCTGCTTCTCGACAGCCATAGCACACAACAGATTATTTTATTTCCCCTTTAGTGGAGCAGAAAGGACAAAAATTACTGTGTTATTGCTTGCATAAGTAAGAAAAAATCCACAGGAACAAAGGAGGCACCTATTAAATTTGTGTTGTAACAAATCACCTGACGCTGAACAGCCAAAGCGCGACTGGCTTTTCGCTGAGGACTACACACAGCGCTCTGACGCAGAGGTGGCGATTTCCCAGCTTGAGGGGGACACGAGCGGCATCTCCCGCGCCGGTCCCCAGCCCCCACCGGGGCAGAAACGGGGCAGCTTCCAGGCGCCAAGAGAGAGCAGAGGCTGAGACTGAGCGGGTGTTTGACAGTGTCGGGGTTGTGGCCGGTAATGGCAGTCTTCAACAAACAGCCAATTTCTGTGGAGCCAATTCCAACACTTGAGGCTCTGTCCTCACTGCCACCAAGGTGCCGGACTGTCTCTCAACACGTACCGCAGACACGTCCAACAAGGGCCGTTCCCCCCCAGATTTCTTTCGTAACTCGTTGCAGTTGGACCGGAAGGTGTGGCTACTGCTTTTTTAAAATCGGAAATCAAAGTAATTTAAAGCTAGTAACAAAATTGATTAAACGATTGGGTTTTTTCCTTTTAAACTGTCAGACTTCTGAGGTGGTATTTTGGTTTTTTAAGGGACGCATGACGCAATGTAGGAGAGGTTCTCCGGGCAGCTCTGAAGGCGATGGAGGGGAGGGGAGGCCAACGCTGGTGCCCTGGTGCAGGCACCCGTTTTCACACCTCCCCGGGCGGGTTAAGCGCTTGTGCCTCTCTGGAGAGCTGCGGCTGCTGACCTTGGCGAATTCCAGCCAGAGCGATTCGTGAAATTAATGCGAGCAGCAGGTTTGAGAACCTGCCCCTGCTGCAGCTCGCGAGCCCCCACCCTGGCTCGGGGCAGGGGATTGATTTAAAGAAAACAGGCTGTCCCTACTCGCCGAAAAGCGAGGGGAGCCCGGAACCGACCCGTGCAGAATTAAAGTGGGATTTTTGTGTCGCTACGGAGCGGAATGAAGAGCACCCGTTTTTAGACAAGCTGTGTTGTCTCGCGCTTGTCAGCGCAGGTTTGTGCCAGCATCAGGACGAACAAAAGGGTACGGATATGAAAGTGAAAGAGGGACAAAAGGAAAACAGAGGGCAGATTTGGGCAAGGAGAGATGCTGACGAGCAGACAGAAGACAGGACAGTTTGAGGTCACATGCTAATTTATATTCAGAAACAGCTTCCAGTTTCAGCCTCAGGATCAACTGTTATTTTTCCCACCTATTATCTTCTTGAATGTCCTTCTGCTAAGAGGAAGCGACCGCCACTCCTGTGCGTCCTTGGACGAGCTGCTCCGGGCACCGAGGGGCCACAGCGCTGCAGAGGCTGCGCCGGGGGCTGTCTGAGACCCCCCGCACATCGGCAGAGCCTGCACGCCCCCGGTGACAGGTCCCGTGCCTCTGACAGCACCCCGAAAGCCGCACCATGGCCGAGCAAAAGCGTTTCATTCCTTGGTAAAATTGAGGACACTGAGCAAAATACCTCCCCGGCAAAAACAACCCTTACGTTTGAAGTAAATATCATAATAAAATGGATGTACTCAACAGGATTTTCAAGAGTTTCAAGCAGGCAAAACACGAAGTGCTTGAAACAGTTCTCTCTCTATCCTACAGCATTAGTCAGTAAGAGCTCGATCAGCCGAGCTTCTCCCGGGACGGCGCGGAGGAGTCCGCAGGAGAAAGGTCAGGTTTTAAGGAAGAGACGAACCTGATTGATAGCGGCTGTGAGCGACTCAAAACTAGGACAGAAAATGCCATTGTTGGGGTCCTCATTAGACCCCATCTCACTGCTCGTCATCCACCTCCAGACCCGGGGGGGTCGTTAGTGGGACATCTCAGCACCCCGACGGCCGGGTGCCCGCCCGGGCCAGGGCGAGAGGCGCGCAGGGCTGCTGCCCAGCAGCCATCGGCGGTAGGGAGTAGATGCTAAAACTCTGCCACACCGGAGAAAAATTATGCATTTTAACCTTTCTTTTTCCGCATTGTTTTTTAACCCACTTATTCTTAGTCCTGTAACCTTCTTAGTTTCTGTACAGAGGTCTAAAGCATGCTGAGGTATAAACATATATTTTGAAACAAACTGAACTGGGTAGAAAATAATTGCTGTTTATGAACAGGCTAGGCAGTAACCAGGGAGCCTCAGACAAGAGCTATAAAGAAACGTAAACGTTTTAGGAAAGTGATTGATCAGAATAGGAAAAAGTAACCTAAAAATACTCTAAAAATTCAGGACTACAGAAAGGCATACAGGCTGAAATGCAGCCCAAAAATAAAGATGGGGTCTACAACACGACTAGTATTTCCTGACCAGGAAGACAAGCTGTGCGAAGGAACTGGAATTTGTCAGACTAGAGTACAGCAGAAAGGCAGCGGGAGTGAAAAATGGAGAAGGAAAAGCAAAAGAAAATGAGCTTCAATTGGAAAAGAACATCTCAGCTGGAGAGAGCCTCTCCGGCCCTGCCCAGGGAAGATGGGTTAGAGGGAAAGAGTTGGTTTCCAGAAGCTTGAGGTGACCAGATCAAACTCGGCGCGTTGCAGCAGGGTCTCTCACTGACACCCATACGTTCTTTACATATGAAGACAGCGGACACTTAATTTGGGCCCGAAAGCAGGCTCACGGAGAAAAGTTTTTAAGTAGGACTGAAAACGACACTGTAGATAATGATTCGAATAAATCCCACCATTAAAGTCAGCTCACGTGATCGCTGCAGCCGTGGCAAACCGGCAGCAAAGAGAGGGTGC